>JACBWW010000037.1:5307352-5503004 GCA_020086605.1 Lanius collurio | reverse complement strand
TGCGGCGGTGCTGGCGGCGTGGGCCCCCGGCCGGGTCAATCTCATCGGAGAGCACACCGACTACAACGGCGGCTTCGTGCTGCCCATGGTAAGGGCCGTGCTCCGCCGTCCCGGCCCCGGGCTCTCGCCGTGTCACCCTTCCGGGTCCTCCGCCACCGCCTTCCCACCCCCGTCCCAGGATGTCCCCTCCAGTATAACCCACCCAGCACCTTGAGGGATCCTTCGGGATCCCCCTTTCACCCTTCTGCCCAGGACAATGGGGTTCAGAGCAAGACTTGCTGCAGCCCATCTCCTCACTCGCTTCTCGGGGGATGTGATTCTCTTCCCAATCACCTCTCCGAGAGGCTGAAGCTTTTTGTCTGCAACCTCGTCAAACAACTTCCCGTTCCCAGAGAGCGATGTTTTGGTGGCAGAGATGGTTCAGAACAGCAGGAGCTTCCTGCTCCTTTGGCTCAGCGGGGAAGTCCCCACTCAGTCCTAAATCAAACTTACAGCTAATTACTGTGAGGCCGAGGAGCGTGGGAGCAGGTCAACTGAATTCCCTGGCAGGCAAGAAAACTTCCGGAAGCCTCTCCCATTCTTGACGTGGTTACCACTCCCCCGGAGCCCAGCCAGCAGCACCTGGCACCGAGCTGGGGGGTCAGGCACAACAGTCAGCGGGAAGGCTGACCCTGGGTATCAATAAATAGCCAGGAAATTTAATTCTGTGCCAAGCTGAGTATGCAGCGGAGGCGCTGGGGTGTTAAAGAGAACACTCGAGTGCTCCATCTGCGGGCTGAAGCAGCCACAGCTGTCCCCTGCCACCCTTGGGGATGCTCCTAAGGGATGCCGCGGGGTCTGAGCCCACCTTCCCCACCCCCAGGCCCTGCAGCTGGGGACGGTGCTGGTGGGATCCCCCACGCAGGACGGGACCATCTCCATCGTCACCACCTCGGCGGAGGCGGACGAGCCCCTCAGGGTGCAGTTCCCGGCTCCCCGTCCCGGCAGCTCCCTGAGCCCGGGGCTGCCTCGCTGGGCCAACTACGTGAAGGGAGTCATCCAGCACTACCGGGGTAAGGCGGGCAGAGGGGCGGTCAGAGCCTCCCTTGCACGGGACTGGTGCTCACAGCCAGCTTTGGGAGCCCCCCAGGGGCTCTCCCAGTGCCGCTGCAATCCTGCAGCTCTGCCGGGACCAGCCGATCTCAGCTCCAAAGGTCCCTGTGCTTAGGGGGGCTGCCGGGTCCCGCTCTGCTGTGGGTTCTGAAATGTCGGACAGGGGCTCCGTGTGTCGTTCCCCGTGAGCTGTGGGGCACACGCAGCCCTGCAGGGGCTCATGGCCCCCTCCTCCCTTCTCTTCCCGCAGCTGGTCCTGTGCCGGGCTTCAGCGCCGTCATAGCCAGTGACATCCCCCTGGGCGGGGGCCTCTCCAGCTCGGCCGCTCTGGAGGTGGCTGCGTACACCTTCCTCCAGCAGCTCTGCCCTGGTAAGGCAGCAGCCAGTCCTGGCCCCTGGCATCTGCTTACAGGTGGGAGCTGGCATGAGGAGGGGTGCCCTTAGTTAGATCCCAACAGCCCCTTGGGAAAATGCTGCTGTGGGTGGGTAACAACTCCCCAGCTGGCACTGCCCTGGCTGTGTGGCTCTTCCTGCTTATCCAGCCTGACCTGCCCAGACCTCAAATCCATGGACCACTCCTGGGGCTGGCCAGGGGGATGAGAAGAAGTTCCCTTGGGAGCATTCTCTCCCTGCCCTAATGCCCCCCAAAATCAAGAGACCTGAAAGGCCGATGTCAGTTACCACATCCAGCTGGATCTGGGGGCCCAGGCTGGCATGGATGCCATGCAGTGCTGCAGGAGCAAGCACCCACAGCTGCAAAACCTCCTTCCATGGGAAAACAACCCTTTACCTCCATGTTTGCTCCCCCTGCTCCCAGGAAAGGGACCAAGATCCTGGAGCTGCTAACCTGTGTGTCTGCTGTGGCACAGATGACGGGGATTTGGTAGCCAAGGCTCTGGCGTGCCAGAAAGCAGAGCACACATTTGCTGGGATGCCCTGCGGGATCATGGACCAGTTCATATCCGTGATGGGCAGGGAAGGCCACGCACTGCTCATCGACTGCAGGTCAGGGTCGAGTGCTGAGCTCGCTCTGCTCACCTCCTTGGGCAGCTGGGCATGAGCTGGCCCTGTGCCCTTGAACTAAGGGCAGGGAGGGGTTAACCCTTGAACCCAGCCCCAAAACCTCATCATGGAGACAAAGCAGCCTGCACTTTAATTCCCCTTTGTCTTGATTCCTCCTCCTGCAAACTTTCTTCTACTTGCCTGGGCTGTCTTTCCCGCCGTCGTTGGGGTCTATTATGGAACTAATAATTGGGAGGGAGTGAAACACTTGAGTGAAATCCTAAACCACCTGGACTTTGCCTCTAGCTCAGGATCTGCCTGCCACGTGGCCTCACTCAGGTGTCTGAGGGAGGGCTGGGGCGGGCAGGGGGGACTGGCACAAGGCTGAGCTCTCCCTGCAGGTCCCTGGAGACCGTCCTTGTCCCGCTGACCGATGCCAGCCTGGCCGTGCTCATCACCAACTCCAACGTGCGGCACACGCTGACGGGCAGCGAGTACCCCACGCGCCGGCGGCAGTGCGAGCAGGCAGCAGCGGCTCTCGGCAAGGCCAGCCTGAGGGATGCCACCCTGGCCGAGCTGGAAGGTGGGGACTGTCCCTCCCTCATCTCTGGCTGCTCCTTGGGGTGTCAAGATCTTGATGTTCCATGGCCTGAGACCTGGGGCAGGCGGGTGGGCACACAGCCTGTGATGGGAGTGTGCTTTGGCACAGGATGGTTGCAGGATGCACCCCAGCAGCATCCTGCAGGCTGGGGGGCTTTGCTGCAGGGACACAAATGTCTCTGCAGAGGCCAGGAGCCAGCTGGGGGACGAGGTGTTCCGGCGGGCCAGGCACGTCATCAGTGAGATAGCACGGACAGCACAGGCAGCACAGGCACTGCAGCACAGGGACTACAGCATGTTTGGGAGGCTGATGGTGGAGAGCCACAACTCCCTCAGGTGAGGATGACCAAGGATGCTCACAGCCTTCCTCACGTGTACCGGCACTTCCAGGCAGAGCTGGACTGGGATCTGCGGATCCAGCATCGCTGCCACGGCAGTGGCTGCACCAGAACACGAGCTCCAGCTGTCCCTGGGGCAGTGGTTGTGCCCAGGCTGCAGGACAGGGCAGAGCACGGGTCTCCTCTTTCCAGGGATGACTATGAAGTGAGCTGCCCAGAGCTGGATGAGCTGGTGGCAGCAGCCCTGGAAGTCGATGGGGTTTATGGCAGCAGGATGACCGGGGGAGGCTTCGGAGGCTGCACAGTGACACTGCTGGAAGCTGGGGCTGCAGAGAGAGCCCAGCAGCACATCCAGGTATGTGGAGAAAAGCACCAGGAGATTGACTGAAAGAACCCGAGGGAACACTCAGGGGCACAGCACAGGGACACTGTTAAGTGTCACTCCTGAGCCATTTGGGGCTGGGGGAGCCCATCCAGGACCAGGCAGGGGTAGCCCTGAGTCTGCTGATGCCACTAAGCTCTTGCAGGCAGTTCAGCACTGTGCCAGTCACAGGGCCCTGCCCCAGGACATCGCTCCCATCAAGAAAGGGAGTTGAAAATGTGCTGGGGAAGCTTCAGGAAGGCCAAAACTGTCTACAGAAAATTGGTCTGAGCTGAGCTTGGGCACTGCTGAGCTGAACACTGGCAGTTACAGCCCAAGAAAGATCTCAGTGCCATCATCAGCATTCCCTAAATCAGCACCTTGACATGCACAGGTAGCTGGAAATGCCAGCAGAAGGGGGGTATCAGGACATGGGCCTGGAACAAGGCAGAGCAACATTTTGCTGCTCTATGAGATAATAGTGCACCCTGTAAATAGCTGAGGGGTGGGAAAGAAGGGGCAGAGGAAGGCCTGAAATGAGGAGAGACCAAAAGGACTTTGGCCCCTGCCAAAGGTGGGAGAGAGGGAACATGACCAGGAGTTACTGCCCAGTGAAGAGTGGAGGTAGAGTGAGCGTGGAAAGGAGCAGCAGGACCTTTCTCCCCAGCTCTGGCATTCCCCAGCCCCAGAACCCCAGCCTTGACTGCTCCTCTTGTTTTTCAGGAGAAATACAGTGGCACAGCCACCTTCTACCTCACCAAACCCTCGGGAGGGGCAAAGGCTCTGCCTCTGTAGAGGAGTGACCACCTCACCTGGGTACCTTGGGCTGGCATTGCCTCCTTCCCAGAGGCTTTCCCAAGGGGCTCAGTTCATCCATCTGCATTATTTGCCTAATAAATGCAAAACATTTGCACGGTTGTTCTGTGCCCAAGTGAACCAAAATCACTGGGGACTGTTCCTCAGAGGATACTGGTTTAATTCCAGTTTGCACTGGTGGAAGGAGCTGTTACCAGGGCTGTGGGGTGATGCAGAGCTGCAGTCACAGGAGGGGCTGGCACTGGAGGAGCAGCAGGCACTGACACTTGGCTGAAGTTCCTGCTTGGGAATTGTTCTCTGCCACGTGACCTGCATCTGCTGCAGATGGAGGATAGTGAGGGGGGAAGGGATTTTTAAAATTTGCTTTAAAAAATAAAAAAATAGGCAGAATATAGAGAAAATATTTATTGAGTGCAAGAGGAAGCCATCTGATTGAAGACCTGCTCTGGATCCAGCTTGGAAAGGCTGAAACAGCACCAGCTCTAACAACCAAATGAAATTAAAAAGACAGGCCTGGGTTAGTGCATGTGCATGGGGAAGGTCTGGTTCCCTGGAGAGCAGCTGATGAGTGATGCTCTGAGCTTGGAGAACAGGATCATCTTTGGTTTAAATGTTGGGAAACTCCCTCTTTAGGCAGTTCTCAGTGTTGTACCCTGGACCACAAAGCCCAGGGAAAGGGGCACAGAGTCCTTGTGCAAGAGGAGAGAAAACTCCAACCACAGGCAAGATGGGAGCAGGCATGGAGGCAGGCTCAGGCCACTAGCACGTGCTCAGGAGAAATAAATACTTCTTGAAGGCACAGTAAAAAGGATCCCTTGAGCCAAGTTAAAAACTGAGCCAGATCCATCTGCAGTAGTGGAGACTTCTGTGGACTTGATTCACCCACATCCATCTTTGGCTGAAAGATGTACAACCCTTCCCCCTAGTGAAATAAAAAGCCTGAAGAGGAGAGGGAACTGTCAGCGATGAGCTCTTCTTCAGAGTCCAAAAGAAAAAAAAACACAATAAAAAAATGAAAACCAGAAAAAAAAGCGCCAAGGTCCTTTCTCAGATAAAAGCAGACCAGTGATGCTGCCAGGGGGCCCAGGCAGCTGCTGTTTTGGTTGGAAGCTCTACCCCAGAGCAGTGGTAGCTGCTGCTTCAGGCAGGCTCCTCTCCTGCTCCCATGTGGCTGGAACTCACCAGGGAAACCTTGCCCTGCTCTGTAAGACAGGGAGCCTGCTTGTTCTCCCTGGCAGAGAGCAGGGAGACGCCAAGGATCCTGCCCAGTGCTGGGAAATGAAGCCCAGCAGGGCCTCAGCCCAGCCCTGTGTGAGTGGACCTGAAGCTGGGGCTGAAGGAGTCTCAGATGTGCTCAGGAGGGTGGGAGCATCTGTTGTTCCCAGGCTTGCTCTTCCTTTGTGCTTACTGATGTTGCTGCTGGGCAAAAAGTCCTTTTAAAAGATACCCAACGTCCTTTGCCCCAAAATCTCACACTCTCCACATCAGCTGTGTAAGGAATCCCAGCACAGTTCCCATCTCAGCTGCTGGAGCCATCCCTGTCCCTCGCCTCTGGGCAGCTCCCAGCCCTTCTGTGTCCAAGTGCTCCAGCTGATGGATGCTCTGCAGCAAGGGGATCTGGCACCTTGCAGCCTTCTGCTGGAGTCTCTGGTGCTGGAGGATACAAGGTCCAAGGCAGAGCCCACCAGCCTCATCACAGGGTTCAAGTGGCCTTTGCATCAAGCCCTTAACTCATTTCTTCCCATTATTCACGTTTCCCAGCAGCCACAATCCCAGTGCAGCCTCCACATTCAAGATAGATCTTATCCACCTCCACTTTTTTATAAAATAATAAAATACATTTATATATATTTATATATATACTATGAAAACTGTACAATATTGTATGCAAAAAAAAAATAAAAGCATCAGAGGCCATCAAGTAATGCAACACCAACAAAAGGTTATTCTTTGCTATTGTGGTACCAAAGGCCAGCAGTGAAGGACAGACACAAATAGGTGCAGTAAGAAAGCACAGGTTACCCCAAAACCCTACCTTGCAGCTCTCATAAAAAACCCCAAACTGAACAAAACAACCCTCTCCAGTGGAGAGGCGAGTTGCCAGAGAGCCTGGAGCAAAGATGGAACTGGTGACCCTCTATAAAACTGGATTTTGACTTCTGAGGTCCTCTCAAAACCGAGGAGCTGAGAAAAAAAAAAGCATTCTGTTCCATTTACCTGAGGAGGCTGGAGCCATGGAGACACCCCAATTTCTGCCCTGAAGGATGAGCTTATGCACCCAGCTGCACCAGAGCTCTGAGTGTGCTGGGCTCCAAACAAGTCCAGAGGTTGGAGTGCCACAGAGGGTCAGTGCCCACACCAGGAGCTGCCCAGGCACCGCCTGGCTGAAGCACCCTGGGGTCATTCCATAAAATCCTGCCCTCTGATCCCGAGAGTCCTGCTGGTGCTCGGCTCAGGCCTCGTAGAACTGCCTCTCCACCTGCTGGCTGAGGGTCCCGCTGGCCATCACGGTGCGGCTCACAAACTCCTGGGTGAGCGTGCTGCTGGAGTTCTCCACGCGCTGGGTGGTCACCAGCATCCCGTCTGCAGGGGGAAGGCACCAAGTGTGGGGTCACAGTGAGTCCAGAAAGTTTGTTTTCCATCATAGAAAGGGATTTAAGGGCCTCTCCACACCAAGGGATCCAGTGCTTTGCTATGTCAGGAGGATGGATCTCCTCAAGCTCCCAAACTCTCCGTGTTGCAGCACAAACCCATGAGCTGAAAGTGGGACAATGTTGGACAACTACACTGATGTGAATAAAGAGTTTGTCACACTGCTCTGTTTTTTTTCTGCTCTGAAGAGATCAAACCTTGCAGGAAGAGCTGTGATTTGGTCCCCAGTGATAGTGCTGGAGGACTCTGGAATTCAGCATTCCCTCTGGGACTGTGCAGTGTGGAAATGACTGTAACTGTCCCTGGGGCAAAGCAGGGGCACAGTATAGGAAAAGGGCTGACCCTCTTCAATCCCACCTGATGGACCCTCCTTCCCTGCCTTTGGCACTCGAGGTAAAATCAGCCTCAGACCTTTGGCCAAGCACAATTACCCTTTGTTTTCTGAGGGTTGCAAAGCAACGATGAGCCCCTACCTGTGAAGTGAGGGTCCAGAGAGGAATGGCTGATGCTGGTTTTGGTGGTGTATTCAGTGGGGAATTTGTAAACTTCTTCTCTCATGTACTGCTGTCCTCCAAACTGGGAGAAAACACCTGGAAGAAGGAAAAAGGACAAATCAGTCAAGAAATAACAAGGAGCTTCCAATGCCTCAACCCTGCACAGTGAGCACCAGCAGCCTCAGGAGTTTTTCCTTGCTAATATTGGAGTTCAGGAGGAACTGGGAGGACTGGGAAGGTTTCACACTTGGGCAGTAAGAAGCTGCCTCCAGGTATTTGTACAAACAGGCAGAAGTTTCACGAGAAGTTAAACACTGGCAGGTGCTCCCTCATTCAGTGCACCAGGACTGGGACAGTGCTCACCAGGCACAGCACTGCCTTCATGGAAAACACTGTCTCCATGTCTTTCATGGAGCATGGAGTCACCACCAGAGCTGGAAAGTGACTGCAGGAGTTGTGCTGCCTGCTCTTTACACCTCCACAAAGACATGGTACTGTACCTCTGTCCTGAGATTCAATGGTGATGAGGCCTTCTCTCTCTGGCCCAAAGCCTTGGGTGGTGTTGGCTTGCACTTTGAACTTGTATGGGACATTCTCACTCAGGTGGGGCACAGTCAGGGTGGTTTCCAGGTTGTCTCCTTCGACATAGATTGTCCTGGGCTCCCCTAATCCACACAGACAGAGTGGTGAAGACAGACAAGAGTGATGGTGCCTCCAAACACACCCCCCCCCTCTGCTGCCTTGGCTTTCCCTGAGCTTTATACACCCCGTGGGCTGTAGGATTACACCCACTTCTACTAAGGGTTAAGACAACCCCATTTCACTACAGCAGGGAACCTCAACAACCAATCTCCACAGGGGTTTGGCTGCAATAATCAACAGGTGCTTCCTCTTCCCACATTTGTTAGACCAGACCATGCAATGGCACAAAGAGTCAGGAGCCAGCAGCTCCCAGGCCTGGAATCAGCCTCATGTCCCCACTTTGTCTGCACTGATGTAAGCAAACAACTCTTTTACTGGTCCCAGCCAAAATGCAGCAAGTTGCTGCCTTAGCTGGAGGTATCTTGTGCTCTCCAGAAGGGAACTGGGCTGCCTCAGCCTGACTGTACCTCCTCCATGCAGCATCTCACAGGTGATCCTGTAGCCCAGGATGGGCCCATTGGGCTCACGGGGTCTCTCCCAGCTGAGATGCAGAGAGTCTGGGCTAAGGGCAGTGAAAACCAGTGGTCCAGGGGCACAAGGGGTGCTCAGGGTGAAGGGGGTACCTGCAAGGGCACAGGGGACACATCAGAATCACAGCAGAGGAAGCCTGAGAGGAATGTGCACACAGAATTTATGGAATGAGCTGGAAATGCTCAGCACTCTGGACAAGCGCAAAGTGAGTGTGTGGGGAAGAAGGTCCTGTTCCAAAATGAGAGGAAGGAAAGGAGAGCTGAGGATGTGGCTAGAGGAGAGAAACCAGCCAGGCCAGCTCTGTAGACAGCAGCAGAGACATCAGTGCCACCCTTCTGTCCCCAGCCACCTCACCTGGCATGGGACTGAGCGGGCTCTGCGGGTCCACCTGGGACTCGATGGTGATGACTCCCTCCCTCTCAGGGCCCCAGCCCTCCTCGCTCTGCGCCTTCACCTTGAAGATGTAGGAGTGGTTGGGCAGCAGGTCCTCCACCACCACTGAGTTCTGGCTGGGGTTGGGGATGGTGATCCTGTGCACCTCTCCTGGGACACACAGTGACAAGGACATCAACACCACGTTGCAGGCACAACGACAGAGGCACAACTTTCAGCTAAACTCTGTCTCAAACAAACTGCCTGCAAAAGCCATCCAGGGGGCCTCCCCAACCACCCCCATCACACCTTGCAACCAGCAATAGTAACACGGGACAAGATGTTTTTCCAAAAAAGCTTCTTGAAAAACTCAAGAAGTTTCAGACAAAAGAATTCTATTTTCACTAATGCTGCCCTGAGATTCATGTAAAAATAAGTTATTTTCATTTCAATCCTTCTTCCAAGTCCCATGTGGTGAAAAAACATTCAGGTAAGATGCTTGGGCTGATGGAGAGAATCAGTCAAAGGGGGGTTTGGAGGAGAGACGATTCTAGAAACAACCCCAGGAATTGTTCTCCCTCTGGGAGAAACAGGGAATGAAAGCTGTGGGGTAGCTGCAACATTTCCTGCACAAAAAATAAAAGGCTAGAAGCAGAGTTAGGACCTTGAATCCCAGAATGGTCAGGGTTGGAAGGCACCTCTGGAGATCATCTGGTCCACCCCCCCTCACTCAGAGCAAGGTCATCCAGAGCCAGAAGACCCAAAGCAGACCCTCCACCACCCAAAACTCCCTCCAGGCCCCCAGTGCCTGCTCACTGACCTCCGTTGAGGAGCTGGTACTGCACACTGTAGCCCTGCACCTCCTTCTCGCAGCGTGGCTCCTGCCAGCTCACCTTCAGGGACGTGGGGCCCAGGGCAGAGAACACCAGGCGGGTGGGGGTGTCAGGGATGCCCAGAGGCTTCCTGGAGTCTGAGGCAGAAAGGGAACATCAGGCTGGAGATTCTGGGTATGGGGGCTAAGGGGGCTGGAAGAGAGGAGGGGGTGGCACAAGCAAACAGGGGATGGTCCTGAAGGTTTGGTGAGATGACATCTCTGCAAGCTGACCTGTCATGAGCTGGCTGGCTCTGCACAGCTACAGGGAAGTCCCACGGCCTCAGGGTGCCAGGCTTGGGTGGGACAAGTTAAGGTAAGCTTCATGCCTTTGTGGCAGAGAGCCCAGAGCAGGGGCCTGGGGCTGGCTGTGACCTTCCTCACTCAACCCTAAGCACCCTTGCCCAGTCTGACAGAAGCTTCATAGACTTCATCAGGTGTAGGTCAATTAAGACTGGCCCTAATCTACAGCTAAATCAGCCCAACATCTCCAGGCCGTGGTCATGTGGCCTGGGACCACATCTGGGTGCTCCTCAGCTTGTCCCACTGGGACACAAAGCTCATGGAGAGCACGGCAGCCTCCCAGGTGACACTCAGAGACAAAAACCCCTCATTGAGAAGGAGCTTGCAGAGGGACATCTCATAAGGAGCACACATTATCCCCAGGAGTTCTCCAAAGGCCTGTGGAGTAAGACTGAGAACAAGAAGCTCATTAGGAGTGAAGAGGATGGGGACAATGAGTTTGATCAGAGCACGGTGGCAGCAGTGGTGGTGAATGTTAATGAGTCCAGGTGGGTTGAAACCTGCAGTTCACCTGCAAATGGAAAGGTGATGTGATGGAGGTGCAGGCTGGGTCAGGAGGAAGATCAGCACAGCACACAGCAAGCCATGGAGAGGAGGTTTGGGGTGAGCAATGGATGGCAGCAGCTCATGGGTGACGGTGGCTGGGCTGTTATGGGATGTGTGGAGGAGACACTGGACAAGCTGTACCTATGTACTTGCACATCCCTGCAGACCCATCAGCCATGATTATTGAGTCCCGACAGCCAATGCTGGGGTAGTAACCCTTCACCTTTGCCCTGCTCCTGAAACCCATGTCCCGGGGCCGGAGGAGTGTCCTCCCAGCATCTTCATGGATGGGAGGGAGGAGTGTCCCCGGGTAATCTACAGAAGCAGTGTAAGAAGAAAGAGAAAAACACCATTGGAGATCTCAGAGCAGGTTCAGCCCAGGCTCCTGCACAGGTGACTTTTTAAGGCTCAGGCTGAAGAATCTTTGAACCACCTTCTGTGGTTGAATCTGCACCAGCTGATTGACACATGTGGAGCTGAAAGGCAACCACACTGCTGGATAGAGTGAGGAGAAGAGACAAACGCTCTCCCTGGAGCGCTCTGTGGTGTGAGGATGAGGGTGGAGCTCCCCTCCCTGAGCACCCTGCACATGAGGGGTGCAAACCCTTTCCAAACTGGTCTGGAAGCAGAGAGGCCTTAGCAAAGCACCAAACATCAGTGGTGGGGACATGACCTTCCAGACCTGTGGTTCATAGCCCCCCTTAGCTGTAAGCACACTCCTCACCCCACAAGGACTTTAGGGGGCAGGTCCAAAGACAGTCATGGGGATGGAAGAGAAGTATGGTTCCCATCCCTGTGGTACTCACCGTGCCCCATCAGCATTGTGGAGTAGTCTCTTGTCAGTGAGGAGCTCCCCATCACCCTGTGCTCCTGGTGTGTGTGGGAGCTCAGCTGGTGGTAGCTGGTGTTGGCTGTCCTGGTCAGGGTGCCACTGCCGCTGCCAGGGAAGGAGAAATCCACCCGGCCATTCAGCAAGTGCTCTGTGGAAGAGGGCACACTGTGAGCAATGTGGCTGTGGACAAAGCTGCTGCTCCAGTTTCCATGGAGAGGAAGCAGGAGGCATCGTGGTGCCCCCTCCACCCCAGCCTTGGCTGCAGCCCAGGTTCAGCCACTCTGGAAGGTGGTTCTGGAACGCTACATCTAGAACAAGCCACAACACCCAACAAGAGACGCAGAAACAAAGAGGTAAAGACTTCTCCCTACACCCAGCACCAGATAACCCATGGTGCCCAAGGTAACTCCAGACCTCGGCCTTGCTGGGGCACTGCCTTGTGGTTCTCACCACATTCTCTCACATCTCCCCTTTGATGCAAGCACAGGTTTATAATTTCAGATTTTAAAAGAAGCTGGAAGAAGGAAAATGGCCCTTTATGGAGGCAGTTTCTCCAGATCTCATTCTGGATCTTGTCTCAGCTGGATCTGAAAAGCAAACTCTGCTCCGTTGTTCTGGTCCTTGACAAACAAATCCCCTCCCAGCAGGCCAGGAGAGATCAGCCACCTGTGAGAGAGTGATTTCTGTTTAACAGTCCAGCAGATCTGCCCCAGAGGCTTGGGGGCACTTAATTAAGGTGAAGAGCTGCCCTTGGAGGTGGCACTTAGCAGGTATCATCTGAGTTTGCTCCTGCCTCGAAGGTCCAGCCTTTGGTAGAAGCAACTTGCTAGCAGGCTCCCAAGTCCGTGCCGAGATGGGGGTTACCTTGACACTCTCGTGAGCAGACACACTGGGACAAGGTTTTGAAGCAGATCACACCAACACGAGGGTGGGCACACAAGGGGAGGCAGGGGACACAGAGCCCCCTCCGCCGGCCCCTCGGCTCAAAGCAGGACGAGACAGGACACTCAGTGCCGTAACGGAGCCGTCCTTCACCTGCTTGGGGCCGGGGTGTCGCGCTCCTCCTCACACTGCCAGGAGCCACAGCGCTGTCCTCCTCGTGGAGGAGCCCCTCGGTGTCCGAGGAGAGGCGGCTGCTGCCAGAGAGGCGGGGAATGGTTTCGGGTGGGAGCCTCCAGGTGATGCGGCGAAGGTCCAGGTCTTCTCCCAGCAACGGCACAAATTTCCACCTGGAGCCTTTTGGGACAACGCAAGCACTGGTGTTGGCATGGTCTGCAGGGGTCAGGGTGGGCCACCCACCACCTCTGTGCTGCTTGCTGGGGACAGGAAGGGCCAAGCACCAGTGGGGACGACGCCTGTTCACAGCCTGTGTTGCTGAGTGTGAGCTGAGGAGTTCAGGTGGTGCAACCGTCTGGTAGGTGCAGAATGGTGGGAGCGTGACATGCAGGGGGGTTCCTCAACCCCTGGACTGTTTTCCAGCCCTGTGTCCATCATGACAAAAGGTGAGAGTCAAAGTCCCACCACACGCCTGTGCCTGCATGAAGAGTCTGCGACAATTGTCCTCTGCTCAGGAGAGGCTTTGTCACTCCTCGGTGAGCACTCGGGGTGGTCGGACTCCTGAGGTTCCCATCACCTTGCTCTCTGAAAGGACCAGGGACTCGCTCTTGGGTCCGAGGCCCTGGAGAAGATCCTACAGACACACCTCATCATTTCACTTATGGTTCATTTCCCCTCCTTGTCCCAGCACAAGACCAGGGTCAGCCTCATTCAAAAGGTGAAGGGATAGAGGAAGAGAGGCCAGTGCCCTCCCAGCACTGCTGAGTTCCCTCCTGTTGGCTTAGCCTAGATCCCAAGCATCCAGGGGACTCAGAGCTCTGTGCCTTTGCCGGTCCTTGTTTGCTGATGTTAACTCTCATGGTCCAGCAAAATGGCAACACAAAGGGAAGATGAGCAGGGAGGGCCATGAAAAGCTCCTCTCCCACCCCATACTGAGATTTCTCTTTGCCCTGTGGCTACGACAAGGAGGCACTGGTCTTATTTACACTGTGACCAGCCAAGTGTTCCCACGGATGCAACTACTGAGCTTTGGAAAGGCCGATCTCCACCATCTCCATGACTGGATCTCCCCATCTCTGAGAGATGGAAAGCAGCAGTGAAGCTCATTCCTGAAAGCTGGTGTTAAAAAAAATGAATGTTAGGAATGACCTTTTCAAACTCAGAGACACGAACCTGAATCATCAGAGACACTGGGCCTCTTGCTGCCGGCTGGAGAGCGGAGCACGTCTGTGCTGTACATCAGGTAGCTGTCGTAGTCCTCACCCCCCTCTGCATCAATGATGGGGACATCAGGGATGATGGGGACTGCAGGAGAGGTGGAAAGTGCCATTAGACAAGCAACAAAAAACCCACACAATGCTCAGGCTGGCCCTCAGCATTCCCAGGGTGGCTGGAGCAGCAGAGCAAACAGGAGGCGGGGAAGCAGCTGCGGTGATGGGGAGCAATCCCCAGCACGGCTCCTGCCCCTCTGCCCAGGCTGGCACTCACTGGACATGGGGCGCTTGGGCTGTGTGGCGAGGTTGATGGTGGCTTCTCTCTGAGGGCCCCAGCCCGCGCCGTTCCTGGCCTTCACCATGTAGCGGTAGGGCTGCGACTCCCGCAGGTTCTCGATCAGCACCATGCGCTTCTTGGGGTCTTCAACCAGCACCTTCTTCACAGGCCCAATGGGTACTGCAAGGCATGGGCACGCCTGTCACCCAGTAGGCACAGAGGACCCCACAACACCCCGCATTTTGGTGACAGGATACAGCCTGGCTCTGGGAAAAAGTGCAGCAGCTCTTCGGGCTGCTCACAACAGGCAGCACCATCTCAGGGTGATTCCCAAACTTGGCTGAAGTCACACTACAGGAGATGTCTGTCACAAATAACACCTTCCTGGCACCTCACCCCTTTATCTAGGCCTATGAACTAAGTTTCTGACATGAAAAACAACGTAAAACGCTATGGAAGTGAGTGGGAACAGAGTTCTCTGGCATTTGCGGGGTTAAATCCTGACTGGTGATTTTTCTGTGCTCTATCAAGAAGTGACCCGTCCAAATCCCACTTCTCAAAAGAAACATGCCTGGAGCTGTTCTGGCTCTGCTGCTTGGGACCAGCCCAGCCTGCAGAAACTGTCCTCCAGCCCCTCAGCCTGGCTGGACTGTCCCACCCAAAAATGAGCTCTTACCGTTGTCCTCGTTGACAAGCCCATAACTGACTTCGTAGGCCGTGATCTCCCCATTGGTTTCTGCAGGCTCAGCCCAGCTCAGCTGGGTCACGGTGGAAGACACAACGTTGAAAGCCAAGCGCCCAGGCTCGCTGGGCACTGGGAAGGAAAAGCAAAGTGTCCCCATCACTGCAGGTCAGGAACCAGTGGATGCCCAGATTTCCCCAGATCGCAGCTGGGTTGCAGTGGGAGGCACTCAGGGCTGGAGCCCTGACCCCAGTGCTGGGTGCAGAGGTACAGACTTGCTCCCATGCGGAGGGAAGGAAGGTGTGGGGTCACTCACCCTCCTCCAGCGTGCGGCAGTGGACGATGTCTGAGTAAGTCCCTTCTCCCATGGCGTTGTAGGCGCAGACTTGCATCTCGTAGTCGCAGAAGGGGTACAGGTTACTCAGCTGTGCTGATGGGGTTTTGACATCAATGAGATGGGCTTCTGACTCAGGGTCTCCCTGGATCCAGTATTTCACCTGGCAAAGCAAGAGCAAGCTGTGATTCCTTCAGATCCTCACATAATGGGTGACAAATTCCTTGTCTGTTACTCAATCTGCTCTGGGAATGGCCATTGTGTCATTCCTCTAAAATGGGAGGCCAGGACGGCCTGGGCACTTCATGCTAAGTGATGGAAAGGGAGATGAAGCCACCAGGAATCTTTCTGGCATATCCCTCATCCCCCCAGCAGTGGTTCCCCAAGGGTGGAGGGGACCGGAAGGGATGAACGTGCTCCCTTTTTGGGTGTGTACTTGTATCCCTTCGGTACAAATGTCTGTGTGAAACACTTGCAGGAGGGAACTCACACTCTTCCCCGGGATCCACTCACCCCTTACCTTGTACCCCAGGGCTTTTCCTGGTGGAGGAAACCAGTTGAAGCTGATTTCCCTGGAGCTGAGGGCACGAGCATTGGGATTCAGCGGTGCACTCAGGCGGCCTTTGGGAGACTGGGGGACCTGGCCCAGGCCAGTCATCGAGGGGACACCATCCACCAGCTCTGCAGACAAGAAAGATCACATCAGCGCCAGTCCTCCCCCTTGGATGATGAAAGGAAATGTGCCTCTCTCAGCACTGCCCTGCCATGCTGTGATAAATCCATTATTTATGTTACTGACCCACTTGATGACAGTTTCCTTGTCCAGCCACAGGAAGCACCACGCACCATGCATGGCAAGTCCTACCTCTCCCTTATTTTTATGGCTTTTCATTTAAATTCCCAAAGAAAAGGATTTAAGAATCCCTTCTATTTCCTTTGCCCAGGGAGAAGATCCACCTTCTCCCTGCCCACTGACTATTCCCACTCGTGCCTCTAGAGGGGGACCCAAATCTACCAGTCGGAGCTGGAGGAACCTCGCTGCGGCTTTTTGGGCGACGATGGAACTCTGTGCAGCCCATAGGGGCGGGCTGGTCCGGGGAGGGGGTCCTGGTTGCCAGCCCCTACCTGGGTCAGCGATGGTCACCGTGGTCTGGGGGTAGCGGCCGATCTTGGCGCCGTACTTGGGGTGGAGGAGGTCGATGGCAAATTGCTTGAGCTGGCAGTTGTTGAGGAGGGTGTCTATCTCTGTCAGCTCCAGCAAGGGCACCTGCACCTCCTTTCGGGTCTCCCCAGGCTGGAAGACCAGCTCACCCTCTGTGAAGAGGTAGTCCTGGAGGAGAAGGAAGAGGTGTGTTCAAGGTGAGGCTGGATGGAGCTCTGAACAACCTGGGCTGGTGGAAGGTGTCCCTGCCCATGGCAGGGGCTTGGAATGGGGTGATCTGTAAAAGGTGCCCTCCAACCCAAAATGTTCTATGAGTCTATGATTACAGCCTGCAGTATCCACGAGGAGACTTCCCAATGAGCTTTCCCAGTCGATCCCCATTTGTCTCCCAGTGCCCACAGCTCCAGGGGCAGCCAGTACCCTCTGCCTCAGGCACAGGCCCACTCTCAGGTCCTCCCTCCCTGAGGGAGCAAGGGATGAAGGGGGAATGCCAACCTTTGTGCTGACCTCAGGCCTTGGGTCCCCCCTCTCCCAGCCACATCATGATAACCCCTCTTCTGCAACCCCAGGGCTGGCCTTTTCCCAGCCCTACATTCCCACTCCTGCCTGCCTGCCAAGGCCAGGAGCACCATCCTTACCCTGCCATTCTTGGCAGTGAGGTCCCGGGTCCTGTAGGTGACTTGGGATTTCCCGTTGTCTATGATCTCCCTCAGGACGGGGATCTTGGCCAGCTTATCAAAGCGGCTGTGGGAATAGGCTGGCTGCAGGAAGGTGATGAGGCTGCTGGCTGGAAAGGGCAGGAGAGAAGGAATGTATAGAGCAAACACACAAAGAATCACATCACAAACACTCAGGTGTCCTCCCTGAAGAGAGTTCCTGTCACCCACAGGTGTGAACTGTGCACAAAGCCCATTGCACGGGCTGGACACTGCACCATTTCCCATTTGTGCTCCCTGCTCAAAACAGCCAGGTGGGAAGCAAAGTGCTGGGGACATTTACACAACAACATCAAAGGGGTTTGGCTTCACTCCAGCTCTGTATGAACTGCAGCAGCAGAGGAATGTGGTCAGCCCTTACTCTGTCATGGAATTGGCATCTAAACTTGTGATGGTCAAATGTTTCTGTCAGCAGAGAAGATGCCCCTCATTACGATGCTTTAAAGGATGCTCCATTTTAGACCCAGGTGACTTCAGAAAGGAGTCACCAAGCAAGTCTCTGCTGTGTGACCTGGGGGTGCCCAGCTATGCAGACTGTGCCTCACAAACCACGGCACACTCAAACACCAACACCTTCAAGCAGCCACAGCCCCTCACCTTGTTCTTTGATGATGGTGATGTTGACAACCCTGCGCCCAATCTTTGCTATGCCATTGGGGACCTCGATGGCCTCCACCTGCAGCTGCTTCTCATCATCATCATCCTCTCTGATGAAGAGTGGGACACGGACGTCCACCAGCTCCACAGCCTCTTGGAACTCCACCATTCCCTGAGCATCTGGGGAAAGGGCAAGGGTGAGAGGTGGGAAACAACCCCCTGCACCCAGCCAGGAGGCAGCACTGGGCTCTGCTCCCTACCTTGGTCTGAGGTCACCGTGTAGTAACCTGGAACAACCTTCAGATCATTGAAAGCCTCATGGGAAACGTGTTTTTCCACCACTTTGAGGATGTCTGGCTTGGCTGAGTAAGGGGCGGTGAGCACCGTGTCCACAATGGTGTGATCCTGCCTGGGAAGGGGGGAGGGAAGGCAGGTGAGAGCTGAGACCAGAGTAACTCATCTCACACAGCAGCTAGGGGCCAGTGGGTGTGTGGGGCACTCAGTCACCCCACACGTGTGTGCAAAGAGGGAGAAGCTGCACCAAAGAGCTGCAAATTCCTCTTACCTTTTCCCAGAATTGGGCTGTAACCTGGGGGAATAAAAAAACCCAACCAAATCAGAGTGACTAACACCTTTGGAGAGACAAAGTGCTGTGTGAATCACAGCCCTGTGCAGGTCTGAGCTGCAGCACTGCCCCCAGGGTGCCAACCCACCCCGAAGAGCCCCAGCACATGTTCCCTCCTGCCCAGCTGCTCCCTCCTGCCCTGGGTTTCCCAATGCAGTGAGGAACGTGCCCACAGGGCAGATCACATCTGCATCAGGCTGTGGGGAGGAGATACCACTCCCTGCTCAGCACTGGCATCCCCAAACTCCTCCTGGCCTGCACCAGGCACTCCTAAGTTTGCATCAGGCTGAAACTTTTGAAGCCAGTGGGAATTGTCCCATTGAGCACCATGCGACCAGGATTTGTTCCTGCTGCTCCAAAGCCAGACTCAGCTGAGATCTCCTCCACAGCTGGGTGGGCTCTGCTCTGCAGCAGAGTGGGTGAAGCACCACACCAGGCTTGTCTCACAGACCATGCTCCCTCCCAGCATCGAAGATTTCACCCCCCAGCCCTCTGGTTCAGCCCATCACCAGCAGTGCCCTGGGGGAACCCTGCCCTGCAGGAGTCTCCTCCCCACTGACTCACCTGAACTTGGTCTGCTGGACCTTGTGGCAGCCAGGAATGTGCTTGAAAACTTCGTTCAGCTGCAAGGAGCAAGAGGAGCTTTCAGAGTGTATCCCTCACTGAACAGGGATGTGCTCAGCGAGCAGATGCTGCTGCCACAAAACCCAGGAGCCCTCTGACCACACCAGGCCTTCCCACACCAGTTTTCTTCCCAGGACATGGCAAGAGGCTGCAAACTGAAGCCAATCAGGAGCTTCAGATCACATGCCCCAAAAGCAAACCCGAAATCTCAAGGAGATGCTTTGCTAATTCTTACAATTGTGACCTTAAAAATTGTGCGTTCTCACAAAAGAAGAAAAACTGCTCCTTCCTTTCAAGAGCTGAGTTCTCAGGGAAGGGGCACTGCCCAGCCCCCTGTGTGGCTGTCCCCAAGGCCACCCAGAACCCCCCTTGTGCCCAGGTTCCTACGTTCTCTTCCACTTCCTTGCGCAGCTGCTCGCACTCCCGGGTGTCCGGTTTCACCAGGTTCTGCGTGAAAAGCCGGGCCAGCCTCAGAGACAGCCCGTAGGGAACTGGAAAGAGAAATTCCCAAATCAAACTCCTTCCTTCTTGGTCAGAGAAATAACCCACCCAGAGGCTGGGAGCACGGGGACACATGCCACGCTCTGTGTCCAGCTCCCGTGTCAACAACACCCAAACCCCACAGCACCAGCAGGGAAAAGCCTCTGAGAACTGGGGGGAGAACTGGGAAGCAGCTCTGTGAGATCCAGAGAAGGAAACAGCATCCAGTGGTGGCTGTGGACTGATGAGGCAGCAAAATCAAGGCTGGGTCACAGAGCTCATGAGACAAAAAGGGCACATCAGGAGGTCTCCAAGGGCCCTGCCACAGAACAGGGCTGGACACAGGACTGTGCTGCTCAGCTTCCCTCAGGATGGAAGCAGGTAAAGGAACAATCACCCTTGTAATTGGGCTTGGAGGTAACACTCTGGGGCCACCAGCAAAGCTCTGGGTCCTTTACAGCACCCACAGCACCTCCCCTGCCCAGTCCCTCGAAGGTGACACTCACTGAGGTCCTTGGGGTTGGTGGCAGCGGGGGAGGTGACGCCCTGCTTGTGGACATTGTTGTGGATCTTCCAGCGGACCGTGTCCCGACCCTTGAGGGAGCCGCTGCGCACCAGGGGCGTGTCCAGGTGGTCGGAGGACATGAGGCTCTGGCGGAGCATGTAGTGGTCCTCCTTGAAGCCAACGGTGCGACCTGCAGAGCCAAGGGCAGGGTCAGAGCCCGGGCACGCTGGGACAGTGACAGCCATCAGCTTCCCAACAGCATCTGTTCTGGGGGATGTTTAGGGTTTCCACCATGCTAAGGGGGGTTGGGATCTCAGGAGGGGAATGCGATGGAGGGAGCAAGGGGTGTTCCTGAGTGGGGAGAACACATCTCACCAGCTAAGCATTATAAGGTCAGGGAGAGCCAGCAGTGGGATTCCCAGCAGGGCATCCCATGGTGTGGGGCAGGGAAGAAAAGTGGACCAGCAGCTCCAGGGCTCCTGGTTTCAGGCTCTCTGCTAGGAGCCTTCTCCCTGATCCACCTCTCCAGCTCACAGGGATCCCTATCCCAGCACACCCCCGAGCCCAGGGAGGCAGTGCACCCCACAGACCCTTCCCCCAGGACCAGGGGCTGGTACCTCGTGCGCAGCAGGGGAGCAGGGCCAGGCAAGCCTAGAAAACAAATGGCCAGAGACACAATCACTTTGTGGCCAAGGACAAAACCCCTCCATGTCTCCATCGAGAGAATCCACATCAGCAGGGATGTGTGGGCAGTGGGTGCATGGGGCTCTCAAGCTGATTTTAGCCAGATGGGGGAAATCTGGCTAAAATTTCACCAGCAGCTCATGTTGGCAACAGCAGAGGTGCTGGATACCACAGGGACATCCCCAGGGAATCTGGCCATGATGGAGGCTGGGTGGATTCTGGAAATGTATCACGATTTTGGCCATATCTGATTTTCTCCCTAGGCTGGGGCAGCCAGCTGAGACACTCACCTTGCAGCAGGCACAGAACTTCCAGCAGAGCAAGAGCAGCAGCCCCAGGAGCAGGATGAGGAAGATGAGCAGTGGGATGAGCCAGAGGAAGCTCCCAGGTGGGCACTCTGCAAGTGACAGCAACGTCACTCCCAGGCATCAGCCCCTGTGTGGGGTGTGCAGGGAGGGAGCAGGGAGGCAGAGACAGAGGGTAAAGGCTGGACCACAGCTCTCTGAGGGATGGAACAGCTCAGTTAACCTCGGGAATTCCTCACAATGAGAAATGCTGTTGAGGGAAGGCTATCACACCTCTGCTCACACCCAGCCAAACCAAAGGGCTGTGCAGCACCTTGCAGCAATCCCTGCCCACGGCAGCAGGGGAAAGGCTCTGATCCCTAAAAGGGCTCTCTGAGAGCGCCACACTCCACCCCTTGCAGTTCACATTTCAGACAGTGTCACCCACCCACGTCACACAGCAAGGTGGGCAGGGAGGTGCTGCCTGCAGCTGACCCTGCCCAGGGGCAAAACAAAGGGACAAAGCAGGGATTGGAGGCACTGTGGAGCTGGTCACTCCGACCCAAACCCCAGGCAGGACATCCCCTGCTCACCTTTATTCTTCTGCACACGGACGGTGGTGTTGGGGAGGACGCTGGGGTCTCCCTCCAGGGTGTAGTGGTAGGTGCAGTCATCATCCTCATCCTGGAAGGAGCAGTACTCACCAGCCTCCTCTGCAGGGAGAGGGGACATGGTTGTGAAGTCACCAGGGCCGGGAATGACTTGGGGAGCACCCCACACACACACAGAGCAGGGCACACGGGACACCCCACGTGTCTGCACCCAGCTCTGCATCTCATGTTACCTTTCTTCAGCTCCTCCACCATCTGGATCTGGAGCTGGCATGAGCTGCAGTTCCCCTTCAGGCTGCCCGTCCCCCAGGTCTGGCAGCGGACACAGTCCCGGATGCTCTCACACACAGCCTGGAAGCCCTGGGAGAGGTGGGGTGGGATGGTCAGGGACACCCACGGGAGCGAGGGAGGCAGAGCTGGAGATGCAGCACTTCATCCTCACCCCAGAGCCAGGGCAAGGTCCAGGCCAAAAAGAGGAGTCACTGAGAGCGAGCAGCTAATGAAGGATTTATAAGCCCAGCTGTCTCCAAAACCCCTTATACCAACAGCCTGCATTTGGGCAGCATTTAGTTCTTCTCCAAGGGTTTCAGTGACCTTTCTAAAACATGATCAAGCTATCTTTCTCCATCCCCTCTGTGGGATTAGTCCATGTTTGTCATGGGGAAATCAATTGTGTTCAAGGGCAGATTGGGTGAGGCCCTGAGCAACCTGATCTAGTGGAAGGTGTCCCTGCCCATGGCAGGGGTGTTGGAATGAGATCAGTTTTAAGGTCCCTTCCAATCCAAACCAGTCTGTGATTCTATGAAATTAGTTTCTTCCCAGTCTTGAGGCAAATCAGAACAAGCCACAAGCTGAGCCTCTAACCTCTGCCCATTACCAGGCTGCAGATAAACACAGACTCTAAACAGTTGCTGCTGGTGAACAGGAGGGCAAAGGCAGCCAGTGGCTACAAAGCAGCATGCATGCCAGCCCTTCCTGGCCACAGGACAGGTGACAAAAATCCTCACTCAGGATTTTGTTCCTGACTGAGATGTGCCTTCATCTCTGCTCTGCCTTCCCTCCCCGGAGGCTCTGTGTGAGAATAAGTGATAAACCCAGAGGGACTCACCAGGGAGTAGCTGATTTCACAGGTGGAGCTGGTGTACAGTGAAGCCATGTCACAGATGCACCTGCCACACTCACACCTCCCGTGGTTATTGCAAATGCCCTGGGAGAGAAGAGGTGACGGTGTCTGAGAGCAATCGCAGACACGCAGTGGCTCTGGGACTCAGCAAGAGGCCCCAGCAGCCCACAGATTGCAGCTCTGGGGATCTGCCTGGAGCAGTGGTCCCTGGGGAGGGCAGGGCAGCACCTACCCCTCGGCTGTCGATGCAGGTGTCGTTGCTCGTGGGACATTCGCAGCCTGGGCCCTCCCAGCCGCTCTCGCACACACAGGCGCCCCTGGAGCAGCGGCCACGATCTGGGGGTGACAGGAGGGGTTACCTGGGCTCCAGCGCTGTGCCATTCCCCCAGCCCCGTCTGTGGCTCCCCCACTTTCTTTGGGGTGCACAGGGGCTGCAGAGGGGCTGCTTCTTGGGGCACAAAGAGGCTGCAAAGACTCCACAGCATCCTCCCTGCCTGTCTGCAAGTGCAGAGTCCCTCCCGCCCATCACTGGTCACTCAACCACCCGTGCTAGTGCCACCAGTCCAGGACATCCTGTCTGTGCCACCAGACCCAGCACATCCCCCAGCTGGGGGGCCCTGGGGGTGCTCTCACCGTTGCAGAGGAAGCCAGAGGTGCGCGGGCACTGCAGGACATCGAACTCGCAGAAGGCGCCGTCGAAGCGCAGGGTCTGGTCCTCGGAGTAGCACTGGCACTTCCCGCACAGGCACTCGCCTCGCCCCGAGCACGGCTCCGTGTCCCCCGAGCGGATGCAGGCTTTGTTGTTGGGGGATGAGGCCGGCGAGCAGTCGCACGTGTCCCCTCGCCTGGGGACAGAGATGGTGCTGAGAGAGGCAGGGGCAGAGCGCAGCACAGCGAGGTCCTGGGCAGGGTGCCCAGGGCATGAACGTGTGTCACTGCGGGTCCCCAGAGCCAGCAGGATCCCTGGGAGAGAGGGGTGTGGATCAGCCCTTACCAGCCCGGGTGGCAGATGCACTGTCCGCAGACAAAGTTCCCATGGAAACTGCACTTGGGCGAGTCCAACTCTTGTTGCTGGAAGAGAGGAGAGAAGAGGCATTGCTGAATGGGCCCAGCTGCCCCCAGGGCC
The DNA here is from genome assembly GCA_020086605.1 of Lanius collurio. Classification (NCBI taxonomy): domain Eukaryota; kingdom Metazoa; phylum Chordata; class Aves; order Passeriformes; family Laniidae; genus Lanius; species Lanius collurio. Next base: position 5,479,452 of record JACBWW010000037.1, on the reverse strand, counting down.
ATTTCAGGAATCGGAAGGGCAGATCCAGGTGCAAAGTTTTGCCCTGAAGACCAAGCTCTGCCATAGGACATCACACTCAGCTTGGAACAGGCAGTGATGGATGGAGACCTTCTTGGCCAGGCTGAGCATCGCTGAGGGGTCGAGCAGGACCCACATGCACCAGCCAACACATTCCCACCCCAGGCTGGCCAGGAGGAGGAGGGGGAGACCTCTCTGCACCACCCCACCTGTTCACAGGGACACACGTCGCAGACGACAGCAGTTTTGATGGTGAGGCTGTCGCTCAGGGATGTGAGCTTCACGTGGATGACTCCGTCCCGCTCCTTCTCAGGGAGGCTGCAGATGTGCTGCCCACCAACGTACTCCAGAGCGTTCACATGCATGTGGAACTTGCCCTGAAGGAAGGGACACACTGCAGGGATGAGCCAGCTCTGCTGGACCACATCCCAGCGGGACACAGGAGCTCATCCCCTCACATGTGCCTTCCCTCTGGTGACATCCAAGGACTTACCACTTCTCCACGGGTGATGTGGAAGGAGCCAGATTCTGTCTTTTCAAACATTGGGGAGGTGAACTCTGTCTTCAGGCCTTTGGGGGTGGCATCAGCCCGAATGTCCATCTTGGAGCGGATGCGCTGGGTGGCAGAGGATAAACACAACGTAGCTTGTCAGCAGTACCCGTCACCACCCCGTGGCCTGCTCCAGAGGGGCCACATCCTGCCTCCTGCCCGCTCTCCTGCTCAGGAGGTGCCCACCCTCTGCCCTCCCTGGGAGCGAGAGTGAAGCCCCAGAGAGCACCATTACCTCAAAGGCTGTGTGGAGCAGCTCCACAATGTTGGAAGAATCTTCCTGGAGCACCCCGATCTCAGAGATGGGGAAATACTTGTGCAGCTTCTGCAGAGAGACAGGAGCTCCCTGAGCCAAGGCCATGAGAACCCTCCTCTGTCATGAGAGCAGGCTCTGCTTTGAGCAGGACTTGGATCAGAGACCTCCAAATGTCCCTTCCAACCTAAATTGCTCTCCAGCTCTGTGCCTCTACTGCTTTACAAGAAGCAGAAACCACCACAGGGAGAGCTCTGGAAGCTCAGATTCCTGCACTCAGCAATACACCCTGAGACCTCCCACAACCCAGAGCAGCCCCTCAACACAATGTGGCACCTTCCCCAATACCAAGACGTTGGTTTAGCACTTGGGGACAAGCGATGGCAGAACACTTTCTCCTCACAGCTGAGCTGAGGCAGAGGTCCTGGAGGAAAGGTAATCCCACGTGGCATCACTGCCGTGGTCTCCTCACCTCATAGTAGCTGTAGGAGTGGTTGGTGACAGCAAAGATGGGGATGATGTTGTGCTGGCCCAACAGGCGCACGAGGGTGGGCACTGAGGGATAGTCCTGCTTGGTGTCGTACACGTAGGTGCCGTGGCTGTCCAGGTGGCACTGCTCATCGTTCCTCGCCAGGATCCCTGCCAGGACGTTGGTACCATCAGCTTCATAGTGAAAGGCAGACTCGGTGGAGAACACGAGCAGGTGAGTGCTGTCATTTCTCCAGCCAATCTTATCCTGCAGCCAGGAAGGGGGAGAAGGAACCTTTATCTCTGTGCTTCCCAAACCCCTGCCCAGCGTTTGCAGCCCTTGGCAAGCCAGCACTGACAGGAGCTGGAATACCCAAGGGACAAGGCACCACCTGCAGCTGGCAGCAAACACAACCAGCCACTGGCACCCCCAAAGCATGGGGTGTCTCCCACCAGCAGCTCGGTGCCAGGCACATGTGTGTACAGGGGGCAAGCCCATGCTTCCCTGGACGTGTCTGGGGCTGTGCTCATCCCTCAGCCAAGCCCAAGTGGGCTCTTTTCCAGGGAGCAGAGTTTCATCACCGCGGGCACGGAGGAGGACAGAGCAAAGAGCACACACAGGGTGCCCAGCAAGCAGCTCCTGTGCCAGGCATCAAACACTGGGACACACACATGTTCTAAGACTTAGGAAAAATAGGGAATGCAAACCAGCTTGGCTCTGGGAGTGTGTGGCTGGGAGGGCAGGAATCAACTGTAGCTGAACCTGGGCTCTCTGGCTGCCCTGTCAGCTGCCCAGCTGCTCTTCTGCTCATCAGTGGGCATCAGGAAGATCCACTCATTAAAAACACAGTCCTGGCCATCCTCACCTTGCAAACAGCTGTCTGCAGGATGGCATCGAAGCCGCCCTCAGGGGCATCCAGGTTGCCAGAGATGCGCTCCTTGCTCAGCTCCTGGCTGAAGTCGTTGATGTTGCTGGTCAGGCGGATGACGTTCTTGAAGGAGAACGGGGAGTCGGCGTTGGGCCAGGGCTCACGCAGCCTAGGAGAGATGGAACCAGGGGTCTTGTGTGGGGCAGCAAAGGGATGCTGGGCTGTGCAAGGAGAGGAAGTGTGTGGAGAGTCACTGAGCAGCTCAGCCACCAGCACTGAGAGGGAGAAGGGCAGAGATAGAGGAGAAGACAAGATGTGCAGTCTGTTGTGGCAGAGCAGGGAAGGTCTGAAAGCAGAGGATGACACTGCTGGCATTATCACAGTGCTGCAGCAAACCCTGAGGGACAGGGAGACCAGGGAAGACACTGGCAGTGAAGGCAGAGAGATGGATGGAGGCTCTTACACTGCAGACACTGAGAGCCACAGAGCAGAAGGCTCTTTCCACTCCCTCTACTCCCACCTCAGGGACCCAAGGGGCTCACTCACTTTTCAGGTCTCATGTCTGTCTGAGGGGATGAGACTTTGTCCACAAACTTGCCAAATCCAATGGTGTAATTGGAAGTCAGGTTTTGCAGGAAGCCCGCTGGGAGGAGATGAAAGGAAGGGGGAGATTCATAAATAAACAGATGCCTGTGAGCTCCCTGCTCCAGGGAAAGAAGTCCTTTTGTGGGTATCTTCTCTGCTGGTCAGTTCTTACGTAAGATTCCCAAACTGTCATCTTTTAGGATCTTTGGAGTTTTACAGGGCAGAAACCTACATCCCCTTTGGCAGCTCCAAAACTGGAGCTCCTGGAAGAGCACTCAGCAGGTTTAAGGTGCCAAAGGCCCTGCACAGATCAGCTCTGAGAGGCACCAGCCCCACGCTGGGCTACCAGGGGAGAGCATATGTGAGGATTTCTGCAGGACTAGAGAGACATCCCCACACGGAGCTGCACAGAACAGTGATAATGAGAAGCTCTAATTAAAACAGACACCTCTCAGCCCACTGCCAGCTGCTTTCCCCTCCCTGGTGCTGGCAGAGGACTCGCAGTTGCAGACAGGAGCAAGCTGCCTGCCTTCGTCAGCACAGGAGCAAGCTCCCTTCTTCTCCCAGCTCTGCTCTCACCTAGCTGATGCCCCATGCTTTTGAGGTTGTCCAGATCATCAGACATAGAGTAGGAGAAGTCCATGAGGATGTAGAGATCCACAGGGCTCTCCTTGGGCTGGAAGACATCCATGTCGAAGCTCATCTCCTCCCCAGCCCGCAGCCGCATGGACATGGCCTGGGGGGACACCTGGGTCCTCTGCAGGGCCGTGTTGATACTGGCATTCTGTGAAGAAGAGTGATGTGAAGGGGGTGGACTCCATCTCCAGCGTGGGTGCAACGAGGAGGAGGAGGAGGAGCAGGGAGATGTGTGGGGAGTGCAAAGGCAGGGATGAGCACGCTCCTCTCCCTCATGTACTGCCCAACAGCCTCCCCCACCTCCACACGTGTCCAGCCAGGCACCTCCTCCCGAGGGATGTGAGCATTTTGTTTATATCTGCTTTGTCTGCAAAGTCACCCCAGCCTGGATCAGGACCAGCAGCCCACAGGTCCACCAGCTGGGGAAGGCATTGCTTTTGAGTAGACCCTACATAAACAGTGATCTGGGCCTTCTTGCTGAAGACTCTAGAGGAGGATGGAGGACATGAAGGACCCTTCAGGAGAGGCTGAGCATGTGCTGTGTCCCCAGCACGCACCTTCAGTGTCCTCATCTCTCCCTGGGTGTACACGACGTTGGCCTCGCCGCAGCCGGAGCGCAGCAGGTTCTCCCGCAGGTCACAGCGTGGCTCCTCAAAGCTCTGCCAGGGAGCAAGAACAGCCTCAGAGCCACAGACAGCACCAGATCCACTGTGAAAGGGGGAAATACACAGGGCAGGAAGCAGGGTCCTGTGCTGAGAACATTATGAGCTTTTGGGAGCAGGAGTGGGGCAGAGAGATGGGGACGAGCCTCGCACAGAACCAGCAGCTGAAAGGTGACCACCAGGGAGTTACTGGGCTGTGTAGGATAAAACTCTCCCTCCATCCCTTGCACACCATGTTTCTGGCACAGTGACATTTTCTGATAAACCCCTGTATTGCTGCAATTCTGCCCTGGACTCCCCTCCCACCCTATTTTCCACACCAAAAGAAAATCCACTTTTCAGTGCTTCCCATCCAGATGAGAAGCTGGATCCAGAAGCTGCCTGTGCTCTTGTATCCCTCTCCCACTGAGGGAGGTGGGATCCCTCCATCAGCAGGGTGGGAAGGGGAGCCCCAGGCTGCCCTGCAAGGTCTCACCTCGTCGGTGCAGAAGGAACAGTCCTTATCCACCCGGATGCACTCAGTGCAGCTCTTTGCCCGGGACAGCACACAGCGGTTATCTGCCAGGAAAGATCAGGGCATCAGGGATGGGGAAAACAAAGTGAGCTGGGGGAGGGTGTGAGAAAGGCTGATCCCATGGAGAGATGGAGGTTTTGCCTGGTTAGTGAAAACTGGCTGCAAAACAGCAGCGGGGTAGCAAGAGATGGACCCCAAAACAGCAGGAAAAGCCCACAGCAGGTGCTCTCCACACGAGGACTGGTGTTTCTGGAGCCCAGGACAGGTGCACACAGTCCCCAAGGGGAGGTGGCAGACTGAGCCAGCATGGCTCCACTCACTTTTGCTCCATTGGCAGAGGCCGGTGGTGCAGAGCAGGGACAGGAGGAGCAGCCTGGCACATGCCCGTGGCAGCACATTCATCCTCTTCCTCCTGAAACAAAGGGATCACTGCATTGCAGAGAGCCAAGAGATGGAAATGGACCTGGATATGACCAGGGCAGCTCCCACAGAGCCCCTTCCCAGCCCTGCTGGGGTGGAACAGCCCTCGTATCCCAGAGAAGCTGAGGCTGGAAGCAATTGCTGAGCTCTGCAGGGCAGGGCACAAAAGCAAAGGCAGGGATGGTTTGTCCTCTGCTCAGGCATCTGAAAAAGGCTCAAAATTCCCAGCAATGCCACCCCTGTGCCAGGAGTTGGGGTGCCCAGCTTGAGAGCAGCAGGACAGTGCAGGCAGCTGGAGTACAGGAGGCTCCTGGCCAGAGCCCAGCACTATCCACACGTGTGAGCACTGCCCTGGCCAAGACATTGCTTTTCCTGGCAGGTTAGGGGAAAAAAAAATGGAGGAAAACAAAGTGACTGTCCACATCTCTCTCCAAAAGCAACACCGACCCCTCCCTTCAGCTATTTCCTATCACACTAAGAGTTTCCAGGATGGTCAAGCCAACAATAAAAAGAGGGCGAGGCCTTGGGAAATGCCAGGCTTGGAGTTTTTGAGTTGTTGAATGAATCTGTGGTTTTAAGAGTCTGGCAGCTCCCCTTTTGTCCTGTCCAGGGCAGCAGAATTCCTTGATGGACACAGAGGTCAAGTCCTGAACAGAGTGAACCATTCTCCCCACACCACATGTGACTGAGAAAATAAGAAACTGCCATCCAGAAGTCAGCATTTGGACATGGTAAACAAAAGGGACAAAGCTGGAACTCGAGTTCTGCAGCTGCTGTGCCAGAGGTTCATTCTGGCACTCAGCAGGGCAAGTGAGAGCAGTCAAGGAAAAAGCAACAGTGTAAAGATACCATGAAAGCATCTCCTTTCTGGAAGATGCAATTGTGAAATATAAAAAGTGAAGGAATTGTCTTGTAGCTTCTTGCTGTGTAGCCCTGACTTTAAAATGAAAAGAATGTGAAAACTTCACTTAAAACAGGGAGAGGGAACAGGAATAGTTGTGGTGTGCAGTAACAGTGTCCAAGTTCCCTGAGGGACACCCAGCACACACAGCAGTCACCTGGAGACTCAGCTTCTCCCAGCCTGGCCTGGGCTGCAGGGAAACCCCTGGAAAGACCCAACCTGGTCTCAGCAGCCCCAGACCACACTTGGCCTCTGCCTCCTGCACTGGCCACTGCAGCCAGTGGAATACACTGAGTGCAGCAATCGTTGTGACACGGGGCTCAACCAGCCCAGCATCCACACCACGGGACATCTCCCTTGGTGGCTGCACTTGGTTCCCTGTGACAGCCACAAAGGCAGCAGGTGACACGACATGGGTGTCTCATTCATCCTGTCAGCCGTGCCCAGAGGGATTTATCACACTCATTAATGCCCAGTGGCTCAAACGAGAGGAACACGGCAGCCTCAGGGCAGCATCACTGCAGGGAAACTCCGGGGAGTTCTGCTGTTCCTCAGGGGCTGTTTTGCCACTGGGTTGTTTTCTGATGGGTAGAAGGTACCAGCTGACCAAGGGAACTGCTCTGCTTCCCTCCCTGCCACACTGACTGTCCCCAGTCAGGCCCAGGTTTGGCTTTGGGCAGTCCCTGTCCCCCCAGATGCAGTCACAGCGCTGGCTCTGAGGCCAACATTCCTCACCCTGGGTACGCCTGTGACCCCCTTCAGTGACAGCACTCACTGGAAAACGTTGTGTCCCTTGCTACCAACACAGGCAGATTTTGAAGCCAGGAAAATCCCTTTTTCCTTGCTCTGCCCCAGCCCAGGGCAGTGCTACGGAGACATGGGGAGGTGCCAACCAGAGGGGGGATGAAAGGGTAGGGAAGAAATCCTAAGAGCCCATGGAAGGAAAACACAGTCAAAAACATCACCTGGGCACTCAGCAAATCCCATCTCCCACCATGGCATGGGCCACAAGGAAAGGACTGGGTATGAGACCAGACTGCTCAGCTCACAAGGACCTAATTCCTCTTCCTTTAATTACCAGCTAGGAAAAAGTCACCAAGGAACGGACAGACACACCCTAGGCCTGGGACAGACACACCCTAGGCCTCGGGCACATAAATTGCCATCATCTCTTTTCAAGTGCTGAGATAAAAGGCCATAAAATCCTGCTCAATATTAACGTTCTGTTGCCCTGTGAGCCTTCAGCCTTCAAGGATTTTGCTGGGCAGATGCCAGCAGGCCGGGTGCTGGTGGCACAGAGCATGGCCACTGCAGAAAGGCAGCCTGCAATATTTGTGCAAAAATATGGGAGCAGCCACCCCTTGCTTTCAGAAGTGTCCTATGGAAGGGAAAAAGCCACTTTCACTTCAGGAAAGCTGCAGGATTTGGTTGGGTTTTCATGACGACAGCAACAACAACAAAAAAACTCTTCAGTAGTGCAAAAACAAGGAGAAAGGCAGAACAGCTCCTGGCTGCACACAACCTTCCTGCTGCTTCCCAGACCTGCTCCAGCATTTCCTTCTGGTCTCCTCTTGCTCCCCCAGCCTTTGTCCTGCCCCTCAGCACAGCCAACAAACCCACTCCAGGAATATGCCCAGGACCCCTCAGTCTGGAGAAGGTGGGACTGGCTGCCTCATCCCCAAAAATCCAGGCAATGCTCCAAACAAAACCCTGGTGCAATGGGACAGAGGACAGGGTTGGAGTGGCAGATGGGGGAGAGGGAGCAAGGAGGAGGTTGTGATGAGCCACAGAGCAACAACAGGAGCCTGGTCCCAGCTGCCACGAGGGGAACACCCGGCAGGTTGGGACATGGGAGCAGGAAAGCAACGAGTTCCCAAGCACAGCCTTTCCTCCCTTGGGTGGAATTGCCCTTGTCATGGCTGCAGCCATGGGGGCTGTGTGGGGGCTGTGCAGGGGACTGACCCTGGTGCAGAGCATCCAGGACCATCCACGTGTCTGTGTGCTGGGGACGGGCACTGCAGCCACAGCTCGTGTTCTCTCTCTCTCCTGTACATGTGGTGCTGATGCCATGAAGATTTTTTGTCTTTTCTTTTACACCCCTGTTATACCTTTTTACAACTTCTGTATTCTTAGTGCTTTTTGCCTACATTCTTGGACTTGTTTGTTCAGCTGGGAGACTCAACATTTTAGAAGCTTTGTAGGTAGAGATCAGTGTGCCCCAGAGCCCAAGGTCCTCTCCAGAACACGTTCTGTGAACTGAGATAGAACCAGCCAGGGAAGGGTCCTTGGGGAGGGGGGCTCACTCGAGCCTCTCACAGGGGAATTTTTGATAGATCTGCTAATTAGTAACACCTATAATGTTACACCAGATCTTTTGGGGGTATGCATTGCGGGGTGCATGGAGGTGCATTTGACCTGGATGTAGTGCACCTAAGGATCCTTAAAATAAACACCAAGGTAAAATCCCTTTCCCCCTTCTAACCGTGTTTGACTCTTGATTTTAAGACCAGGAAAAGGCATCAATGCCACAGAGCTGCCGGGACCGTGCTCCAAACAGTGGAAATTATCAAGCCAGACCTCCCAAAAAATACCAAAAACTCTACCCACAAATCAAATCATCATTTACACACAAAATCCCACAGGTCTGGTTTTGTTTGCCTTCCCCATCCATTTCCCCTCCTTCCCCAGGTGTGCTCCTGCAGCTGGGAGACTCCATGTGAGCGTCTCATTTTGTTGTTTTCAGCTCCCAGGTTGAACCCCAGACCCCAGACACGGCCCCCAGCATCCCCCAGCCAGGGACAAAACACAGCAGGACCCAGTCAGGGAGCCCTGGACCTGCTGGGAGCTCTTAGTGGCCAACACTGCCCGTGCTGTGGAAGGGCTGGGGGCTGTGGTACCTCCTCCTCCCGCTGCCCCCCGGGTTCGGGCAGGGAGGAACCCCAGGGAGCAGAGAAGGAAGGGCAGGACCCTGCCTGGGGACTTCCCAAATGCCCGCACAGCCCCGGGACCATCCCGTTCTCTCCATGTGCTCTTCCTGCCGCTTTCTCTGCTCCTTTGGCCCCACAAGACACTTTTTGCCTCCTTCCCCTCCGCGGGTGCTCTTCTTCCCCCTTTCCCCCACCTAACCCGTGCCTGTCAGCCCCCTCACACCAATCCTCCTGTCCTTTTTCCTATTCCCTGAAACTACATTTCAGATCCACCAATTTGCACATAGCCCAACACCTGCAGTTCAGCCAAGCCCACCCTGAACCCCCCCACTTCCTGCTGGCCTTTTCCTCCGGGAACCCCCCTTCCCTTGCTCCGCCCTTGCACGGGCACCCATCGGTTGTGGAAAACACCCCCGGTGGGCTCCGCGGGTCGGAGGCACCCCCAGCCCCGCTGACCTCGCACACTTTCACCCGTGAAAGCTTTCCCTGGGTGCCAGCTCCGAGGCACAACAGCCTTTCCCCCCTGGAACTGGGCTGAAGGACGGGAAAACCCCCGAAAGCTCCAACAACCTGTCCCCGAAGGGCTCTGCTCTGCCGTCCCACCCACGGCACCCCCCACTCAAATACCTGCGGAGACAAACCCCGGCCCGTGCAGCCCCCAGAGCCCTGCCCGGTCACCAGCGTTGCCTTTCCCAGCCAGCCCAGAGGCAGGGGACAGTGTCCGACAGCCAAAAACCAGGGGAAAAGCAGAGGGAACAGGCGGGCAGGGGCTGAGCCCCGCGCTCCGTGTCCTGCCCACCTGCCCGCGCATTAATTCACTGCCCGCTTCATCAACGCAGCAAAGTTCAAGCGAACTGGACACTGCAGAGCACAGATGAATTAATTCCACAAACCTCATTAGCGCTGGGTCTGACTCAGAGTCCAAATCCTCTTGCCGCAGCCCGAATAACAGGCACCCACACACCAAGCCAAGAAATTCTTCCGAAGGCAGAGGGGGAACGTGCTGCTTCGCTGCTGCAACTTGATTTCCAGCTTTGGGGTTTGTTTTGGTTGTTTTGTTTTTTTTTTTTTTTTTTCCCCTCCTCTCTATTTTGTGTCCCTTTTCTCTTTCCGGTTAAACGTCAACTCCTGCTCCGGCGGGGAGTGCAGCCAGCCCGAGATCCCACATAACTCCCTGCGGGTTCCTGTCCCCTCCAGTCAAATAATCCACTTCGTTCTCACTCCCCTCGCTGCCTCCTCGCCCTCCCGAGGGGCTGGCAGGGAGGAAAAGCGGGAGCTGCGATAAATGAGATTGGATGCCAGGTGAGGAGAAGTTTTATCCCAGCCGGGAGGGAGGAGGGGGTGCCCGTGACGCAGGGCTGGCATTCATTGCTGCCTCGCACACCTGGCCGGGCAGGCACAGCCCTCTGGAGCCTCCCTCCACACAAGCACCATCCCACAGGAAAAGGGCGCTGGGAAGGCGTGGAGGGGCTGCTCGGCTTCACCTGCCCGCTCAGGGCAGAGCTGAGGGAGCTCCCCGACCTCCCGTGCCAGGGGTTTCTCCTCCGAATTCCCCCCCTGGCACGACGGGGAGGTGTCACCCTCAGTGCCCAGGTAACTCCTTGCTGAAATATCAGGTAAATTCCTGCCCCAACAACCCTGCTGAGCCCAGCCTTGGTGCTTTGCTTGCAGAGAGGATGGATGTGCATCCTGCTTTATCCAGGCAGACCACTCCTCAGTAAATCTGCCTCAGGAGTCAGTGCAACCCCTTGCAGCACCATGAATGAAACCCATCCGTACCTGCATCCCACCATGGTCCAAGGCTGCAACTGATTCCAGTCCTTCTCCTGAGCTGGATCCAAACCCCCTTGCCCCGTCCAAGGAACAGCAGAAGAGGGTTTGGAGCTCAGGTGAGGTGGTTTTTCTGTCCACAACACCCTTTTGCTTTAGGATCTGGCTCAGAACCACTCACACTTTCCCCAGAGTGGAGCACGCACGTCCTGGAGCAGATGCAATGGCAAAGGCTGCATTTCAGCTCCCTGATAGATCCTCACAAGGAAAACTGAATCCCCTGAGCTTCAACACAAACAATAGCAACAGCCAGATGAAAAAATGGCACATTTCCTGCCTGACTTGGAGATAAAAATTATGAGCAGGGCAATTTTGCCCTCCTCGTTATCATTGTGGCGTTACAGAGGCTGCTGCTCACCAGAACTGACTGAAATGTGAGGAGCAGGATTCCTTTCACTACAAGAAATTAGGAAGCTCAGATGAATATATGCAAACTGCCTTAGCCCTGGGATAAAGGAGGATGTGCTTGTGCCATTAAAAACTACAGCAAATGGGAAACAGGCAGGGGTGCAGAGGAAGATGGCCTGGGCAGTTTAAATCTGGCATTTTCCAGTTTCCCAACACATGACTTGGCAGCCCCAGCCCTTTAGGAGATGTGATTTCCTACATTTAAACAAAAGTTCTGAAAATGAAGGTTTGCTGTTTTTTTAAAAACACATCAAGACAGCGACTGCAACATGAGAGCTGGGACATGAGACAAAACAAAGGCAGAGCAGGACCAGGCTGTGGGTGCCCAGTGCTGATGCTGGAGCTGCTGGTGAAGAGCAGATCGTTCCCATGGAGGGGCTGAAGGCAGAGGGTCCTGCTCTGCCTCAGGGGTCACAACTGCAACACATGTTGAACACTGCAGATTAATTAAAACTGGGCTTCAGTTCCCAAGATGGGAGGGAAGATTGTGCTGGTGCTCACAGATGTATCTGGTCCACCAGCAGGGCCCAGTTCCCACTAGCCCAACCCCACCTCCCACTGCATCAATTCTCCTCTTTGAGGCAAGCAGTGCTGCCACTGCAACTGAAAAAGCCAATTTAGACTGCAAGCAAGAAGCATAATAGTAAAAACCCGTTATTTTAGTGATGGAGCCCTAACAGGAATCCCAAAGCCAACCAGAAAACTCGTGAGCACCCACCTTCCACTACAGTACTCGGTGTCCTGACTTTCTGGATGTCCTCCTTTCTCCACCTGAGATGGAGAATGTTTATGTTGGCTCCTGTACAGGATCTCTGCTCTCACCTGCAGACCCTGACAGCTGCAGGGCTTCCTGACACCACCGCCTCCCCTTCATCCCTGCAGCAGCAAGGAGGGACCAGCTCCCTTCAGCATTTCCAGCTGAGGAGAAGCCCCTTGCACCCTCTGGGTGCTGCCAGAAGAGCTCAAGATACCAATTTAACACCTTTCTTTGAAACACATCCCCCAGCACCTAGGAGATCTCCAAGCCCACTGAACAAGAGTTTTTCCAGAGCTGTAACTGGGCTGCTTCTATGTTTGCAAGGCTGATAAAGGCACTTTTCCAATATAAAGGCAACTCCACTACCAAATTTTTAGGGCAGAAAAGCAGAGAGGAACTAGAAAATCTAAGTAAATACTCAGAAGAATGTAAAAAGGTTTTAACTTCATCTTGTTTGTTTTGGTTTTTTTAAAAGTTGTTTTATGGGTTATCTTTCAGGCAACTTCCCCAAATTACTTCCACCATGGAAGAACATCTGGTGAACTCAAGTTCTTGCCTTGGTTCCATACCTTGCTGTCCCTGCCTGCTGGATCAGGGATTTTGCCACACGAATTTGTGTTCTTAAGAACAGAGAACAGGGACTTCAGAGGCAGGGTCAGCAGATTTCAGTGCAGATGGCTCCACCACAGCTCACAGCCACATTTGTAGTGAACTTCTCATTTATTAATCAGTGATTTTCTGCTGTGGCAATGTGGCCTAGAAATTTTTGCCCTAGGAGGGAAGACAAGTAATTTTATAGCTCACATGAAATTATTGCTCTCTATGCTGAGACTATCAGTCCAAGTGCCAATTACTGATAATTACAGGTGATTTCAGGGTTAATTATTTTCTTCTTTTTTTTAATGCCATGCCAGCTTGCAACACAGCCTTTCTTCTTTCTGTCCTGCCACCACAGAGTGCCTGGAGACAGCTCTGGGGCTTTTTCTAGGTCTTTATTGAGCAGTTACAGCAAAATCCTGCTGCTGGAGCACATTCACCCCCTTTAAAGACTCTGTAACAACACTCATTGCTAAAAGAAAAATAAACACTTAATCCCATCACTGCACTGCCCACTGAAGTGACAATATCCTGCCATGTGGCTTAAATAAAAGGAATGTGTAATAATGTATTATTAATGTACATTAATGTGCACATAATTTATTGCACTAAATGGTGCTTATTATAATTCCCAGTGCAATTAAAAGAGCCAGATGAAATCCTGCTATATTCTCTCCCTCAGCCTTTCCCCCAAGGCAGCATTAACTACACGTGCTCCCTGTTTTCCAGTGGGTGTTCCTTGTCATGAACATATTCCTAAAGGAAAATCTCTTTGCTGAACATCCCTGATGAACATTTGCCTCTGGGACAGACCAGCAGCTAGAGGGAAGTGGGACACAAAAACGACACCAGAGAAGAACATTAGTGAAGGATCCAGGACAAAAATTCAGCCTGGGACAACCCTAACACCTATCCAGGCACAGCAGAGCCTCCCAGGGATACACCAGCACCTCACCCAGCTGCCAGAGGCTGAGCACACACCGATGTCTTCTGTGTGAAAAGGGAAAACCTTTCCTTGTGAAATCCCAGAGCTCTGCTGTTTACTGGCAGCAGAGAGCACGAGCCTGGCCCCAGCCAAAGACAAACTTCAAATAAACAAAGGCCAACTATTGGAAGTCGTTGGTGTCCATGGTTCTCGCTTAGAAGAAAAGGAAGGAAGTGGAACATAAACAGTCAGAGGAACAGCAGCCCAGGGAAGGCTCAGGGGTGGAAAACTGCTCTGTAAAAGCCCTGCAGGAATGTGTTGGGGTAAAGCTCCCCCCAAAGGGAAGAGGAGACTTTGGTGGAACCTTGCTGCCCCTTGAGGGGGTCTTGAGCCTCCACAGCAATTTATTTATTTAAATATTTAACATTAGACAGTCTTGGGGAACCCTGCTGAGAAGATCTCCATTTCTCACTCCCTCTCTGGAGATATTCCAGACCTGTCTGGTCACAACCGTGTGCCAAGTGCTCCAGGAAGATCCTGCCTGAGCAGGGAGGTTGGGCCACTGTGGTCCCTTGCAGCCTCACTCATCCTGTGACTCCCTGCAGGTACCAGCTCTGGGCTTTCCCAGGAACAAGCAGCTCATACCCTTTGATGACTCTCTGGGCATATTACAAAGCCCATCTGTTTGAGGGGCTTCACAGGAGCTACAGCTTCTCCCCTGCAATGAAGAAGAGCTGGAAAGGAGCTTGTGCAGGTGTTGGCTGCAGCCATTGCCTCCCTCACTGCTGGAGCCGTCATCAGCAAAGCCTTGGCATGGCCCAAAGCCTTGGCAAGGAAGACTCTTTCTTTCATTTTTTGTTCATCTCAGTGCATAACTCCCCTAAACCAGACAGTGCAGCAGCAATCCAACTAAAACATAGCTTCAGGTGCTCCCATTCCACGGTTTGAGGTGGGGCTGGCAAAGGCTGCCCTCCCCACCTGCTCCTTCAGCCTGGCAGCACCCAGTGAGACAGAAAACAAAAGCAAGTCCTGAACACCCCAAATCCCTTCCCACACCAGCATCAAAGGAGGGCAGATCTCTAAAGCACAACAAGCAAATAGGAGAGAAAATCAGCACCTCAGGGCATGAAGGTGGGAGAAGACTTCAGAAGGGAGAGGGAGAGCAGAACCAACTCTGCCAAGGGTGACTTCATTACTGCAGCTCTCCTGCCTCTGTTGAGGCAGAGACACAGACTTGAATGTGGAGTTTCAGCTGAGACAAAGCTCCTCAAGCTATGAGACACCCCTGCTTAGGAAGGAGATAAGCAAAGAGAAGCCCTGTGGTGTTCAGGGAGCAGAGGTTGTAATTCTTGGACTAAGGAATGATGAAAATGGGACTGGTTTTACTCTCCTGGGGATGGGTTAGCATCCCTTTGGAAGGAGAGGTGAGAATGAGTATCCACAGCTTTTAGAGTCACAAATGCAGCCTGAGCATCGCTGTTGCAGCAGCACAAGGAACTTTTTCTCTGTTTCAGCTCTGAATTTGCTTCAGTGCAGCTGGGGCACAGCTGCAGTTCTTGAGGGCTGCTCAGCACACAGGCACTGGCACACTCAGCAGGTCCCCCTGCCCTCAGCAGGGCTCACACAGCCAGAGCTCCAAAGCAAACCAGTCCAACCTCCAGCCTGAGGGCTTCAGGCCATGGTTCCCAGGCCAGGAGGGATCCTTTTCCCTCAGGACATCACCCTTGTGGGCCTGATGTCCCTTCCACATTCTCTGGGTCACTGATGCACCACAGCCCAGTGCAAGTCACCAACCTGTCCAATCCTGTTCTCAGAGCTGGGAAAAGGCTTTTCCCCCACAACTGCAGTTTCCAACCTGTGTATCCATCCACCTCCGATCCAACATGCAAGACAAACAAAGCAGTGAGTTACTGGCTGCAAGTCTGTTATACAGGGGTTGGCATCCTCACTCCAGCTTTTAGGAGACAGAAAAAAAACCCCAAACCCAAATCATGCCTGTTGCAAGCTCCTTTCTCCACTGCAGACAGCAAACACCAACTCCTGGGAGCTCAGGAGGGAACTGCCAGAGCACAGCCCAGTCCTGCAGGTCTCTTGCAGAAGCTGTTACTGCAGGAGTCTGGAAACTGCTGCTCCAGGGGCCTCATGGCAACTCTGCTCAGCAAAGCTCAGAGAGATTTCTCCTCATCCCTCATGCAGTCAGCATTTTCCCATTGCTCCAGCTGCTGGACAGTGTCACTCAGTGTCCCTCCCTGCCTGCCAGAGCAAAGCAGGAGCTGAACCACCACTTCTCAGATCTGATCCTGAAGCCCACAAAGAAATCCAGAGGTTTGGAATGACTGTGGATGCTGCAGAGCAAGGAGGAAGAGGCACACAGAAGGGGGAAGGGGTGAGATGCCAGGATGTGTGATATGAGTAAGATATATTTAAACAACGTTCAGCACCTTCTGCAGTGGGATTCAACCCCACGAACTCCAGCAGTTGCCCTGTCAGGGGATTAACTGGTATTTTTTCGTGGTGCTTGGCGCTTAACCAGCATCAAACCCCCACAATTGGTTAATTAATGTGGTCTCATCAGGCTCTCCCAGTTTGTGCCTACCACCAGTGACAGTGTCAGGGCAGAGCTGTTACTCCATAGGATGGGGACGGAGTTCAGGCACCTTTACCAGCTTGCAGGAGCCACATCAGCAGCCCAATGCAAAGTAAAATAACAGAGATGTTCCCATCTAACTATTTTCATGCCTTTCAGTATTTTATTGCTTTAAAAAGAGCAGTTCCACCATCTCCCCAATGTAGCAGTTCCAATGCTACAGTCACATCAGTCCTCTGGTTTATCTCCCATGAGGGTTCCTGGATACACAGATGCTTTTTTTTAAAAAGCTTAAATGACTGCCAGGACAAAATGTTTGACATGTTTTAAAAGAGTCTAAAAACAGAATATCAACAATCAGGATATTCACCTGTTATTTCTACCTTAAGTCTCCATAAATGCAAAGTCTTGATCAGGAGTGACTCAAGCTACATAAAAAACTGAGGGGAGGGGGAAAAAAAGCAACTACAAACCATTGAATTCTCAGAAAATTACACGTTTGGTGATCTGACAACCATCTCTCCTATCACTGCTTATACACTAGGACAAAGAGGTTCTGGGTAGAAATTTAACTTTCAAGAAATGCAGACACATCAATGACACCAGGGGGCTTTTTTAAAGACTTTTCAAATTTTATACGACAAAATTTTCAACTGAAAATACTTTTTCACAACAGTGGAGCAAGCAGTAACTGCCATGTGTGCATTTACAGAACATCACGAGCTAAAACAAAGATGGACAACATCACAAATAGGATCAGACACTCTCCTCTGCTTATCTGCTGTCCAACCTCATTCCGTGGCAATGGAAGTGTTTTCTGCACAGGTCTTTGCAAGTGAGTTCACAAATCAAACCTCAACAGCTTGAGGGTTCTGCATAGAAATCTCCATCCCTGTGAGATGGCAAGAGGACGTCCCAGCACAGTTTCCTCAAGAGTTCAGCAGTTTCACACGTGGTCACTAAGATCTACACAGAGAGCACAGGGTACAGGTGTCAGTGCTAGAACAAAGAGTGAGCCTTCACTCACTGATGTAGTTTGCTTCAAGTCTCTGCTACACATCTGGACATGGACACTGAGTGGTTGTCTCTGCTTCCACTCCCTCAGAACTGAGCTGGCTCCGGAGGGAGGCACTTACACAGGCTGCAGGCAGCCCTGAAGCACCACCTGGAACACACAGGGGTAACACTGACAGTCCTTCACTGCTTGCCCTTTTAAATTTATTTTCTTTTTCCCCCCCTAAACCAAACTTGCAAGTAGGTAAGACCCCAATGCAGTAATTAATAAGCAAACTTTTACAAGCTGACTCCAGATACCACCTTCCTCCAAGCACAACACAGGCAGCCTGCTTCTTCCCCCCAGCAAGCAAAGGCAGAGGCATGGTGGGCAGAGGTCCATTCCTGTGGGCACACAGCTGGCATCCTGCTCCTGTCCCCAGCCTTCCAAAGGGGAACCGTGGGCTGCTTCAAAGAATCTTGTCATGGTTTACCAAAGGAGAAAGCCACCCCTCCCTTGCAAGGACAATGGCTTCAGTGACAAACAAGTCCAAAACACCAGGCCCAGCACAGCAGTCACTGCTTGGCCTTTTTCACAATGGTGCCCACAGCTGAGATCACCGTGGTTTTGGAGCCACTGGCACTGGTTGTCACTGTGACAACACCTGGCAGTGTTGCAGTGGTGGTGAGGATGGTGGGCTGAGCTATCGTTGTTACGGGGATGGCAGAGTCCCACTTGCTCTTCCTCTTCTGGGCATCTGGGAATTTGATTAAACCAAGCAAACGAGGATTAGCATTATATTAGAGGTCACCAATCCCATCTTAACACCCTGTCTTGTCAACCCTTAATATCCCACTGCTTGACTGGACAGGCTTCCCCTCACATTTATTTCAGGGTACACTGGCAGTAAATGGTGAGGAGGAAAAGCAACTTTTCTCTTGGGGTACCAGGAGTCAAAGTAGAACTCTAGACCTGAACTCCAGCCAAAGGGGAGACAGATCACTCCCTGCCCCAAAGCAGATTTAATTTCAACACAGCACACACATCCCATTTGCTCAGCTACAGGCACCAGCACACACTCATCAGCCTCCAGTGGCTTTTCTCCCTTTCCCTCAAGGCAGGAGAATGATTTCCAGTGTCTCCAAATCTCAACATGTATCAGTCCCAGGAATACCCTACAACAGACAGCAGCACCTTTCTTGACCCACTAATGAGTGTCCTCACCATCCCACCTGGCCCCAGTCTTTCATTCCAGGAGAGCCAAGGAATACAGGGACTAGAGGAGAGCCAGTCCAACACCCCTCAGAAGAAACACTCCCTTGCATTATCGACAGGATCATTAAGGAGCCTTCAGGCAGCACTAATCCCAGCATTACTGCAGCTTAAGGGGTACATTCACAACTATTCTTTACCTCCCACAGTGGTGCTGGATGTTGTGGTGGTTGTGGAAGCAGCACTTGTTGTTGTCCCCTTTTTAGTGCCAGTCACAAATTCAATCTGGGAAGGGAGAGACACATGGGAGAAAGGGGAGAAGATTAAAAAAATGAAGTGTTAAGATAAATAGCCTTTTTAAACCCACATCACCTCTCTGTTTTTCAAAAACAGCTTTAATGTGATGTAAGGCTTTGGACTGAACTCTGAGCTGCCCAACATGCAGGAAGGAAGACACAGACCTCAGGCCATGAGAATTAAGGATTCCTGCAACCCAGCTTCTAAGTCTGATACAATAAAAACGTGTTTGTCAACTGGATTTGATACAGCTCTGACAGGACAGATCCTGGTTATTAAACACCATATTTATACAGTTAGAAGTTCTCATTCTTTTTCCTATAAGGAACATGCAAGGCAAGTCCCTGCTTGCACAATTTATTGCGACTGCATCACAGCAGGAAACCTGGCAACAAGAGCTCCAACAGCACTGCAGCCTCAGAACTGCAGATCTGGGCAGGGGCATGATCAGATACCTGGGTTACTGTGCAAAAAACCAAAACAAGCAGCAAGACACAGCATGCACTGCACAAAAAACCCTCCACACACTGGAGATGGAAGGAGCCTTCTGCAGCTTAGATGGCAAATCTCTAACATTAGACATGTTCTAAGGCCAGCCACTGGCTTAAAGGAAACACAGGACAGGAATAAAATCTCTACCAAAGCCTGTGTTCTTTTTGGGGCATACAGAAGAATAACTGGGCTTGTCACAAAATGCACAAAGTTAAAATAGGCCCAGCTTTTCTGGAAATTTGATGCAACAAGGCAATATCACAGAGAACAGAAAGCAGGTACTGTCTCACACTGAGGTACAGTGAGGAAATTAAGCTTTAACTAGGCTAGGCACCAGGCAAAAAGTCATAAATTAAAGAAAAAGCTGTTCTTTATTTATTATCTTGCCTGTATCTGACTTAGTGGATGCCATTTTTAGAGCTCTGGTTTAAAAATACTGACAAAACAGCAGGAAATCCACTGGAATAAACAACCTATAAATGGACCTATAAGGAAGGGCAAATAACTTGATCTGTGCAGTTTGGAGAAAGACATGCAAGAAGAAAGGGAAGAACTGGGATAAAACAAGCAGTTTTAGCACAGAAACAGCAAAGCAATAGAATGAAATTCAGCAGGGAAAGAAACAAAAGTCCTGCACCTGCATCTCTTTAGGTTTTGAGTACCTTTGTGCGTTCCTTCTTGGCCTTCTCCAGTTTGTCCATCTCGATCTTCTGGGCTTTAGCTGAGAAAGAGCAGAAGATGTGAAGCACTAAGAACAGTAGAATTCCATGAGTTCTCACTCATTCACACACTTCTCACCATAAAAAATAAAAAAGTAGATGCAAAATCTATATAGAAAAATTAAACTGACACGAAAGCAACTGCTGCTTTTTATTCGAAGCATTGCAGCACTAATTTAATGCTTTGAGAGATGAAAACATTGCAGAACCAATTTAAATGAAAAGCCTTTCCAAACTGATGAAGCATCAATAACATTCAGGCACATCCAACCAGAATGGAGTCATTAAAGAGCAGCATGTGATGACTTCTCATTTATACAGAAAGTGAAGACTCCAGTGCAGTTAATTAAGTACAAAACACAAAGACCTAAGCTAGGACAAAAAAAAGAAAAAGAGAGACTTCCTGGAATTACCTAGTGCCTCGTAATATGAATCCTCTGACCAGCCATGAGGATCAAACATGTCCTGAAAAAAAAGAAATAAATCAGATTAGGGCTATTCCCACAGAAACACAAAACCCAGTGCAAAAATGTTTAATGTATTTCTGTTGTCTGATGATAATCAGAGGTGACAATGATAATTATCACTGATTTCTTCCTCTATCCCAGTGACACAAAGATCCCATCAGACCTTCTTTTATGGGACCATGCTCTGTTGTGAATGAAGAAACAGCTTTGAAGCCAAAAAGGATGCTGGGCTAAGTCATGCATTTTTCTGCTACTCAGCTTCTCTCCCCCTCAAGGAGTTCCATTCAGCCCTCCACCCTTCAGCAGTTTTTGTAGCAAAGGTTGAGGCACTGAGGCTCAGTGCCACACAAAAATGTTCACTCCAGTGCAGAGGCTCAGACTGAAGTTGCCTTACAGGACCTCTAAGCAAGCAGGTTCAAGAAAGCCTGAGGTGAGACTTTACACCTCCATGTTATCTTTTAATCACTCCTTTTCCAGTCAAAAGCACTGCCCCTCACCTTTGGATAATTTGTACCAAGTTCATCAATGGAACAAAACTGGATCAGCTTTTCATAGATGCTGCAAAGGAAAAGCAAGAGGTCAGAACAGAACCAGGGAGGTAGAAGGGAACAGAAGTGTTTCAGATGTGTCAACAGAGAGAGGTTCTCACCTCTTCACACTACCAAGTGAAATGAGAACCTGGGAATGATGCCTCAGGTTTTAACTTTTATATTTTTCAAATCCTGTACTGCTTAGTGTGTAACTCTGAAGTTTCTTGTGGCCTGTTAATTTCTGCTCTCTCCCAGGCAGACATAACAAAACCTCTCTGGGTGTGCTCTCCAAGGACACCCAGATCATGCTAGGCCCAAAAAGTATAAACCAAAGAGCCTCTAAGGGGGGCAAGCAGAGGAGAATTACATCATTAAACTGAAGTTTTAATTGAAGAATTAACCCTGATATGCAAATGAACCAAACCTATAAAAGTGAAGAACTCATGACCTGTTGTCCATCTTGGGGTCCATCCTGGCAACAGCCTGTGGCTCCCCAGGGATACCTCTGAAGGGCTTTCAAATAAATATCTACTTTTATTCCCTTACTCCTCTCTTAGTCTCTGTTTCTAGGAGGCCTCTTTAGGCATCAGGAAGCCACACTGCTATGGTAGATGTAGCACCCCATTATCCAGGACA
This sequence comes from Lanius collurio, assembly GCA_020086605.1. Lineage (NCBI taxonomy): Eukaryota > Metazoa > Chordata > Aves > Passeriformes > Laniidae > Lanius > Lanius collurio. Next base: position 5,458,198 of record JACBWW010000037.1, on the reverse strand, counting down.
TTTCCTATTCCCTAAAACATCTCCCAGCTCCCAGAACAGTCACATCTTCTAAAGTACTTCATCCTGAGCCTTCACATTTGAAATCTAATCAACCCACCAACTCCAGCTGTTGCTTTACCATACACAAAGAAGAGTTTTACTGTTTCAGTCACAAAAATGAGAAAGACAATTTGCAAGCAGGAGTCCTTCCTGTTCAGGATCCTTCTTCTGCTACAACTCCAACAAAGAGGAAGATTCTTCAAATTTGCTCTGTGGTACTTCAGTCACATGTGAAAAGGTGGTGGCTCACCTGGGGTTGCGAAATTCCTTTTTCCTCTGGATGATGTAGTTCATGTCCATGCCCTCTTTCACTTTCCTCTCATACAGCTTTTGAATTTTATCCTAAAAGAGAAAGATTACAGGGTGAGCCAGGATGAAAAGGAGCAGCACACCAGCTGATGACTGTACATGTGGAAAGAAGCCACTGGAACCAGTAACCTCCTTGAATGGAGCAAGGATTTCACCTTTACACCAGGGCCAGGCTGGTTAGGAGACACTTTCTGCTTGAAGGTCTGAAGAACCTGCATGAACTGTGTGATTGGTAAAGGAATTCTCTTTGCACTTACTGAAAGCCTTGGTGATTAAAGATCTGCATATAAGGCACAGACTCCTCCTTCCCAGTCTGTTGTTCCCCTTTACAGCCACGACACAGAGAAGACAATTCTGAAATCCAGAGGTTCTCCCACAACTCAGTGACCACCAACACCCACCTGCAGCCTCAGGTGAGTACCTGAGAAAGAGCTGCTGGGCTACACTGCCCACAGGGCAAAGCTCCTGCTCATGTTACCCAGGCAGAGGCAGAGCCAAGTTCTGCTGGAGAACTAAACCCAGTGTGATCATCAGGTATTGCTGGGGATGCCCACTGGCAGCCAAATGCTCTCAGGAACAATGTGCTCATAAATCCCTGCTTTGGTACCAGTCAGATGGAATCAGCTTCTCTCTGCACATCACCCACAAGGCACAAGCCCCTGCAAAAGGCAACTTAAGTGACTCAAGCTGCAGATGTCTAGCAATCTACTCTCCAAAAAGGTTAAAAGATTTCAAATCAAACATGATTTTTTTTTCCTCAGCAAGGTGATGAAAGTACTTTAAAGTATTCCTACTCAAGTGATGGTGAAGGGACAGCAGAGGCAGAAGCTTTCAGACAGAACAGAGAGTTAAGTGTTACTGCTAAAATATCCTCAGTAACTTCTGTCATCTTTTCTTTATGACAGAAATTTCTCTTGTACAAGAGGCACATAAAACAAGACCAGAGGCTGGGCCTTCAGTCTTTCAGGACAGGAGAAGCTGAGTCAATTTTCCTTTGTTGCTTCTGGATAAGTCACTTCATGTCTCCCTCCTTGAACAGTCAAACACAGAAGTGACTGTTGTCTAAGGGCTTGCTGCAGCCTGAATAAAGGAGGATTGTTAAGAGCTGATATGAAACTCAACAACCTTTGTAAGATAAATTTTCATCAGGTTGTCACAAAATCAGCAAGAGGAAATTACATGATCTCCAAGTCCAGCATACACATTGTGAGGTTTGAAGAAACAACTGCAAAAAAGGTGAATTTGGGGAGTAGAAATGATTGAATAGGTGTTCCCTTTTATCCCCTCCCCATGGAGTAGCAATAAAGTTCCCCAAGTCCACAGATGGGCAACTACTCAGTCAACTCTATAACAAGAAATCCTCCCTGTAGCAGAGTTCAAAATACAGTTTATTAGAGTAAAAACTTGACAAAAGAGCAAACCACCAGTGAAAAGCCCAAAACATTTTGCATCTCTAAAGAACAATCCATTCTCCTTGCTCAAAGTGCTCTAAGATGTGGTTTGACCTGCCTACAGAGGACAAGCTCCCCTTTGATTTAACACACAAACTGCTGTCAAAGGGGAAAAATTCTCCTTTATTCTGTCTGCCCTGTCAAGCTCTGTGCATTCCTCTGGAGTGTGTTAGACCTGTTCATTGATGTCAGTAAAATCCTCCTACAGCACTAGAGGAGGTTTGGGTGTGCCCAGGTACAGTGTGTGGAGAAGAAAGCATCATCTGGCTGGTGAGTCACTCTGAATCACCACTGCGCATTAGGGGCTACCTTACAGAGCAGTCCAGGAGTAATTCCTTACTTGTATTTCTGTTGGGCAGAAAATCAGAGTTAAATCTCAAATGTGTGTAAGAAGACAGCAGTCCCTGCTCTTTCATTTGCACTCAATGAGGAGAACAAAGGAGGTTACTGCAAACTTGGTCACTGCCATTATTTGGGTGTGCACCAGAGAAAACATGCATTTGTGTTCTTTTGTTGCCTCTAAGCTACCAGTCTTCCCTCTAGATGTTTACCATCCAGACACATGTAGGTGGAAAAGGAATCCAGGCATTGCTGCCTCAATTATTCCAGTTTAGGGGATTTCAGGCCTGTATAGAAAAACAATTTGTTCTTTGCTAGCAGTTGAATTTGCTGAGGTAAGAGGAAAGCAGCCCTGACAGTAAACATTGCTTCTGTGTCACTGCTGGGATCAAGAGCTGTTTTAAAACATAACTAACCCACAGAGGCTGGAAAACAGCTTAAAGCTACTTTGAGAGTCCTAAACTAGAACTGCTGTAAAGCCTAAAGCATTAACACGGTGCATTCATAAACTCAGTGTGGTAAAACCCAGCTTTAATGCTGGAGCTTTGCCTTGTGCAAAATTACTGAGCAGGGTTCCCAAATATCCCCTGAACTGCAAGTCTTAAAAAAAAAAAAAAAAAGGAATGAAGTGGACTTATACCAACCTGCAATTGGTTAGAACATCTGCCAGGAGGCTCAGGAGGGATTTTGATCTCATCTGGAGACATGTTCCGCACTCTCTCTGAAAAAGAAGCTGGAGAGAGCAAATTGGGATTAGTTCTGGCACTACTGATGGGAATTTCAGCCATAAAAGTAATTAAATTTGTTTTATGTCTAAATTTGTTTTATGATCACTACCCCCTCATTGGGAACCAAGGGACAAAGGTGATGAGAATGCTGACATCTGGTACTTGTGTTTTCAAGGTGCTGAGCAAGAAGCAACTAAAAAACATAAAGGCTGGGTCATTAAAAGAGGGATATGATGCTTGTTTTATTGATACCTATACCCTTGGAGAGACAGTTGGACCATGCATGTGGAGGATCACAGGATCAACTTTATGCAGTCTGGCTCTCTGCCATTTTGGGGGATATAATCATGTTGTGACTATTTAGCTCAGGACATACCTGGATGAACCAAAATGGTTCCAAAAGGGAACAATGCTCCCCAAGGCTGTCAGGAGTTAACCACAAGAAATTACACTTCATCCTTAAGTTAACACTTCCTTTACAGGCACTTTGATCTTTGCTTACAGAGACAGACTATTGCTAGAAAGAACAACTCGTTCTGCAGGACTGGGAACAGCCCAGTCCAGACTGCCAGATTTCCACAGCTGTTTGCACTGGGATATACTAACTGAAGTACCTGATTGCCCTGTAAAGATTAGTTTATAGAGTTATCAGCAAAAGAAACGGCCACGTTTCCCCCCACTGCTTGCTACTTTCCCACTATTATGGGAAACCCAGGCAGTTTTCTGGCCAAGCCTTGGAGCAGAGATTTGTGCCCCATTTAAGCAGCTGGGATTGTTTTCAAGCATAATTTGTCCAGGGAACACATCCCAGAGTAGGTCTTTAGTGGATAAGCAGCCTGAGAGCAGCACAGAAGTCACATCCACCAAGTTTCTCACATGTGCAGCTCCTCAGTTACACATTCCTCAGTAAGGCTGCCTGGGCTGCAGCTCCAGCACCCAGAGTTCAGCTCTGCTGAATAAAGGCCAGGAGGGCCCAAAGGCCAGACAAGGCTGTTGGAACCCTGCAGAGCTGAGGCTGCAGATAAACAACACCACACATGATCAGTGCTGCTACAGTTTCCATGTCTTTTGTAAAAATGTGAAGCACTAAGGCCAACACCCTTTGGAGAGGCAAAGCTGGCAGGCGACCACTCATTCTATTTGATCAAGATGTTGCTGAGGGTTAAATTCTTCAGAGCTTGCCAGTAACAAACAAAAAGTGTCCTTTGGCATTTACCAAGTGGGAGCCTCGATGGAAGGAGGAAAGCTTGCCAGAGCCCCTACAGAAAGGCTCCCTGACAACAAGGCACACATTTGTTACAGGTTACAGCTGCTGGTGGGATGGGGAAGCCTCTGGGTTAATTAAAGCTTCAGTTGCAAAGACACAGAGGTGTGGATAGACAATACACAGCACACAAGGTTTGCTGGGAAAGGTAAAAGCTGATTAATGGCTTAAGAGGTTCACAGCATCAGCAGAAACATTAAAAAAAAAACCAAAACCAAACCAAAAAGACTATTAAATCCAGACTTCATAAGGTAAAGAAAGCCCCTGAAAAAATTTGAAAAAAAAATAAAAATAATCAAGCCTAGCTCCACATTAGGCATCCCATAGGCTCCCTGTCTTTGCAGATGAGCCACAGAGAAACAAAACCTTTATGGAAGGGGAACTGTGTGCTCATATAAACTCAGAAATTCTAGTGGGACCTCTGTTTTACCAGCAAAAAAAGTCAAAGCCCTAAGAATATGTTCAGCAATCCATTCAAAGCCTCCTTGAAAAAGTAATCATTTTGGAGGCAGAACAACAGCTCCCAATGAGACAACACATTTTGATGCATGACTTTTCAGGTTCAGTGCTCACTTCCTCTTTAGTTTAAGCCTTGTGAAAACAACCCTTTATCAACATTATGGGGGAAAGCATCTTTTAATGGTTTACAAGGAACTGGAATCTTTGCCTCCTGCAATCCCACCAGAGCTGTGGGCAGCTGAACACTGCCAGCAGCAAGGCAGGACATGCACGTCACAAACTGAGCACAAACTTGCAGCATTACTCAGTTAATTTCATCACTTTGCAGCCAGACTGAGGTGCCACATCATTAGGAAGAAAAGGGTGAGTTTAAGGGTGAGTTTAACCCCTTTGGGCTTATTTATTGTAAGGATTTACAAATTATCCATGCCCTCCAGCAGTCCTCAAACTTGCTCCCCATACAGACAGAATGGCTGATTCCACAGCATCTTCCCACTAGCTCTTTCCCTAGAGGAAAGAACAGCTGGAATTATCATTCAGAATAATCCTGGGACTTGCATGTATGGCCACAGGCTCATGTATAAAATATTTTGTGTTTTCCAAGTCCCAAGGGCAGCTTTCCACCATCTCTACAGCAGTAACTGCAGATGAACAGCTCACAACAAGGTGTGTCCTCACAGGATACATCCAACTGCTCTGTGCATCCTGTTATTGCTGCCAAGATCAAAGTTTTACTTTGACATGAGTCACAGGTAGTGACACTGGCTTCAGCCCCTAATCTGCCCTGTAATTTGCAGGCTCAGCCTAGAGGATCTCCAAGTGGGGACCTCAGGAAGTGGCTGTTGGCACAATTAATCACTCCAGGCACGCCCAGATTCTGGCTCACAGTAAGTAAATATCTTCCCCAATCAGATTCTCAGTCCTGACAAAGAACTAAGGCTGTGAAGCAGATCCCATGAGTCAGATGGGGGTTCACAAAAGCAGGAGTCACTGCCCCTGAAAGCATCCTGCTGCTAAAGGACACTGCTGCTGGTGCTTAGTCCGTGCATTCTCCTTCCACAAGCTGACCTAAATATTAAAACTTTTATCAGCACATGCAATAGGTGTTTGTAGCTTTGTGTGCAGTCAGCACATGCACTGTGGTAAGGCAGAGATGCTCCTCTGCTCCCAGGCCATGCACAGCAGGCCAAAGCACAGGCAAATATTTTAGGGGGTACCTTGCAAAGACTCAGACCTCAGCAGTCAGTGAAGGATATTTGCTCACCAGATCTTGGTGAGGCAGAAAACTAAATGGAAATGCTATATTTAGTGTGCTTCAGTTTGAGCTAGATGGGTTATGTGACCTATACCCAGTGGCAGCAGACAATCTGCAAACAGGACAGAAAGTGGCACACTGCAAACCCTGAGCTCCATTTCCAGAAGGAAACGACTGCTCTCAGTCCAAAGGCTGTGCTGGAGACATTGTCAGAGAGCACACAGGAATTTTGTTTCCTACAGAGGGGTAGGAATGTCTTCCTAGTGCAGAGAAGACCAGAAAGCACAGGAGCTGGCTGTTCAGGACAGACATGGTATGGATGGTGGCTCTTGGATTAACACTGCTCCCAGGTAGGATGAAGAATTCCTGTCCCTTTCAAGGGTCACTTACATGCTGTGCTTCAGGCAGCCACAAGGGATTAGAGGCAGTTCAGGTGCCAGTTTGTTTCTAAAGGTCACACTATGCAAAAAACCATGGAAAGGGTGATCAGAGGGACAAGGGTTTCCCCTGGAGACATGCAAACCGGTGGTGCCAGGTCTCTAAAACTACATTCCCTGGCACTCCAGTCAAGTCTGCTTGGCATAAACCAGGGTGTGGGGGGTTCTGATTTCCTGGCACCAGAACAGCCAAATCAGAGGGAAGAACTGGAAGCAACAACATGCCAGTGAGTCACCCATCCATGGAAGGACACCAGTTCCCTTTCTGCTCCGTGGGCTGAGAAATGCAGAGGGAGACCTGCCATACTTTCTGCTCTTATGAACACTGACTTTGTGCTCAGATATCCCAAGGGCTGGAGAGAACATTTCTTACAATCCAAAAGGTAAACAACCATGCTGCAAAGAACTTCAGGGCAAAAAACCCCCACATCCTGTAGGTATTGTTTTGCAAGGCTGCAGGACACAGCAAATGCAATGGCCTGGCAGCACCATGAACTCTTCAGAGTGGTACAAAAAGCCCGAAAGGACAATGCTGATGTAGAAATCTGTGAAAGTAAGTTTCACATGTATTTTCTTCTCAACCACGGGGATGAAACCTTCCCTCTCATTCTGTCAGCCACTGATTATGGGATCACTACTTTGGCATAAGTCAGGACAACCATTCCCTTTCCAGCTGCTCATCCCTACTGTTTCCTTTGTGCCAACTCCAGTTCTCACCTAGCATGCACTAAACACATCAGGGAATGGATCCAGCTGGAAGCCTCACAGGGAAAAAAAAAAAAAAAGAAACAATAAAAGAGCAGTGAAGATGGATCCCAGCTGGCTCCCACTCCCAGAGCTGCTCCAGCATTACAGGGGGAGGTATCTGGGGGAGATAAAACACAAATAGTGCTTTTGGCAGGAACCTACATTTATTTAACACTTAAGCAACTGCACACAGAAATCACAGACTTTGATAAAGGTGATGCTGAAAAATGTAGGGTTATCTTCTGAGAAGGGCAGGCCTGCAAGCTTTTAATGCAAAAAGCAGTTTTGGAAAACTGTCTAAGGAGGACCTTGACTTCCACATACTGACAGACAAAACTTGAAGTGTCCAGATTGGAGCAGTGTCAGAAAATCTTGCACCTTTTTCCACTGAAGAATTTTAACTGTGAAAGTCCAAGTTTTCAGAAAGGGAGTGGTTCTTACATTACTTCAACCGTAAGTCTCTTGCAACAGTTCCTTTTCAACTAGATAAGATATAGCCTAATGGAACACACCAACAGAATCCAGCATGGCAAGTATGCTGACCTCTAATAACCTGGTTCAGCACAAAGCCAGCCTGCACACTGCTGCTGGGAAAGGATATTAAAGATAAGATTACAGAGACCTCAATCCAGGTCTCAGACTCTCCAACACTGTTCACCCATGAGTTGTGACACTACTAAGTGCTCCCTGTGCTGCTTTTAAACCCATGTGCAAGTGTGAGACAAAGAAATCCAATCTGGGCAGTCACTGGGAGAACAGGAAACAAACAGAATTGTAACCTGAGCCTTACACCTTTCACCAAGAAAGGACTTCCCACTGCACTGCCTTACAGCTGCACAGGGTTCTTCCCTATGTGAAGTACAGATGAAAAGAGCAGTTGGCTTCCAGAGATTTTGCTGCACTTTTTACCCCAAATGCTGTTGTCTCATTCATTTTTCTAGGGTGCATTTTGAGGTGGATGAGTAGATTGGAGAAAGATTTCTGTTGCACTTGATGATATTGGTTGAAGCAGTTTTGCCCTCTAAAGGCAGAAAATCCAATAGAGCAGTTGCAAAGTCTAGGCAAGCCAACTAAAAGGGACTTGTAAATCCCAAACTTCAGTGATGGCTGCTGTAGGAGTCACAGCTGAGCACCTGAGTATTTACCATCTTAATTTACCTTTAGCCCATTTTACAGCTGAAACATCAAACTGATTTGAGAGATGAAGCAACTTCCAAACTCAGTAGTTTTTAATGATATTATTACACGACACCACACAGCTGCAGGAATAACTTCAGGAACAGAAGGTCCAGTTCAAGACAGACAGAAATGCAATATAAAATTCAGTTTCTGTGCAGCTCCAAAGAGACCAAGCAGAGGATTGTATTTCAAGCTGACAAACCTGGACTTTCCAATTCCAATAATGGTGCAACAAATAAATGAGGTGTCACAAAAATCAAGTAAGTTTTAGTAACCATTAGAAAATACACAGTACTATGTCAGCACAGCATCTGGAAATCTCTAAGTGGCTCACATTTAAATGAGAATACTTTTGGTGAGTTTTGGAAGCCACAGGACAAAGTCATCACTCCTGGTTCCACTGGCTCTGTCTAGACAAAGCTACACTATTGGTTTTAACTTTGTCTAGAAAAACACCAACACTGCCCTTTACATACATGTTTAAAACACATAATACATGAAATTGTTTTCATATTTTTAGGCATGAAACCTTTCTCGTAGAAGAAAAGTTCACTGAAAATATTCAGGTAATAACTGAAACTACAGCACTGCCAGGACAGAGGGAAGATGCTTTTTACAAAGTGGGACTTAAAAGGTCTAGCTTGAAAAAAACCTGTGAATAACTACTTCTAAGTGAACTTACCGACTAGCTCCTGAGGATCTCTTTTTTCCACTTCTGAGAATTCCTGCAAGAAAGGAGGAAGAAACAGACTTTAGTCAAGTTATGCTTCCAACCTTGAAAGCCACGCTGTTTATTTGTTTAGAAATTTACAACTTTATTCTGAGACAAGAGAATAAAAATTAAGAATGAAACTCAATTTATTAGATAAAAGGACAGTGTTTGGACCATGAAAAGTAAAAGTCTAACAGGATGCTCCACTTCTTTGCAAAGCTAAATTTAATAAAAGAATTTAGGCTTTGTTTCACCAGATCTTGGACCCTGAACTTCTTTGGAATTCCACAGAAACTGCTGTACTCGAAGCCTTTACTCAAAACAGATCAAACCATGGATTCTTCATTTTTGGTGACTGGGCACCAACCAGGAGTCAGTGTTTTAGAGCACAGTTAGGTAAACACAGGCTGGATCCAGCCCACAGGAAACTCCTTTAGTCCTGGGAATGTGACTGCAGGCCCAGTGCTCTGAGCAGGGTCAGCCTGGTGCATTCCCCAGAGGAAGCTGCCCAGATGCTCCCAGAGCCAGAGCTCTGTGACTTCAGGGCAACACCTGATCAGCTTCTGCAGCCTCCCAGGGCTCTGCAGGGTCCCAGGCTGCAGAGGTTTGCCAGATGTGTGTGTGGCACTAAATTCATCTCTGCCACTGTGCCAGGCAGGGCTTTGGCTGACAAAGCCTCTCCAAACCAAACTGCCAGGGAGCATGGTGGTGATGAAGATCCTGTGCTCCTGTTTCAGAAGGATGATCCCACTGTCAGTTCTCTTGCTGCTGCTTTCCAGGAATGACACAGCCAACCTGCTCTACCTGAGACTCAAGGGCAACCTCCACTGGCTTGCAGTGCTCTGTTTGGAGATCTCCACACAGCTAATCCTTCCCTAGTTACAGAAGGACACTTCACTTACAGATGTTTGCAGCAGAGTGTGCTGACCATGAGGCATAAAGTAAGACAAGGCACTCTTAAAATATAGTTCCACCATCCTGAGACCAACACCCAAATATTTTGGTGCTTCTGGGGGATCCCAGGAGATTCACAAGCAATACCAAGTTCGGCACAAATAAAGCTTCTGAAACAGTCCCAGCTGTATCCCAACACTGCCCTCTCCCCCTGCCTCCCTCCCAAAGACCTTTTGTTACTCACTGGACTGTTTGTCCAAAATTCCTCAGTGCCTCCAAACACTGAAGCCATTCATTGAACCTGACACTGACAGAATGCTGCCTCCTCGCTGCTTGGTAACCGCTCCCTGACCCCCTCCTTTTCTCCATTTCCAGTCAGGTGAGATGTGCATCAGGTGAGGAGAGAGCAATGAGGTCGCCAAGCCAGATGTAGCAACAGCTTGTGCCAAACTCACTCTGAAAAACCACCCATTTTTAGAGAAGCCAAAGCCCTCTGGAAGCAGAAAAACAAATTCTTTGTGTGGCACTAACTGCTACAGGGCATGGTTTATAGCCATTCATGGAAGACAAAAAAAAAGAAAAGAAAAGGACTATTTCTGCATTAGTACACTTGGGTTCACTGAAATACAAGGCTAAAGCTATTTTAGAGAAAGAAAGAAGTACACAGAGGAACACGCATCCTCTCCCTGGCCAGCTGGCCCCAGGCCCCTCTGAGATGGGCTGAAGTGTAACAGCTCCAACCCCTCTGAGACAACACCCTTGGTGTGTGCATCAACAGCTCTTCTCCCAGGGCCTCCAGCAGCACAGGCAGAGAAAAATTTAAACAGGAACATGACATTTCAAAGCAAAAAATTTATGCCAAAGCAGTACTTCTCTTCAGTGAGAGCACTGGACAGGAATTCAGGGAATCCAGACTGTGTTCTCCATAAACCTACATGGATGGGGAGTTCACACAGTGAGCTTCAGGTCACCACTGGCGAACTGGGGGCAATTCTGTGGTAACTGATGGGCTGTGAGGACAAATCCAGATGAACATGGAGGCTGGAGAAGCTCACAGAGCTGCAGATGCAAGGTAACATCTGTCCAGGCACATACAGTGACTCACCAGCAGTAAATACGGTGTGGTCAGGACACTGCTCATTCCCTTTCCGGAGAGAACTTGCTAAATGAGTAATTAAAAGTGTTTCTCACCTTGGTTTGAGACAACAAGCAAATGTTTGTTGAGGTGAAAGGAGGGAACTGCTTTTGCTCTAACCTTGACTAAACTGCATCCTGCACTCTTTATCTCTTAGAAGTTTTAAGTGGAACATGAGAATGAAGTGGAAGAGGCTATGTCCCTGAGCACCTCTCAATCCTTCCTCATACCCAGCACTGCATTTATGATTCCATTATGCTTCCCATCTCCTTCTGCCCACTTGTCCTCAAAGGCAAGAAAAATAATCCCCCAAAACAGCAATATTACCAAGCAGGCACTTAAGGAAACAGTGGCACAGACAAATTCAGGTGCATTAGACATGGGCTACGTGGCCCCAAGAAGGCTGCCCTCTTATTTGAGCCACTTAGAGGCTTGCAAGGGGCTGTGCTGCATTTCTGACCTTTCCAGAAGCCCATTTTCGAGTCTCCTGTATGTCTGGAGTTAGTACCAAGCGTAAGCACACAACTCTCAGGAAACATGAGCAATATGCTGAGAGAGAATCTGATGGCCAAACCTTCTCCTGTCATGCACCTCATACTAGACAGAGATCTCTGAAATGTCAGCTGTGTTGAATAGTATGCTGTATGAACTTCCAGAATCATCAGTAAGTTTGCTTTTACCAGAATTTTCTTCTTTAATTTGCATCCTTTGAGTCTGTCTCATTTCTAACAGGCTAAATCAAGCCAGTCCTATCAGGCTCCAATGTTTTCCCTGCCCATTCTTTCCCACCACAGCTGCTCCAGCAAGTCCAGTCCCCACATCCCCAGGCCTCAGCCAAGACATCAGAGAGCCCAGAGCTACACCAAGCAAAAGCAAACATGTTCAGCACCAGATTGCAGCCACACCTCACTGCCCAGGGATAGGAATTTTGCTTAGTGATGAGTTCCTTCTACTTCCACCCACTGCTCCATCCTTAACGAGCTGGAGACATCAACACAGCTTTTCATTAACTTGCTGTTTTCAAACCTCCTAAATGCCTTCAGAAAACAAAGGGATGACCGACTTCTCCTACAGTGCTTGTTCATATTTGCTCAGTTTGCTGTTGAAATAAGGCAAGCATCAACAACTTGACCAAAGTTTGGCAGATGCAAGGTTTAAAGAGACTTGTTCAAACCTCTGAGTATCTACTGAAAATCCAGAAGAGTCTAAAAACCTCCAGTGGAGCAATCACACAACAAGAACTGTTCTAAATTCCCTTAGGCTAATTTGAGACACACGATGAGTACAATGAACTGATTAGGAAAGACAGCATAAAAACCACAAATCTTCAGATCTAATCTAATACATTAAGTGGAATGAAATGGAGAATTACCAAGTGGAAAAATAAGGTACAATAAATACTGAAAAGTTGCTACCTTTTGGTTATGAAAGAGAAGAAATATTTATGCATGGATGAGAGATTTCTAAAGGAATTCCAAAGCATTTAAACAATGGAAAATTTGAAAGGTAACTGAATTTTAAATAGGGAAGTTACCTAAATCCACTTAGGCAAAGGTGACCTCTCTGTAGATTACATCACCAATATCCACTGTTATGTATCAGTATCTCACATGAAGAGCACAAAATCAAGCAGCTGAGTGGTTCCAGCAGGAGAGATTTTATGTCAAATCTCCCTATCAGAGCAAATATATGAAATTATTAGAGACTTCAAGTATCCCAGAGCTAAAGGCATCACTTAAAGTGTTAATTTCCATTTGAATTCTGAGGTCGTTCAAAAAATAGCAAAGTTAAGCCTTTGCTAATGGCACCTGTACCACAGAGTTTTCACAAACCAAACCTCTGGAAATCTGTACAGAGGCACTGCTGAATTCACTTAAAGCTTAACTGAATTAAAAAAAAAAAAAAGAAATAAAAAGCAGTACTGTACTTTATCATGCACTCAGCAAGTTGATTTTCTGGCTGCCATCTACTCTGCAGCCTTGATCTCACAAGATCAACGGTTTCAGGGCCCCAAGCCAGACGGCCTCACTCCAACAGAGCCACTGAAAGGAGTCAAGGGATGCCATGGTGCTCCAGAGCCAAGTTGGAAGAAGTCTGGGAACACAAAGACAAGCAGGAGGGAGACTCCTTTCCCCTGATCTGGAGACTAATAAAGAGCAGACTCTGAAGAGCACAAGCTGCTATGGACAAAGTATTAAAAAAGCCCCAAACTGCATCTTTTTAACATAAGTCACGATTTCCGTGCTTCCAAGAACAATTGCATTTCTGCTGTTTCTAATCCTGTGTGAGTGCAGGAAAAGGTTTTTCATCTTTTCCACTTTCCCAAGATGAATGTTTTTTTCAAGCCCTGGACAAGATGACTCTGCCTGCAAGAGCCTGGCTGATGAGCACCCAGAGTGCTGGCTCAGTTTTCATGCATCCCCAGCAGTTAAAGAGGAGGAAGATGAAGGGAGTGTGTGCACACACACATAAGGAAAGTGCTGCATTTTGCCTGAAGCTTTCACCTCACTGAGGTGAAATATAGACCATCTTTTCAGTCCTACAGTGTCTCCATACAGTTACATAAAAACCAGGTTCTTCTCAGGCTCCACAGAAAATAAAAACAACCAAACACAATCCTCACAGCATGGAACAGAGATTAAAGGAAGGAAGCAAAACAATATGAATCTGAGACTGATGAATTCCAGTTTGGACAGGCTTGCCCACAACAGCTTAATTTAATGGAAAGAATGGACTGACTTAAAACAATGCTCACTAAATCCTTCCTGAAATAAGATCCATAAACCCAGCACAGTGCTCACATCCAGCATAACTGCTGGCATTAACTGTCACCACAAGGTACAAATTCAAGCAATTCTTGCAGAAGCAGGTGCACATGTCAGTGCAGGTGCACTTCAAACTATCAGGAGAAATGGCTCAAGAGAGAGGCAGAAAAGATAAAAAAACAGACCCTGATTGCTTTAACTAAGATGCAGATTTTAAAAAGGTGTGAAGCTGATGCCAGATTTGCCAGTGCTCAGTTGCATTCCCAAATTTGCAGCCAGCTGAATCCTGCACCTTCATTTTTCCACTGACTGCCAGATAATATTAAAAACAACTAGCTCAGACAGTACCTTTTTTTTTCAGACAATGCTCTTGTGTTGCAGAATTTCTTCTCTCTCCCAGCTACTTCACCTGATTGTTTGCACATAAATTTAAAGCAAATTTAACCTGCCAGCCACAAAATGTACAGACCAGTCACATCATTGTCTAACAGGGTACTAGTTTGAAGATATAGAAGAGAATTTTTCAGTACAATCCTGCCACCAGTAGCCAGTGGATCTGCTGCTGCAACAGCTGCTACAAGGGATTTCTTCAATCTGAGCAAGTGCCAGCAGTAAGTTTTTGTAATTTTCCCTCCTCTCTAGAATTCAGAATATCTCCTGCAGTCCCAACATATCAACAGCCTCACTTGGCTGGGTATGATGGAAAGAAACTCTAACTTAGCAGAAAGTCTAGGCCAATAGTGTTGATGGCCTTGCCAGAGCAAGCAGGTGGAATGTCTACACCATGCAGGCAGCAGGAGAAAGACAACCCCAAACCCTGCATCATGCTTCCCCCCCTTTCTTTCTTTTTTTTTAAAGGAACATGGTAACAATTATGTTCTTGCTTTTCCTCTACAAAGATCAGAAGTGCTCATGGGAGCAGAACACCAGAAACATCTCATTTAATATTAAAAGTGCATGACAACAATGATTTCATTTCTCACTCCCCAGATCTGCCTGATGTTGATGTGCATCCAGGCTGAAGGCAGCAGAGTGCGTGTCAAGTGCATTTAGAGTCTGGGGAAGAGAAAGCCAGGGAACAGGAATACAATGCTTTTATTCCTCCTCCCCTCCCACCCCTGTATTTTTTCTTGTATTGTGAGAGGAGAATCCCAAGAGAAAGCTTGAAACAAGCACATTTCCTACAGCCATATCCTGTTTGCCAGCTCTGATACATAGCTCCAGGCCAAGTGCCCATAAGAAATTTAACTAAGAAAAACCTGTAGGGACCATGATCTGGATGCCAAGAGAAGTGCAGCAGCTCAGAAGCAAGCCAACATAGGAAAAAACCCTGATACACCCACCCTTCAGTGACACTGATGTACAGGCTTTATAAATCTGCTTTGAGATAGAGTCACAGACAAAAAGGGAAGGAAGAACAAATCAAAAGTCAACTCCTGAGACATTCCCTATAAAAATAAAGAATGTGTATAGCTGACACTGCCTTTTACTTTTCAAGCTAAATGATGTCAAAAAATCCACATTCATTAATGAAAAGAAAAAAAAATAAAAAACCCACTAAAAAATCCCAACCAAAACCTGGCAAAACATTTCAGTGAGAAAGGGCTTTAGAAAAGAAGCATTCATAGCACAAAGCCTTTAAATAGCTTCTTTGAAACTTGACTCCATTCACCTGACATATGCTATCTCAATATTTGACAAAGATTATTTGTTAGGAGTAATTTCCAGTCAAGAAACTGTGTGCCAGAAGTTTTGCTTTCCATGTGGAGGTACAGTTAATAACATTTGCCTTCCAGTGGAGCTTGGTCCCAAAGCTATCTGCTTCCCTCCACAGCCCCAGGAGCACAGCAGCTCCCAGCTGCCTGCCCCTGATCTGCAAAGCCCAAAAATTCTGATTTCAAGTCACTTTTACTGACTACAGTCTGGTGAAGTACCAGCAAAACATGACAAGGCTGGAGGTGACAAGCTACTTTGATGATTTTATTTTTTTACAGCTTGCTGCAGTGCAGAATCAAGTAGAAGGTGAAGGTGGGCTGTGAAAAATATGAAGCTGGGCTGTGAAAATTCTGAAGCCTCACCACAGCAAAGGAAAGGCTCAGGAGAGATGACAAAATTAACTTCTTGCACAAGCCTTCTTCCCTAGTACATAGTACTAAAAATTCTTCATGGTTTGGAGTAGAGGCAGGGCGTAAGAGCAAGCATCCTCAGTGAGAAATTCACTCCTCCATGAATGGATCCCACAGAGTTTAAACAGATTTTGCTCCTTCTGTAACCAGAACAGGGCAGCTGGAAGGAGCTATTTTCAGCTATTTGCTGGTATTTGAGGCAATGCTCCATCTGTGCTGACTGCTCAGCCTCTCACTCTGACATGCACAGACCTGCACACTCAGAACAGCCTGTTTGAGAACAGCAGCCAGAAATAATTGCAGCTACAGAGCTGGACTTGAAGAACTCAGACCTTTATCAGGTGAAATATGCAAGGGGAAGCAGCTCCAGAAAGGACTTTTCTTCAAGTTTAAAGACAAACAGAACAGGCTCTTCTTTGGAGGAAGGCAAGCCACACCTGTGTCAACAATCCCTGGTATTTAATCCTGCAGGGAGTGAAGAGTCTGCTGCAACATGTATGCCCTGCGGGGAGGAAGGAACAAGCATGTCCATGGACATGTCTCATCTTCCAAACAGCTCCAGAGCTGGATGGAAGCCAGGAACTCTCCAGGAGGTATTCCAGCTTCAGAGCCCAACAAGGCTGTGATCTGTCTCTCTCTCTCAGACAGAGCTGGAGACAGGAGTACGTGTGGCAAGGGGCAAAATAAGCCCAGATGCCAAATGTTGTTTTGCTTCCTGCACACAAAACAACTTTTAACTGCCTGTGATATTCTCTGGCAATAATTAAAGTTCACCCAGAAAAAATGGGAACCAGGTATCAGCTGGTTTCATATCTGGGCACTCACTATAGCAGTGCAGAGAACAGCATTTGCAGCCGAGTTACCTCTGCTCCCCTCTAAACTCTCTGCCAAACTCTCTGGTTCTCTCCGTGCAGCTCTGAAAAGCTGTGTGTCAAACCTAAAACAAGGGAAAAACACACAGAGTTGGAAGCACAGACAGCATTCTACACAATTCTATTAAAAGGAAGTTAAAAGACAGAAAAAGACAAATCTGAGACTGCAGTGGTTATCACTGGCACCTTCAGGCTGTGCTCCCAGGCAATGGAATGAGTGAGGAAACAAACCACTGGAGTTCTAACCTTGACCCCGAGCAGGGGAACTGCACAGTTCATGCTTTCAAAGTGTTTACAGAGGTATGCTCACAGCCATGCATAATGCAAGGCCTTATTAAGGATAAAACTTTTCCCCTTATTTGGAGCACAATAATTATACTTGAGACGAAAGTTAATGAGTAGGTTTGAGCATTTTTTTGAGAGCCTGGCTTGATGAATGTATGCTGACTTCAGAAAAATTAATATGCCTTACCAAAATAAGAGTTCATTTCAGGGATTACATTACTGCACACACACCCATTTACTGGATCTCAGCACTTACCACTTTTACTTTAAATCAAGATAATTTTGGTATTTAAACAAACAGGTTAATGGGCAGGCAAGATAAAAAAACCACTGCAGTCAAAAGCCTCTTAAGTATTAGTACACACCTACACATCATAACAATGTAAAATTACTTTACAGATATGCTGGATCAATAAAAGCTAAACATAATAAAGAGCTGATGATTATCAAGAGGTGGTACTTAGACATGCTTAGAAGCACAGTATTCCTCTGAAAATTTGACAGCCTTCTGCTAGATCCCAGTTTGGCTGCCTCTCCATACAACACTTCAAGGATGCAGAAGGGACCCTTAAAACAAAACCAGGAAAGGAAAACATTAAAGTAGCCACCTGCTCTGAAAAACTGCTACCATGTGTCAGGCATTCACCTGCCAAGGGAGTGGCAAATTTCTTAGCTTTCCTGCACTGGCTGGCCTGATACAAGGCTCAATCAAGGCTCAAGAGTTAATGATTTCCCTCTGGGAAAGCTCCAGGAGCCAAGCTGCAAGGCTGGGCTTTATCCTTGATCAACACTTGCAACCTGTTATTCATCCAGCCCTCCAATACAAAGCACAGAACCCCTCAGGTGAGGCTTGGAGCACAAGGTCAGTATTTTAAGGTTCATTTTTCATTTTCCATTTTCCTGCAGGGCTGGTCCATTTAGTGAGCTCTGAAAGCTTGTATCATGTTACTGCATCAAGGCTGTAAGCAGAGCCCAAGCACCCTGCAGCCCCTTAACCCTGTCCTGCCACACCAGCACAACCCCACAGTTCACAGCCCATCCCAAACCTCCTTCAGGTTGTACCACAGCTCCATCAGCTGAGGAAAGGACATGGAAGAACTCACCCAGGCTGTGGATTTCACTGTTTCAACATCACTGTTAAACATCAGCTTTTGTTGCCTATTTCCTTTCACTTCAAAGCAGAAGGTTTTGTTTCTGAAGTGCTTTTAGGGCAGATGCTTGTTTACAGCTGGTGACTGCTCAGGTAAAAGGGATCTTGGCCATTCACAAACCTGTCCTGTTCCAGAGCCTGAGCACATCCCTCCAGATTTGACTCTTGGAAGTGCAATTAGTTCTACCCAGATTTAAATCTCCAGTTTCCCATGAGTGCCTGAAGCACTTCAAAATGCAGTTACAGGATGCAACTGAATATATCTGAATATATCTGAATCTGCTGCTTCAAGAGAGGGATTCTGCTTTTTGCTGCAAGCACAGTGTGTTTGGGAATAACTCACAGATGCTCAGTAACATGAATTCTGCCAGCAGGCCAGAAGTCTGCTCTGAAAGAATGCTTCCAGGTGACTGATGAGGCTTAAATATTTTCCTCCTCCTGGCACACTTTCTCCTCCAAACAGGTGTATAAAAACTTCTCTATCTCGCCAAGTGTAGAGAGAAAACAGCAGTTTGACATCACAATGTTAGAACTTGGAAAGCTTATTGTGACTTGTTCCTTGGCAAAATAACCCACAGGAGAGCTGCAGTCCCAACCAGCCCTTTGTATTGGCTTCCCCTCCAGTGAGGAACCAGGGCTGAACAGCCAGACAGGTTCACCTTCATCAAAACCAACAAAGGCAGATTCCCTGGAATCAAGAGAAAAACCTGAGACAAATATAAAATAATTATCTTCCCAGTGGGGCTATTTGAGGCAGGCTCCAAATTCCACTCTCCCCAGCATCACTTTACCAAAGAGTTTTTACATCATTTCCCACTTTCTGTCTCCTCTGTTTACACCCACAACTGACACCAACTGACCCTTCTGGAAGTTCTGTGCTGGCACCATCCAAGTGCACAATGAGGCCAAATCACAGGATGCACCAGCAACAAGGGAACTGCTCCACACAACCTGGCTCCAGGGGGCTGGTCAATTATTCAAGGTATAAACTCCAGGTAGTTCATTCATAATATGAACAAAGACACCAGCAAAAAATTAAAAAAAAAAAAGGAATAGATACGTCTTCAGGGCTTGAAATGACTATAATTGACTGATGAATTGCAATTTTTTTTTCCTCATTCATGCATTTTAAAGGATTTACTTTCTGCCTGTGGTCAGATTCAGACCTTGGAAAAGCCCTAGCCATATATAAAGAGCATGGGGTATCTATTTAAACATGTTCCCAGGTCTCTGATGTCTCCATGAAACTGAGCAGACACAACTATAGCCCTCTGCAGGTTCAAAACAAAATTAAGGTACACAAAACCATTAGCAAGTCATAATCAAGGGCCTCCCTTTTTGCTGCACTTTGGATCTACAGTAACTGCAACACTTTTTAGCTGTCACAGACATTGCAAGCTCCAAGCAGTGAGGAGGATGGAGGACAACACTGCCACTTGGTGGAAAAAGGGGATAGGAAACATTTGCAGCTGCTCCAGTTACAAATACTTCCAAGAGGATGTTCCATGTCCCCCCATCCCAAGTGAATTTCTGAACAGAATGGCTGGAGCAACTCCACCAGTGCTCCCACAGCCACACCCAGCAGGGCACTGGGCTGCTTCCACAGCCCCACCTTTCCCAGAGCCAGCTGGCTCTACAGCTACCATTTACTGTTCAAAAAAGCCCCAAAGGCCAAAGGAGACAATTCCCCTTTTCACCTGTGTTTGAAGACATCTATTAAGGATGACATGGAAGTCTGAAACTCAGCAGTTTCAGATTAAGTTCAGCTTTGCCTCCCTGCTACTCTTCTCAAATCCTTTCCTTTCATGCTACACTGGGATGGCAGGAATTACATTTTACCTTCATTTTATTTATTTCCTTTAATTTACATTTTCAGTTCTTGCAGACTACCAAGATACCAAAAGCTTTTTATTTTTAATGCATTCATTGTTTCTTTGCTTCCTCACTGAAGCTGAAATGCTGCTCTGTGGCCATGTGTGGCTCTTCTCCAGAAGCACAAAATGCACCTGGCCAGCAGCACATAAAACCCACTGAAAGCAAGAGGCTTTCTAAACAAGCCAACAAGAAATGTCAGTGACATATTAAAGGAGCAGCCACACAATGCAGTGGTACAATTTCTGTCACTTATCATTACTCAGACAAGAGCAACTACACTCTAATTCTGTTCTTTCTCTCTGCCAGACCTATTCTCCATTGCCCTGAATTCCTACAGCCCTTTTGGAGAAGACAGGAATGCACTCACTTGCAACAGGGCCCTACTACACAACTTCAAAAACTTGATTTACACCAAATTTATCTTTTAAGGAAAACCCATATTTTTCTTTCACAGTACACATTTGAATCCAGCAGTTTTTACAGAAACATCTTGTTACCATGTTTACCAGGACAAAAATATAGAAGTAGAAAAAGGATAAAAGTGACAGATTCCCTTTCCCTCTGTTTCAAAAAAAAAAAAAAATTTATTGCAACAAGGTAAGGAGACAATGCATTCCATTTCCAAGTGCCTAGGAGCCATTTCACACACTTAGACTTTACTAGCTGCAGTGCAGCTGCCAAGATTTTCAGCTGTGCATCACTGGAAATCCATAAGAACATTGTGGGACCTGGAAGAAGGTGCTGCTATAAAACTAATTCAAATAGAATAGCTAAAACACATCCATTTGCCTTCACCTTAGCCTAGAAAAGCTCTGTGGTAAATCAAATTCTCTACAGAATTTTGCTTTTCAGCACAGTCCTCTGGCTTTGGTAGCAGAGTTTAGGGACTGTCTGGATCCTTGAGGAAGCTGCTGGATAAAATAAATGACCTTGCACTTGTTCATCACTCAGCATCCCTGATGAACAGGACTGCTTGTACAGAACTAACATAAGATATTTAAACACAGTTGTCTTTAGTTTCAAATGGATTTGGTCTTTTGTCCTCCAGCTTTTACCCTGATCCATGCTCCTGTGTGCTGTTAAACACCTGCTGCTCAGCAGAAACAGACTGTAATCCCAAGATAAAGATGATTTCAACTCTTTATGATAATAGCTACTATCTGAGGATCTTATTTCACTTTTTAAATTTATTTCTGACCTTTACAAAACTGCTTCATTCAGAAGGAGAAAGCTGGAGACAACTGAATTGATTTTGACACCTTCCATGGCCTCTAAGAGCACAGGATCATTTATTCATTAAGTTGTTCTAAATTAAAAAATTACTCCAACTAACACTGGTCATACAGAATTCTGTACTGGATGCTGCACTTCCCACATCACTGTAAAACCGGTGAGATGCTGTCAGGAAACTTTGGATCCCATACACAACATGACTGAATTAATGACTAAATTCACCTTCATTGTGACTCAGCCTGTGACCTCTTAACTGCCTTTGGCAGAAGCCAGAACTAAAGTCAAAAACACAGGTTAAAGCTACAAAAGGGGTGGAACTAACTACAGATCACAAATGAACACCAAGCCATGCTGTTAAGACTTATTCCTCTTGTACTGAACTTCCCTCCCACCACCAGACCACACTTTCAAATACCTTTAGATCACCAGCCTCAGGTTTTTCAGTCTCTGAATCGTCATCTTCCTACAAGACAAGAATTTACAGGATTAAGCTTAAAGAGCAGGCCTGGCAAGCAACTGCACTTACAGCAAAGGGCATTCAGCAGCCCAGCAGCAGTCCAAGACCCTTTCCATGGAGGGTAGTTTTGCCCCACCCCCTCATAACCAGAAAACAAGTCCTACAGTCAGGGGAAGAAGTGTTTATTTGGTTTTGGAGGCAAAAGCATCACTCAGTTGCAGTTGTCCCTGCAAAAGTCATGCAGCTCTGGAATGCTTGGAACTAAACAACAAAAAGCAGCAGAACTGGGGAAAAAGGCATTTGTCCTTTGATAATTCTGGTCCCCTCCAGTTGGCAGGTGGAGACTGAAGAGCCTCTGTTCAGCACAGAGAAAGCAGCATTTGCAAGACCTGTGATAGTCCCAAGCACGAGCAACACACACAGGACACACAGCTGGCCTGCCACCAAACCAAACATGCAGGCTTGGAGAGGGTCTGGCCTAGCACCGAGCTCCAGGGATGCAGGGATCCAGCAGACACAACTTTCTGGCTGGTGCAGAGCTCTCGTGCCTTGCTTGCAGATGCTGTGAACCTCCACAGAA
Organism: Lanius collurio; assembly: GCA_020086605.1. NCBI lineage: Eukaryota > Metazoa > Chordata > Aves > Passeriformes > Laniidae > Lanius > Lanius collurio. Next base: position 5,435,907 of record JACBWW010000037.1, on the reverse strand, counting down.
AGGGAACACTGACAGATTCCAGGTGACAGTCTCCATGTTAAAAAATTCATTTTATGAACCAGAAATAAACCAAAGAACTGGGAGAACTTCTGCTCTGTGAGAGCTTAAAACACTGAACATGGCATTGTGTGAAAATCCACACCATGTGAGCAGGAAGCTCCAGTTTGGTCCCCACTGGCAGTAAAGCTGCTGTCCCCCTCACTGGGCACCCCCCAGGTACCCGTCCCCAGACATAAACACATACTCTGGGTTCAAAACAAGTTTGAGGAGCAGAAAGTGTTTTTCATGCTCACACAACTCAGCAAAATGGTTTTTCTTCCAAACTTTCCCCCAAACTTCAACGTTGGCCCCAAAACAAGAACTTGGTGTTTCATCTTCAAAAAGGGAAACAAAAGAAAATGTGAAATGATAGGTGCAACTGAAAGGAAGAGTTTTACAAGGAATTGCCCACCTCAGAGTATTGGCACAGGAGCCAGTTCTGACAAGACAAGCTAGAGACTGACCACACAATAATGTCAGCAAGTTTTAATTGACTGAATTAAGATGCCTCTCCCACAGATGTGAGACATCAAACTCCTTCACTTCAGCTACTCTCCAGCTTCCCTTTCTGAAAGATGCATATATGACAATAATTCAGCCCTGTCAAGGGTTAATACAGTGAGTTTGAAACTAGAAAAGAACCAAGTAGCTTGGTGTTTATCACAAATGAGATTGCTCTCCCCTCTACAGTCTCTATTATATAGATAAAATTGATTTTCATCAAAGCAATAATGGGTTGAATTATCCATGCTGCAGACAGTAACTGAAACAGCTCTCAAAAACTCCTAACCTAGCAGGGAATAACAACATTAACAAAGCAGCATTACTGAGAGCTGCCTTTGAAAAGAAACAGAGGCTTTTCAGTCACTGTTAAAGTAGTTAAAATACCCACTGAACTGTACAGAGCAACGCCCAGGACAGCCTGAATCCTCATCCTGTTTTCTAAAAACAACTCATAACCAACATGAGCTACCAGCACAAGCAATGCCAAGAAAGTTTTCAAGTCTGCTCAGAGAATATTAAATGGTAAAAAAAAAAAAAGGAAAGCACCTTGTGCAACCTGCACTGCAGCCACAAACCTATGCAAGATCCACTGGCTGACACTGGAGTGATTGACTAATTGATTGATTGCCATTACCTGAACAGCAGCTGCTGAGGGACAGCTGCAACCTGCACCAAAAACTGTCTATGCAATAAAGCCACTCCATTTACAACCCCTTCACAGTGCTAACTAAACACAGCTGAGCTTGGCAAGCACCTGGATCACACACAGGGCTCTCTCTGAATTAAAGAGACCTCACTGAAACGGAGTCCAGAAATGCTGGATACGAAAAGAAGAATCACTGAAGCAGTAAAGAAGCTTCACTGCTTTGCTAAGGGAGACACCAGGGCAACAGAACAGAACTTCAAGCAAGAGACTGAAATTTCTGGGCTGCTACTTGGGCAGACAGATGGCAGAAAATAGTGTCTCCTAAGAGACTGACCTAACACACCCAAAGTAGATTTCAGTGAGGAAAAGTTGTAGGAGTAGCCCTGGGTTTTTGGCTATGTGGTAGAGGACAGAACTAGAACAGGGAGAAGATAACACAGTGGTAAGCAAAAGGCTGACGATAAAGAAAGAAGATGAGAACTTCCCTTTTTCCCCTCCAAACTTATTGTTTCACTCCCTCAGACACAGGGCAGAACTACACATCCTTCTGTGTGACGCAGCTGCACTCACAGACCATGAGCTGTGTGCCCTGTGCCACCACACCGTCGTTATCTCAGAACTCAGGTGATATCAGACATGTGCCATGCACCTGTGACAGACAGAAGCCACCCACATGTAGACAGGACACTGTTACATCAAGGTGACCTGATGTAGGGAGTGGATTGAGCTACACACAAAAGAGTAATTTAAGACAGCACAGAAGTTTATTCTTTTTGATCCACCAGCTGACAGTGTGGTCCTCTTACAAGGTTCTCATATGTCCACTACATTTAAAGAATAGCTTTCATTTAGAGTGGCTGTAACAGCCTTTTTCCCATAAAAGAGTCCAACAACACCAACACAGTAATGAGCAACATGAGCTGTGCCAAGCTGTTGATGGGTTTCAGGGCAAATGCTTTCTACGTGAAAACAAAGTTAAAAGGAATAGCTGGAAAGTGCTGAAACCCACATCAGGAGTCAGATATTCTGGGTTCCATCACGGGCTGCTATTCAGGTTGTTTGGTTTTTTGTTTTTTTTTTTAAAGATAAAAGCTCCTATAACCTGTGTAAGGGGTCAAGACAAGCTCCCGGAGCAGAGAGGTACTTACTGACTGCCTGCTGTTCTCATCATCCTCCTCTTCATACCCTTCCTCCTCCCCGTCCACGCGGGTAAAGTCGTCTTCTCCGTACCCAACTGAGACCAGGCCTCCTTTCTCTCCTGAGGAGGAAGAGAAAAGGAAAACGGTGAGGAAAGGGGAGGTGGCAGTGTGCGGGGCCTTCCCCTCACAGAGCGGAAAGCGCCGGGCCGGCGCGGGCTGCCCGGGAGAACCCTGGCGCCCCGGCCCGCCGCCTGCCCCGGGCCCCTGCCCGCCCTCACCCGTGGGCGCTCCCCCATCGCTCCCCGCCGTGCCAGCCTCGCTGTCCGACTCCGGGTCCGAGTCCTCGGCGTAAACCGCCAGCGAGGAGAGAACGCTGCGCTTCGCCGCCGCCATCTTCCGCCTCGGCCGCGGCGCACTTCCGGCGCGCAGGGATGACGTTTGCGGCGCAGTCACCATGGCAACGCTGCCCTTCTTCCGCCCTCAGCGGGCTCACGGTACATCGGTCCCGTCCTCACAGCTAGAGGAGAAACCCCTCAGGGGCTTACGGCCGGAGTAAAAAAACCCTCAGCGAGGCGGAGCAGAGCGTCTGAGCATGGCGGGGTGAAGGGGAGAAGGGATAAAAAGTGAGCAGGCTGGCCCTTTAATTGAAGCTCGTTACGTCATTTTGTGGCGCCACGACAGCACCTGCCGGGTGTGGAGGATCGTGGAGGGTGGGGGCCGGGGCCACGATGGGGGGTGGGAGGACACAGGGCCCCTGGGAAGGAATGGGCGGCGGGTGAGGAGCAACCGCCGTCCCCGTCCCTCCCCCTCCGTGTCGGGTGCGAGCGCGTTTGGTGGGCAGCGAGCCCCGCCCGCTGTGAGCCCCCTCTGCTATGCCCGTGGGGAGGGGGCTCACCCACAGCACTGTGGCCCTCTGCAGTGAAGGGGTCTGGATAAGCATCCCTGAGAGACCCGCAAAAAAGGGGGAGGGCGGCGGGGCGGTTGTGGGTGCAGGTAACGGTGGGTCGGGGCAGGCCTCGGGCAGAGGAGGGTGGCACCGTCCGGGTCCAGCTCAGGTTCCTGTCACCGTTCGCAGCATCCTTAAGGATGAGCGGGAAGGCTCCCCCGGGCCTGGAGGGCAGGGTCCGGAAAACGCTGCAGAAAGTCTTCGGGTTCGAGTCTTTCAAGACTTCCCTGCAGGAAAGTGCGACCATGGCTGTGGCGAGAGGTGAGGCTCGGCATGGGAGACGTGTGGAACACGGCTGGGTGTCCATCTCCGTGTGGGGGTGACACTGCAGGAGGTGGCATCGTGCCTGTTGGGAGCAGACATCACCTGGACTAGGCAGGATCACCCGGCCCTCCTCTGCTCTGAGATGGTTTTGGTGGCCCAGGAGCACGTGTTGCACACGAGCTCTGTATCTTCTCCTTCCGTTTGTTTTGTAACACGTCATTGCATCAGCCATGGGAATGGGAAATGGTAAAGTGCAGCATTGTTGGTGTCTTCTCTGGCTGTCTCTTCATAACTGCCGGTGTGTTTGTGATCAGATGACATCCAACCTGTTAACATTCAGGCATTTTAGAGTAAAACTCCTTGTGTTGGAGACAATACCAGTAGAGGACTTGATTTCTTGGCGTAGCTGAGATCCTCAGAATCACAGGGCCATTATCAGAAACATTTTTTGTGCTGGTGTTGACACACACCCCACACCCAGCTGGGGGTGGACAGGCAGCTCACACAAACAAGCTGCTAACTCCCCCAGCAACACTCTCAGTGTGAATCAGAACAGTGCCCAGTTCAGTTTCCATCTATCACCACTCAACACACCTGCCAGAAGTGGGGTTCTGTGTGCAAGGTGCCTCTGCCTGTTAACCTGGTGTCACTGGCACCTTCCTGGCTTGAATTGGATCCTGGTTAGTGTGGGAACAATCACTCACTGCAGGGTATTACCCATGTGGTTGAGATTTCCACCTCCTGCTTCCTATGAGGGTCCTTTCTGGGATAAGCTTTGAGAGGATGTGGTGAAGTTCTCTCATGGGGCTGGTAATGTGGTAAGTGGAGGTTTGTAAAATGAGTGAGAGCAGCTTTTCTGGAGGAGATTTAGGAGGAATAACTTCAGTTCATCTTGGTTTCTGTGTATCTTCTGGTACTTTTGTACTGCTGCCTCTAAATGTTTACAAAGCAATCTGAGGTTCTTTGAAGGAAACCACTGCTGGCATGCAAAGTATTGCTGTGCTTTTAGAACCTAAACTGAAGTTGTTTTGTTGCTATGCCACCTGGTACGTGCACACATGTGCTGTTTCTGCCCACCCCTCCAGCCCAAGCCCCAGGAACTCAACACCACTCAGAAGCCTTGAGCTTTCTTCTGTTGTTTTTGCAGGAGAGAAGGATGTCTTTGTGTGCATGCCCACAGGGGCAGGGAAATCCTTGTGCTACCAGCTTCCTGCAGTTCTGGCAGTGGGCATCACCATTGTCATTTCACCTCTGATTGCACTGATTCAGGTAACTGTCTCCTGTTAGCTGGGGAACAGCAGTCAGGGAAGGGGTCGGGAGGCTCTGGAGGCACAGCTGCCTCTTGCCTTTCTGCCCACGAGTCTCTGCTGCTGACCTGTCTCTGGATTCTCTTGATGTCTCAGTGTGCTTTCCTTACCCTGGGATGGATGAGGACAGCAGAGTATCTCTCATGATACTTTGCATTTCTCTAGAAGGATGTTTTTTGCCTTTAATAATAACCCGGTGGTTTTTATAACTGGGCCTTCCTTCATTTTCTCCAGACATAAGTAGCAAAGCAGAGTTAACTCAAATGCCCCAAAAGATGGCTCTTTCCCCAGAAACAAACCTACTCTTTTACCTATAAAGTAATAACTCCAGGAGTGATGAAGTTGCCTTTGAAAGGACACTTCATTCTGCATCAAAATGTCTTTTCATTGCAGTCAATCTGTGATGGGAAGAAGCTGGTTTGGCAGAGCTGCTCCATGAGCACTTTGACCTGTGGGACTTTTTTCCCTCTATTTTGCTTTTGTTACTGTTTCATCATCTCTTGGGAGAAGCAATTCCCTGTAAGAGCAGCTGTAGCATTGCTTAGACTTGTGTAGACCATTAGCACTGCCTGACATCTGGTGCTGCAGGCTGCTGGTTTAGGGTTTGTTGTTTGTAGAATTATTTTAACTCCTTTACAGTCTCACTGTAATACACATTAAGAACTATAGCAGGTTTCATGATACTTCTCAGAAAGATACTATAAAGAGTGAATTTGTTCCAAGTGTGAGGATTACTGATTAAACTCCAGCATGAGCAATATTAGAAGTGGAGGTTAAGATATACCATTGATAAGAAAGTTACAAATAGGTTGAGATGGGCTCAATGGATCTTAGGGAAAAGAGCTGGAGTGAACCCCCAGAGTCTTCTCATCAAGCCCTGAGAAGGGGTGGCTGTGCCTGAAGTGATCATGATGTATTTCAGTGTAGCCAAACTTGAAGAGTTCAGCCTGTGCAGTTCGTTACAGGGAAGGCTGAGGGGTGACTGTGAACAGAAAACAGAAACAGATATTAAATCAATAACTGAAACAGATATTGAGTAAAATAATGAGATACTTGTTTTTCAGGGCTATTCATATCCTGAAATGTTGGGTGCTAGTCAAGTGCAAATGAGCAGGAGATAGGGAAGTGAATTTGTATGCCCAGTGCTCATCTGGACACGATGCCACATTTTCTTCTTGGTTTTCATGACATGATTCTCATCCATGCTTCTGGTTCTGCTGCAGTGGTGATTTGCATGATCCTTACACTTTATCCTTAGTTGTGTTAGAACATCCTTCAGTTATTTTGGAGTGTAATGCTCCCTGTTCTTGCAGGGTGGGAGTGTTCATTTTCCATCTGTGACAACTCCATGGTGTAAATACTGAGATGTGTTGGTGCCTTGTTCAGCTCACGGTGCCCATGATGAGTTTTGCACAGATCCCTGCTGATGTTCCCTAGCAGCAAAAAGACTCTCTTAAAGTAAATGGATGCACAAAAATGCAGTTGAATGTAAGAGCTGGATGGAACTCACAGGTGAAGAAAAAGGCATCTGGAATTGATGTAAATAACAAGACTGTAGGTGTATGTTGTCCTGGAGGTGGAACTGGGGCCTCACCTGCACCTCCCTACTAATCTTTCTTGGTGCTGGTGACTTTCTTCACTCCCATTTGATTTTCAATTTTGTATTTCTAGGATCAGGTAGATCACCTGCTGGCTCTGAAGATCAAAGCCTGCTCTCTGAACTCCAAGCTGTCCGCCCAGGAGAAGAAAACCATCCTGGCTGACTTGGCAAGTGAGAAGCCCCAAGTAAAGCTCCTGTACCTCACCCCAGAGATGGCAGCTGCCTCTTCCTTCCAGCCAACACTGACCTCCCTGGTGTCCAGGAGCCTCCTGTCCTACCTGGTCATTGATGAAGCTCACTGTGTGTCCCAGTGGGGACACGACTTTCGCCCTGACTACCTGCGCCTGGGCGCTCTGCGCGCCCGCATCCCCCACACCCCCTGCGTTGCCCTGACTGCCACTGCCACCAGGCAGGTCCAGGAGGACGTGGTGGCAGCGCTCAAGCTCAAGCAGCCACTTTCCACCTTTAAGACTCCTTGTTTCAGGTCTAACCTGTTCTATGATGTGCAGTTCAAAGAGCTCCTGACTGATCCGTACGCCAACTTGAAGGATTTCTGTCTGAAGGCGCTTGAAGTGAAGGGCACCACTGGGGTACGTTTTACCTTTAGGGAAGAAAACTAAACTGGACAAAATCTACCTTAATGGTTCTTGACCCTTCTAGGGGTTGGTGGGGCCCTGCCAGGTCTGTGACAGGAAGGGAGGAGGTCCCAGGAAGGAAAGTGCTCATGTGTGTTTTGTAAATCCTCTATAAGGGCACATGTATGTTTTTTAGTTCCTCTAAAACAGATAGGATGTGAAGGCTGTGTTCCTTTCAGAGGTGTCCTCAGAGGGGGGTTAGTCTAAAAGAAAATTGATTAGGAATATGGGACAAGCATTTCCACCTTGGTTTGTCACATGCTTGGGTGATCATTGTGTGTTTGTCTGCAGTGTGGCAAGGGTGAGCAGAAGCATTTGAAGTGTTGAATTTCCCACTCTTAACACCAATACCCAAAACAACTCTCAGCAGCTCAGCTATAACCTCTGCACCTGAGTGTGTTTCTGAGATGCTTTTTGCCTTGTCTCTACTGGGAGAGGATGAGGGGGCTGTATTTGCAGCTTTGCTGTTTGACTTCAGGCAGTGTCCTGGCCTTGTCTCTTGGCTCCTAGGTGTACTCTGGCTGCGGCATCGTGTACTGCAGGATGAGGGATGTGTGTGACCAGCTGGCCATTGAGCTGAGCTACCGAGGGCTGAAAGCCAAGGCCTACCATGCAGGTACTGGAGTCTGCATCTCTCACTAGCTGGGAGAACTGAACTGTGCCACCTGGGTTGGGGCTACCTAGAAAAGAGCTTTCTAGGCACGCCCTGCACTCTGTGTGGTGCTCACTCATCGGGTCTGTGAGGTAAGTGCAGGGCCCTCACCACAGTGACATTCCCTTGTCTCCAGAACTGTTGGTTTTGTTGGATCTTGCATGGCCTGAATATAACAACTGCTTTTATCCTGGGTGGGGAGCTAGATTTTTGTCTTTTGAATAAAAACAGCTGCTGCTGACTTCTGCTTCGTCCCAGGCCAGTTTAAACACTGGGAAGAGAGGAGTGCATACATCAGTCAGTTTAGTGAGGGAGTTGGCCTGCAGTGGGGAAATGGAGGAGAAAGAAAATCCTTGTTTCTTTCCTTCTTGCTTTTTTTTGGTTTTGTTTGTGGGATTTTTTTGGGGGGGGGTCAGAAAGGGGAGGTTGGTTGTTTTTGTTTTATTTTTTTTTGTGGTGGTGTTTACTTTCTTCCCTTTTCCTTCCCAGGACTCAAGGCAGCTGACAGGACTTCAGTCCAGAATGAATGGATGGAGGAGAAGATCCCTGTCATTGTTGCAACCATCAGCTTTGGAATGGGAGTAGACAAAGCAAATGTCAGGTGTGTGAGGCTGAGTGCTGTGCACCATCAGAGACTGAAACCTGAGCAGAGGGAAGGAAAAGTCTCAGTCTCTCTGTTACCTAATACACCTGACTCAACTGCCTGATGAACACTTGCTTAAACCAACAAAACCAGTGCTGGAAGTTTTTTATCTTAGGAGCAGCAAAACCAAACCTGTGAGGGCTTTGTAAAAATACTAAACACAAGGCAGCAGAGCTTCTCTTTGCCAGCCATCCTCAAAATCAAGAAAATTGGAGGAATGCTTTTCTGCCACACCCTCCAGGGTTTCAGAAAGAACTATCTCAGTGCAATCACAGCTGTCTCTTTCACTTCTCTTAGTGCAATAGCTGCTGTTAAAAAGCAGTGGGAAAAAAACCCCTAAAATAGTCCATCCACCCTCTACTAAAATAGTCAGAGCCAGCTTTATTTGGAGATCTCTTGCAATGCTGTGGGGAAAAAATAGCCCTTCACAAATGGCAATAGCCATATAAAAATACAGCTCCAGTCCAAGGACAGAAACTTTGCACATGGTTTCCACTGCTGTTCCTCTGAGATTGCTGTCCCTATAAGGGCTCTGTGTTAGAGTTCCTGCCCTGCAATAAGGCTGTGCTGAGTTATTATTGTGATCACTTACTAGAGGGATAATTCAGGTGCAGCTCAGACAACACCCACAACAGACCTGATCTCTAAAATCCACATACCAAAGTTGCTCTGAACACTGTGAGAGAAGGGCAGGATATCACTGGGCCATTCCTCTGCCTGTGTCACTGTGCTGCCAGGAAACAGGACCCCATAGCAGTGACAATTTTACTCCTTGATGCATTTTTCTAAACAGAGAAATGAGGAGTCTCCTAGGACAGGAATTAATGACCTGCTGAAGCCACTGTGCCCTGTCCAGTGGTCATTAAAAAAAGTCAAAGAGTAATTGAAATGCATAGGGCTGACTGAAAGTGAAATATAGCTGAGACATCCTTGTCATCTGGTTAGTTTACAAGGAATTGAGTTAAAATTACTCCTTACAGGGTTTTTAAAAAATAACTTAAAGGACATTATACCCAAGCCTAGTTAACAAGGCACTGCTGCTTGGCCTTTGCTCTGTGTTGGCAGATTTGTGAGTATTCATGCATGTTATCAAATAAGATCAGGTCTGACAACTTCTGGAGGTGACTCTTCTGGACAAAAGGGAAAATAGAGGTGGTGTTTCTTTTTTTTTTTTTTTTCCTGGTGGAATCTGCTCCTCTCTCTTCACTGTTAATTCAGTTCTGCTTAAAATTATTTATCAATTTCTTCAGCAAACTTCCTGATGAAGTTTAAATGTGTAGGGCTCTGATGCTTCCTGCTTGGCCTGTTCCTGGGCTGTTTGTGTTTGAAGAAACACGTCTGCTTGCTTTTGTCATTTAATCTTTAGCTACACCCATATGCATCATACCTGCCCTTGGATCATGCTGGCTTTGAGGCAGACTTGAAAACATTGGCAGCATTACTGTGCTGTCAAATCCTCTCAAAACAGGTATAAGCTGGATTGCTGAATAGTCAGGTACAAGCAGGTTTAAAGTAGTCTTGCAGTGCTGTGTTGAAAACCTTTCTGCAGAGATTACATAAAATTTAGTAATGATTCTGTAGTTATATTTGCTGTTTAGGAAGGTTGCCTTCATCTGAGAAGCACAGTGAGGTGGAGTTTCCCATGGAGATTTTGGCTAAGTGTCTTTTTAAAATCATGTATCTAAAAATATCTTTTATAATGGTGCAGTTGTGTCCCACAAAATAAGCACAACTTTTTTATCAGTGCTGTGTGTTATGGTAAAATCTCCCAAACTCCTTAATTCAGTGTCCTTATTCTCAGTCTTCACAGTTTTATGCATGTTTGGGATATTCATGTGCTCATTCCTTTCCATCCAGCTGGAGTGGCATCCTGCTCGTGTGCTGTCCTGGTGCTTTTGTTTTCTTACAGCTCTGCTGCTTTCCATGTCTTGTGTGTTCAGAGGACTTAAACTTCAGTGTGCAAAATTTCTTGCTGTGCTCCATCCTCCTTTATGTTTTCTGCCATGTTTTTTGCTGTTGTTGATGCCCACAGACACCACACTGGTGTGTGCAGTGCTCTGAGAAACCTGCAGCCTCACGTTCCCTGTTTTACCACATGCAGATTTGTTGCTCACTGGAATATTGCCAAGTCAATGGCTGGATATTACCAGGAGTCTGGCAGAGCTGGGAGAGATGGAAAACCATCCTGCTGCCGCCTCTATTACTCAAGGAATGACCGGGATCAAGTCAGCTTCCTGATCAAGAAGGAGCTCTCTAACATCCAGGTGAGAGCTGCAGAGCACTGCCCACCTGCCTGGATATTGCCTTGCCTCTGGTCTGGTTTGCCTGCAGTAACCTCTGAATATGAAAAGATGAAATGAAATTTTCTGAGTCTAGAGCTGTCTGGAGCCCCATTCCAAGGGATAGCAGAAGGAGGGGAAGCAGGGAAGGAAAAGGCTGCCAGGGCCAGCTCTGTTAGAGAGGAATGAGTGAGCAGAAGTTGGAGCAGAGACAGGTGTCTGTACCTGTTTGCCATATTGCTCAGAAGGGTTGGATTTGGTCATTGCTAGAGTTACTCTATCTGTGTATATTTAAATTGAAGACTATAGTTCCTTGTCTCATCTCCTTTCAGGAAAAAAAAGGCACCTTAAAAGAGTCTGACAAAGCTATGATGACAGCTTTTGATGCCATGGTGAACTTCTGTGAGGAGCTGGGGTGAGTGCACTTCTTTCAAACACCACTGTTAATGTTGGAGAAAACATGCCCTGTTCTTCCAAGAAACTGTTATGGCTGGGATCCTGCATGTGTACTTGAGAAATCCCTCGTGACTCCCACCTCTGAGTTAACTGAGATGTTGGTCTTGGAGTGTGACCAAGTCAGGGGGATGTTTAACTTCTCTGGTGATGTATTTTACAATATTCTTTGATGATGGGCTGACTTAGTTGCATTTGCTTTGACTCTCCCCTTCAGTACATCACCCCTCTATTAAAGGGACAAAGAGAAAGCCATGGGATGGAAGCATTTAGAATTAATGTTTCTGTAAATCTCAGTGTCTCCACTCTGCAAAGTGTCTGTGATTCTCACTGACCTTAGAAGGACCTGATGGTGTTTAGAATGTTTCAGAAGCAGGCTCAAATTATGGATGTGCCCAATCTAAATGCAGACTAGCAACCACAACATGCCTTGTTCAGGTTTAGTTCATGCCTTCTATGCTGTAATTGTACTAATTGCTGTTCTGTGCTGGATAAGACATCAAAGCTATAATTTTGCCAGGAAGAAAGCAGTGTGTGTTCACTAACTGAAAATGTTAACTGAAAATTTGTTTGGCTTGCTTGCAAGTTCATTTTGTTTAATTTTTCACACGTGAGTCTAGGACAGCTTTTTCAGCCTGAATGTACCACGTGCTGCTTTTCTGGTGCTGTGGTGAGCATGTTCTCTCCTCGTTGTCATGTTTAGTAAACAAATCCTGGGTTTATGGGATAGTCTTGCTAGTACTGAACTGGGGCACAACACTGAGCCCTGGGGCACTTGAAGGGGCACTTCTTTGCCCAAAGTCAAGGTGATGCTGTGAAGTAGCTGCTGGGAAGCTTCTTGCTCTAAGGATTTGATCCACTTGTCTGAGCAGCTCTGCTCCTTCTGGGGTGTGTTCCCAGCTCACAGATGGCTGTTGTGGCTGGGGTTTGTATAATCATAGAATGGTTTGGATTGGAAGGGACCTTAAAGACAGCCTAGTTCAACCCCCTGCCATGGACAGGTACACTTTCCCCTAGGCCAGGTTGCTCCAAGCCCCATCCAACCTGGCCTTCCAGGTTTAGGACATCCATAACTTCTCTGGGCAACCTGTGCCAGTATCTCACCGCCCTCAAAGTAATGATCTGAGTAAGGGAATATCACTGACCTAATCAGAAATCACACCTCCCAGACTTTTTCTTCCCTTCCTCAGCTTGATACGTCCTTCCTACTGTGTATCATGGGTTATGCATCCCAGAGTCACATATTGCAGCATCACTGCCTGGCTTCCCTGCTTATAACTCTACAGGAGACTGAGGTGCTATGGAAAGAAAAGCCACGTTGCATTTCTTTTTTACATATTGAATTAATACAGGTCTACTCACTATCCAAACAGTGAAAGCAAACCTGAAACTCTGACCTTGCAAGGTTATAAATAAGAACAAATAAAGACAGACTGTGTACTGGCAAGCAAGTTTTTACATAGTGTATTTAGGCCTGAATATGACAGGAGAACAGTGGTATGAGCTGCTTTTGGAGAGTGAGTTCAGACAAAGCTATCAGTGGTCAGAGTTTCCTATTGTTCTTTTGCAATGTGAAAAAAAAACCCAACCCATGTAGCTGCAGCAGCAGAAGACATCTTTATCAGTTTTAGGTGGTGGCTGACCATTTGCCACCTCTGGTTGGTGGTTTTGCTTGAAAGATGAAAATCAGAGATGAGTTTGCTTTGGTATTTGATGAATGCCACAGTTCCTGAATCCAGACAGCCTCACATATTCAGTTTGCTGTGGCCTGCAGAGCAGCTTGCTGGCATTGGGACGTTGTTCTTGATTCACAGAAGTTGCATGGGGAGAAATAACCACCCAGGGAGTGAGATGAGAGTTTTCTGTGATCAACACAGGTTGTACCCAGGCTGGTTCTTGTTCAGCTGTACCAAGTTTTGTGTCCCCACTTTGCTGTCTATGAGCCACCCCGTTTGTGCCTTGGAGATGTGCAGCACCCAAAGATAGCAGCAAATAAAATGAGAGCAATAAAAACAAAACAGAAGATGCCTATCACCACCAGCCCTCCAAGAGCCCAGTCACTTGCTGTAATCAGCCTCTTTAAGTCTTCCAGAACTGAGGATGCCTCTTGCTCTGGTGACATGTTGGCTTCCACCCTGCTGGGGGGCAGACAACAACAGGATCAGGTGTTGGTGTATCCTCTCCACACCCCCAAACCAGTTGGTGTATCCCTTCCATGCCCCAAAACCAGTGCAGGTATGCACAGTGCCTGTGCCTGCAGGCATTCCCCTCCAAAAGGTGAGTCACCCTTCACAGAAATGGGAGCATAACCCAGAGGAAATACAGCTGAGGCCAGTTTAACAATCAGATCTGTAGAGTTGTAAAGAAGAAAAGCTTCTGTCTCTACAGGATTTTAGTAGTTGAGATTTATTTTAATTGTAGCTTATCAATATTTTAAATAATACAATGTCTCTCCAGCATGTTCACTGTGAACTTTTTGTCAGCTGTACAGCCTATACATGAAGGACAAGTATTCAGTGGGAGAAATTCCTTGATACCATTGGAAAGATCTCTAAAAGGGAGAGTTGGGAACTTAAACTCTGAGAACACAACAGAGATGAAATGAACACTTATTTAAAAACAAACAAGCAAAAAACCCCACCAGCAATAAGCAAAGATCATGTACAACTTGTTTCTTCCATAGGGCTTAGAACAGTCCAATTATGTTAGAAGGAGTATCCTGCTAATGGAGTTTGCTTTAGTAATGGTTTCTGTTACTCTGCAATAGAAGCATAAATTTTGCTCCCACAAGGAGGTCCAGTAATAATTTAAACTGGGATCTCACTTGCTCTTTCACTGATACTTTGAATAATGACTTGGTGGTCAGCTTTCTAAAGAACATTCAGCATCTCTTCGTGAGTATCTTGTGGTTTTACTAAAGCTTCCTTGCTTCTCAAGGGAAAGGATGGAATATTTCTCACACTTTCTTGCAAATATGACTATGCAGATGTAATATAGAAAGAGATATTGGTTATTCTTGAAAATTTGTTTGATTTGCTGCCTCTTATGTCTGTATTCTGATACTCTTAGAAAAAGGACTAGTCTGGTGAAGTGTTTCATCCTCAGCAGGTTGGATTTGACTCAAAGCACAAGCTGAAGTTTTTGTTTCTTTCTCAGCAGCCAGATACATTGAGGTCATGGTTTGTTTTCTGGGTAGGTGGCAGATCACTGTGCTCAGTCTTTAACCAACAGGCACATGGGCCATCAAAGCTGTTCTGGATTCCTTTGCCCTCAAACAGGAGACAGCCTAGATATGAGTTCCACAGACCCAAAAGCAGAAATCCTGTTGGACTGCACACCCCAGCAAGTTCCTGTCTCTTTTGCTAACTGCAGTTCACCTCCCAGAATAGGACAGCTGTATGACATTTTATAAATACCTGAAGCTGTTGTGGTTTGTAGTGGATGTTTCCTCTGTCGCCTCCTCTTCACCCCCTCCAAGAGATTTTGGCCTGTGGTGAGGGACCCCTTGCTGTACCTGGAGACTTGTAGAGGTAGCCTGGAAGTTGCCTCTTTGGGCTGCAGTAAATGATTAACAGCTGATTTTCCTGCTAAGGTGTGGCTAATCTAATCGAATTAAAGGCCTTGAACCCAACTAAAAAGTCCTAATTCAGCTGTTCCTCAGACATTTCTTCCTCTCCGTGGCTTTATCCACTCCTACAGCTGTTGCAGTGCTTGTAAAGGCAAACTGTGGCCTCTGTCTGGGGCAGGCTGTGGTGGAGGGAAGAGGGCTTTGTTTCCTGGATCCTGAGTGATCCGTGTTGCAAGTTCCAGGAGGAGAGTGCCATACTTACAGTGAGTCTGTGAGCAGGACTGCCCTGCAGTCCAAAATTCATCATGACAGTGTAGGTGAATAAACCCATTCCAGAGCATTGCACTGCTGTGAGCTGCAATAAAACTCTTTATCACTTTCCTGACTGGAGAAGACCAGAGGGATGGTGCTGGAGAGAGGAGGGAGGGGAGAAGGAGGAGTGTGGTGTGTGAGACCGTGTGTATCTGTAAAAGGAAACTTATTTTTCACAAGCCAAGCAAATCACTTTGAAAGCAGAGGGGTAATGGTACAGAACAGAAGCTATTCCATTAAGTCATCAGTAGAACTTCAACCACTTCTGCTGGAGGGGCTGGCCTTACTGGCTTTTTGAGGTTCCTCAGGGAAAGAAACTATTTCAACACTTTTATCATCACGACTGAAGTAACAGTATTCCCATGCAGTTCCTCCCAGGCTTTCCCAATATGTATGGCAGTTGCTGTGTTAAAAGCAGCCTTGTTTTATTCTGTATTTTTCTGAATCTCCCTCTGAAGGTTGAAACAAGAGGATCCCTCCTCACTAGTGCTCCCTATAGGTGCCTATATTTGAGTGCTGATTGAAGCCAAAACACAGAAGCTTGTGTGAGTGCTGAGCAGGGACCCAGGGACCAGCAGGTTTGTAGTCAGAGGGTGAAGAGCTGCAGGAAGCTGGACACTTGCTGGCCTCTTTCAGGCTACCCTGAATGCATGCAAGGAAGCAGCAGATCAGGCAAACAACTGGCATATCTGAATCCCAGCTGTAGGAATAGTCCAGCTGAGTGCAGTGGTACAAAGTAGTCCAAAGCAGAACATTAGTCCCGACAAGTGTGTAGAAATTGGCCCCCTCTACATGGTGGCTGCTCCTCTGCTCCAGAAAGCCACCTGAATCCCTTAGAAGATTGCCTATTTTTCTCTCCTTCCCTTTCTTCAACAGTGCTGTGTTTATTCTGTTTCTAATTCAGGAACTTGCAGTGGCCAAGATAAGACAGGAGCCACTTCTCTTGTCCCTCTGCCTGGTATTTGTCAGTGGTTTAACTTGTATCACCACTGGGAAACATGCATTTGTGGCTTTTCCTGTTGAGATAAGGCCTGGCAGCTTGTTCCCAGTGACAGCAACCTGTCAGCCCTTGCTGTGTGTCCAGCCTGCCAAGCTTCCCCCTGTCTTAGCACAGGCTGGCTCTGTGCTGCTGGAACAGCTCTCAGTGGGATGTTGTTAATGTCTGGAGCTGGCACTGTCTAGCACAAGCCTGGAAAGAAAGTGAGCTCTGTTCTTCCCCAGGTCTCGTGACTTAATCTAGATATAAAAACATCTGTTGAGTCTGTGCCCTGGAAAAGAGGTTCTGAGGCTTCTGAAGTCACTTTGATTGCCACTTGTTTGTGAATGAAATGAGCTAAGACTTATCTGACAGGTGGTTGGTGTGATGCACCTCTGAATGTTTAAATTGATGCTGTGCTTGAGATTGTTTTCCCCCTAATATGCTGGCTGGCAGTGAAAGCTTTGGGATAGCCTAGAAAAACCCAGCACTTTGTTAGTGTCAGTGTAACTGTGCATGCAGTAGCTCGTGCTAGTGCAGTCTGCTCTTGGCAGTTGTCAAACTGGGTCTCAAATATTTATTTTCTGAGGAACATCCTCATTTTCTACTGGAAAGTTTTTATTAATTTAAAAGCAACACTGGTAGTTTCAGGAATTTTATTTTTCTTACAATTCTTAGACTATTCACTATGTCTCTGGCTGCAGATATATTCCAATGTGCAGCAGTACAAAAATGCCAAATACCTAGATCCAGTTTGTTGGCAAAAAATAAAGTGCATTAAATACATAAGAAGCTGATGTAATGTTCCTTTTACTAATATGGGTGCAGGCAACAGAGAAAATACATTCCTTTGCAGAGTTTTCTTTATTTTCTGTACCTTCTGAAGTGTAAAGAGTATTTTAAAGCCCACTGTTAAAAACCTGATGATTCTGTTCTCCCTAGCTAGATGTTGGCCTTGGTACCCACACTTAGCTGAGGTACAGAGGCAGAAGATGACTTCTCTATATGCATTTAATTTTTTATACCTTCTCACAAAGGGGGTTTGTCTCCCATTTGGGGCTGAAACACCCCAAAAGTGTAGAATGGTTCAGAGTTTAGTGCAGAATCGTGGCTTTGTGCTGTGCCAGCTGTGGAAGTTGCAGCCTGTGCCCCAGCCTTGTACGTCCATAAATCCCTTTCGGAAGTTCACCAGAGTGTAACTCAAACATACACGGTGGCTGCAGCACAGAAAAGGGATTTATTTGCACTTGTTAACTCCAGCCTAACAGTCCATTCTTGGCTCTGCTCTGTCACTGTGCCTGCTGTCAGCTGCTGCACACATACCCTGCAGTGATGGTTCCCATCATGTGTCACTCCTCTGAAATGCCTCTGTGCATGCTCATAAACACACCCCTGGCATCATGTCCATGTCCACTAAAATAAACTGCACACAGTGCACGCTGATCCCTCAAGTAAGGATAGGGATTTGTTCATCTCCTGGAGCTCCCATGCTCTGCAAGAACCATTCATCTGCAATAAGCAGAAGAGTAGAACCACAGGGGGTGGAGAGGGAGCATGTTGAGTAGAGAATGCTCAAAATAAGCCATAGGGTTGGTGAGCTTTTCTCTTTTGCCTTCATCTTTCTGTTAACAAAGAGTATTCCACATGACCTGGCTTTTTCTTTGGAAATTTCCCATCATTGTATCACCAATGGAATGACCCTGGGGCCAGCTGTACTCAGAACCTCAGCTGGCACACCTGGATCAGAAGGTCCACCATTTGTTGTTTTCAGCAGATACCTCAGCTAAACGTGTCTCCTGCAGCAGGTTTGGCCTTGATCCATGATGACCTGAGCAATTGGACATCCCAGTGGTGTCAGTGGGTTTTGCTAATGCCCAGCACCATCCTTTTGGATTAGCCACTGGTGAGGAGAGCAGGCAGTGCCTCATGTGTGGCTGTGTGTGTGTGTGTCCTCTGCTTTGCTCCGTGGCTCTGTGTCCCAGAGGAGATCCTCAGCTGGCCCAGCTGCAGCTCTGTCTTTGGGAAAGCTGTCTCTTTTCCCAGCAATCTGTGTCCATGCCCTCCCACCCCACACCTGCCCAGAAGAGGGAGACAGTGATGGCAAAGGACCTTTACCTTTCTGGTCACAGTAGTGGCTGTCACAGAGAGAAGGAATTCCACGCTGTGATTTCTGCTCCTCTGAGTCATGTTAATTAATATTGCCATTGCCATTTTCAGTGGGCTAGAGTGGAAAGTCATTGCCATAGCACTGAATCATGATGTCCAAGCATGTCCTTGATAGCAGGCTGTGTCACTTCATGAACGGGCAGCTGGGCGGACTTGGCTCCTCTTGTGTCTGGGGTCAGGGCGTCCATCACAGCCACAGCAGCTGTAGCAGCAGCAACTGCAGGCAATGACCGTGAGCACCAGCACAGTAACTGGAAAGAGAAACAGGACATTGCTTCATAGCACAGGAGCAATCCCTGCAGAGTAACCCTATGTCTTCAAGTTGTTTGGTGAGCAGGAAAATGAGCAAAGCCTGGTTTCTTGAGAAATTTTTTTGCCCTATATCCCCACCTTCCTCCTCCTGAGTTTCTGTTCCTTTGTATTGGTTTTCCATTCAGTCTGGACAATCATTAATCATTAGCAGGCGTTTCAAGACCTTAAGAGCTACATACCAAACCCTGTGAAGATTTCTTTACCTACTTAATGGGCTATTGTTTGGGAGCTGACATGCAGTACCTAAGCACAGCTATGTGCCTGAAAAGGATGAAAATCCATCTCATTCCAAAGCAACTTGAAGGATTTTGATTACTCAAACAGGCAGTTGTATTTCTGAAGAGTGAGTGTAGCAGACTCTTTAGGCATAGAGACTGGGTTGGCTTTACTCTTCTGTATTTAGCTTGAAAAAATAAGATACTTCAAATGCAGGGGTTTGTTTCACAGAGCAGTGGGCTAACTTACTGTTCTCTACTCTAGCCAGGATGGTTGGTGTTGGCAGGGATGTGTTAGTTTATCTGGAGTAGAAAAGGATGACAGGTTTAATCCTGCAAAACATGTGAGAGTGTGAGCATGCCTGTGTGTGTGCGTGGGTTCCTTTAAAACCTGGACCTGGGCTGCCAGGTAACCAGACCTGTGGGGATCCAGCTGTAGGGATGAACCAAATAAAGCAGCAGGTGTGACTTTGTGAATTCCAGCCTGGGGAGGAGTGTCCAGCTGGATACACACCCTTCCTTTTGGCCAGGAGCAAACACTGTCTTTGAGGAGCAGTGCCTGTCTTCCTTCCTGCTTGTTTTGCCATTGTGTAAACAAACTTCATCCCCCTTGATCCAGCAGTTCTCTGTTATTCCTTCCATGCCATCCCCACACAGAGCAGCAGGAGGGATCTTGCCATTACCAGAGGAGAATAAATTGGCTCATCTGAAGCATATTGGCTTCCACTGAGTCAATACAGGAATGACACTCAGAGTCCCTCTTAAGTTTCTTCTGTGGCAGGGAGATGCTCTAACACCATTTGTCATAAACTATTTCCTATGCATCAAAGCATTACAGCAGCTTGGTGTTGGTTAAAATATTGCTGATTTAGCTAATGTTTAAAATGGGAGCTTTGGGGAAAGCTGTACTGTTGCCTGTCATGCCCTGCATCCATGTAGAGGTACATGTTGGGTGTTAAAAAATTACCTAAGAATTAACCTGGGCCTCAGAGCACAGCCTAGAAAACAACAGCCAACACCACCAACCCACCTACAGAGACTGTGGAGCAAGATGCCCCCAAAGGAGAGGAGAGAGATTCTGACACCCCTTGGCTCCACTCACAAACTCACCAATAAACAGAAGAACCACAGAAAAGCTGACAATCTCCACTGGATCAGCCTTGGGCAGTTTCTGGAGCTTAAGGAGAAACTTTTCACCAATGGCTTGAATTTCCTTCAGAAAGTCTTCAGAAGTCATTCTGTCACAACCTCTCCAGGCTTTATGCTGCAGGAGAACCAAACAGAGAATAAACCTTTTCACTGACTAATGCTAGGGAGCTGCCAGCCTTCTTATACAGCTGGTGATCACAAGGAAAACAAGTTTATCTGGTCTCAGTCCTTGTTCCCAGTAGCTAAGGTGGAGGACTATTAATTGTCTACGTGTTCTGGCACTGTTTTAATTTCAAAATCCATCTTCGAGGGTGTTTTTGTCAACTGCACTGTTAAGCAAAGTCCAGCTGGTGTTTCTCCTACAAGGACACTTTCTTCAGCAGACACAGAGTTGGGCTGGACAGTGCCTGCCCTTGGCTTTTACCCAATCAAAGTACTTTTTTTTCCAGTTGTGCTAACTTGTCCTTCCAGAAATAAATGCAGTTCTAACCCAACTTGAATTCCAAATGCTGAACTCCACTGTACATAGTCCTCAGTTGTTTCTTACTGAGTAACACAAAGTAAACTCCCTTGAAGGCTTCTTGCACTTTGAGCTACAGAACCCCCCTTCAAAAAAAAAAAGGCATTTACTTCAACACATCAGTATAATTCCATTAATAATGTTTTATTAACCAGTTTTACTGTATTGATGCCTTTTCCTGGTCTTAAAATCAAGAGTCAAACACAGTTAGAAGGGAAAAAGGGATTTTACCTTGGTATTTATTTTAAGGATCCTTAGGTGCACTATGTCCAGGACGAATGCACCTCCATGCACCCCGCAATGCACACCCCCAAAAGATCTGGTATAACATTATAGGTGTTACTAATTAGCAGATCTATCAAAAATTCACCAATGAGAGGCTCGAGTGAGCCCCCCTCCCCAAGGAATCTTCCCCTGGATGGTTCTATCTCAGTTTACAGAACGTGTTCTGGAGAGGACCTTGGGCTCTGGGGCACTCTGATCTCTACCTACAAAGCTTCTGAAATGTTGAGTCTCCCAGCTGAACAAACAAGTCCAAGAATGTAGGCAAAAAGCACTAAGAATACAGAAGCATAAAGGTATAACGGGTGTAAAAGAAAAGACAAAAATCATCATGGCATCAATATGTGATAGTAAAAGTTAAAGTCTGCATTCATTAGGGACAGCTGGGTGCTTTTCAAGTCCTTACAGATAAATGCAAATTTATAAAGCTAAATATAGAGTATTTTTCTTTTAAGCCACAGAGCAATATATGAATTGAACAGTGGATTCCACCCATCACTGCTGATGATGAGCAAAGCAAAAGCCCCTGCATCTGTCAGGGAGGTATCTCCCTTGTGGAGTTAATCCCTCCTGCCCTGCTCAGTGATCTTAGGCCTTCTTTATTCTCAGAATGATCACCTCTTGTTACTGAAAATATTACTAGTCTTGCTAGAATTAAGTGTCTCAGTTTTGTCACCAATATTTGCTGTTCTTTTACCCCATGAGCAAGATTTTGGGAGTCATTGCAACAAACTAGGTGGCATGAGACCTATGGATGTTCAAATTTGGCTTCAGTCAGGAACTGGAATTCAATATTTTTGAGAAACAGCCATAGTTCCACCTAAAACAAGTGTTTGGACAGGTCAACACTTGAATGGGTTATAACTCTTAGTTCATTATTGTATCAAAATGTACTGGTTTATGTGTGTTGTAACAGTCAGCACTGGGTTTTGGGACTTGAACATTGCAATTTAATATCCTGATCTTGGTGATAATACAAAGCCAAGTGACCAGGACAGCACTTCCAGAACAAACCAGCTTGTTCTTTATTGCACATCTGGCTTGGTTACTCAAACAAATGGATGCTTGGAGTTGAGTTTTTCTAAACACACTGAGGACAGAGAAACTTTGGCTGTTTCTTTGCATGCTGGGCTTAAATACTACAGTGCCAAGTTAAATTAGTTTTGTATGTTTATGCAATTCAAAAAGGGTTTTCTTTGTTCTTTCAAATCCAAGCTAAGGAATAAAAATCGGAACCAGCTGGTTTCTTAAGAAATGGGGGTGGATGGAAAATCTGCATCTACAGAAAGATCGCTGTGCAACTCAGGAAGGAGGCAGAGCTCTGGTCTTTTGACCTGAAAAGGTCACTTTGGAGACTAGGGTTAAATACTTCTTTCCAGATGACTGCATACCTCGAGTGAGCTGCTCCAGAAATGGCTGCTTTATCCTTAGTGGGATTCTGTGTCAGCAGGTTTTCAATTTTGTTTCCATTCCAAGAGATAGTGGAGGAGGCAGAGGTGAAGTGATTTGTGTTTTCTGTTCTTGGCCCTAGAAGAAAAAATTTTACAAAATAAAATTTCTGTCTCTAACATTGTGAAAATGTTTGTTCCCTTTGGAGGTGTTTCTGCCTGTCCAGAAGCTCTCCTCTTGAGGAATTTGCTGTAAACTTCCATTCCATGCTCTGGGCTGCACCAGACGCAATAGGTATAAGAGCCAGGCTTGTTTTAGTTATACAGTGTAAAATTACTGATCAAAATTGTAGAACTCCATGTGGATTAGCAAAGTGCTTAGTCTAAAATGATAAAGCCTGTCTCTGTAATGGACATTCCCCTCTGCCCATGGTACCTGATCTGGAGCTAAGTGAAGGAGTTTTTATTCTAAAACTTGCAAGGAATGTTGCTTGTTTACCCTGGTCTGAACTACATCAGGGACAAAGTCTGATGGTGGTGGTGCAGTCTCCAACCTACTAGTGAGGAAGCAAATGTTTTTCTGCTTGACTGCACTTTCTGCTGCTTCCAAGGGCTCTCTGCTTTGGGATTTCTGCTTCTGCAGCAAGGCAAAAGGGTGAAGAATAAAATAATTCTTAAAGGAAAAAGGTAAAACTCCCCCAAGAAAGCCAGTTCCATCCATGGACTTCTGTATGTTCCATTCTACTTATGATGTAAAATCTTTGTTCAGGACTAGTTTTGATGTGACTTTTTCCCAATTGATTTCAGGAATGAAGATTTTACCCTTGAGATCAGCACAAGGGTAAGGATAGTGCTGTGTGAATTAAACCAGTTGTCTTATGCATCTGCCTTATGTACAACACAAAGGTGATGACATTAATTACATAACAGAGTGGAGCTGTGGGAATTAATTCCTTTTGGTTTATTATGTTGTGTTCAAATAAGTTTCCAGTCACCAACAGTAGTAAAGGCCAGGTGGTGCAGGATATTCAGTTGAAGCAGTAACTGTGATGATTTTTATTAACATAGGAAAGTCTTAAGAGTTTTGAAACTTAAGGTTGTAGGCCTTAACTGACAGTTTACTTTCTAGGCCTGGAGTGCTGTTTTAGAGCCTGGAAGAGCCACTCAAGTTAGTACCTCAGAGATCATCAGTGGTTTGGAGCAAACGTAATTGTCTGACAGTGTTTTCCTCAATTGGGAATTTCTCCTTGCTCATCATTGTCTTTCCTCAAAACTTCACCCACTGAGGATGGGAACCTTCCAGAACAGAGGAGATGTGGCTGTAGGGCAGCAAAGCTGATGGAACTCATCCATGTTATGGAAAAAATCCTCAATGATCTCAGAGCAATGTGGTCTTCGTAACACATTGTCAGACTGACGTCAGGAAATTCTGCTCCACAGCTGTACTTAGAGCTCACATGAAGTGAAAATCAGATGAGGAGGGGCAAGATAAGAATCTCACATAGAAAAGAAAGTAACACAATATCTTGTGACAGGCAATTTGTGACATCCTGCTGGGATGGGGTGAGATTTATGGTTTTGATTTAAGAAATAACTCATCTAATCAGTAATGCCAGTGGAACTAGATCATCAAACCTTTCTGCCCTCCTCTACATTGCAACGCCCATCAGGGAAGGTAATAAAACAAATCATTTAATTTGGGTTTTTCTGGTTTTGATGAAAAAAGGCCCATTCTGCCATATGCCATGAGTTGTTAGTCTTGGTGGAGAGGATAGAGCACAGAAATGATGCAGGGGAATGGCAAACAGCTGCTGGTGTGCTGCTCAGCTGCAAGGATTACATGACCCTGTAAAACCAAAGTGCATGTCCTGTGTTTAGGACTTACATAGTTTTAGATTCCCAGAAAGCACTAATGCAGATTCATCTTGCTGTGCCCACTGAAGAAAGCTGTGAAAATTGCCATAATAGCACTGAAATTATCTTCCTGAGTTGTTTTGATGGACTCGTGCCATACTGAAGCACTCAAAGAAGTTGGCTGCTCAACCCTTTGGAGAATAAAGCCATTAAAAAGCCTCAATCTAGACATTCAAGAGAAAAGCCTCCATCAAGGTTCCTTTTTGCTGTGAACTGGCTGCATGTGGAGGCTTCTTTTTTCCAAGAAAAAGAGCTTTGGGATGACTGTGTACAGTGGGGTCTGACATCCCTCTGTCTGCCTTAAGCTGGTGAGGCTGCTGTGAGTCTTTGGGAATTGCTCTACATTGTTCAGGGTTTTTTGGTCTGTCCTGATCTGTGTGTGGACACAGCTGCATCCAAAGGTGAGCTGTAGGGAGTGGGTGAGCTGAAATTTACTGCTGACAATGAGACACTTGTTTACTCCTACCCATAGGGGTATTTGAGCAGCCTTTTTTAGTGCAAAAGGATGAATTTAAGTTTGTGGTTTAGCCCCAGGAATGGAAGTTAGTAAATACAGGCAGTCTCCCTGGCCTGCCAGTGATGCTCTCTGGTTGTGTGACTTTGGATAAGTCATCACATCCCACTGTTGGGTGACTTCATCTCTGCAAGACAGCGGAACATGGAACCACATCAGAGCTTTGTTTGTTAATTGTTGTGTGTCCAAGTTTCCAGCATGCTTGGGGATCTTTAGATAGAAAGGCAACAAGTCCCTGGTTTTGCTGCAGTTACAAACTGAACTGGCCATTGCTTTGCTCAGTGCTTCTTACACTTTGTTCACTGAGCCCTTTTAGGATGGATGTAGATGGAAGTGTGGTTTCCACTCATTTGCTCCTCATACTGTTCTTGTCATGATCCTGATCCATTGGTTTTACTGTGCTTGCATGGGTTTGTTGCTCTAGTAACCTAAAAGTGGAGATAAAGCTTTGGAAGGGGGAATTTTGAGGGGAACAAGAAGCTGCCAATTCCTCTAGTCCTGATGCAGCAAGCCCCAGTAATGTTGAGTTGGCTCTCCTCCACTGCCTGCTGCCCATAGCAAGAGTGCTCCAGAGACCTTAAAAAGTAGAACCTTCCTGATGTTCCCATCAAGTAGAATGCCAGGGCAACTTTCTCATTGCAACCTTGGCTTTTTCCTAAGACTGTGGCTCTGCAAAGCAAATGTTGTGTTGTTCTTACTCAGGCAAGTCCAATAAGTTGGTTGAAATCAGGCCTGTACAGGGATGGGAAGCCTGTGTGGGTTGTGGGGGCTTATCTGGTAGGAAATCTTAGAAGGCAAGCCCAGCCTCATGGAAGGAGGCATGCTGAGCAGCCAAAGGGGAGGGGATGCTTTTAATTCTGGTCTAAAACTCTAAAATAAGCTCTGACTGTACTTGGCCACTTTCTAAAGAACACGAAGGCTTGGCCAGTTTCAAAACGTACCAGCTTTGTTCTTGATCCCTGCAATGTCCTTCTGATTTTATATGGATAAGTTCTGCAGTGCTTCCTGTTCTCAAACAATGTTGGGTTGCTAGGTGTGCCTACAGTTTGGATGCATTTTGGCATAACGTGTCATAATTGCTGCATGATTGTTTATTGTTCCAAGCTTTTAGTGCACTGCTGAGATGAAAAGGGCTATAGAAATGCAGTTGTATTATCAGTGCATGGCTTTTTCCCTCATCATTGTTAATGCAGTGTTTGCTGCCATGACTGTAGTTGACCAGCCATGTGAATCTTAACTGTAGTTCAGACAAGCTCATTTTTTCCTAAAACAGGAGTGCACAGAGCCAGACAGACCTATAATTCATTCCCAAGCAGATGAAAATAGTTTCCAGTATCAAGAGAATTCAGCCCTTTAACAGCACACACCCACACTGGGGTAAATTGTAGCTCAATGCCATGGGAGAAAAGCTTGGACTTTGTCAGTTGGTTTGGAACAGAAGGCCACACATTCCTAAGATTATAAAGCTGCCATGCCTGGATCACCCTTTGGCTGGAATACCCTGTCATCTCCACCACTCACTATTTGGAGATGGGTTTTGAGGCAGCACTGTCAATGTACCTTCTCTTCCCTGCAACCTAATATTAGATCAATATAAAAAGGCATTGAATTCCCAGTTTCATTAGCAGAGGTACCCACTGGGGCACTGACCTGGGAGTCTTTACATCTCTGCAGATCACCCTGGTTGTCTCCAGTCCATCCCACAAACACATCCACAAAAGCCCACAAGATAATTCCTCGCTACTATGAATTTTTTAAGTGGGGAAACCAAAACACTGAGCCATCCAATGAAAGGAAAAGGTCGATTTTAAAAATAAACCTGTAGCTCTTCTACAGGAGAACTTTTTTAGGGTTGGTGATGCTTGAATCTAGCCTGAAAGTCTGTTCTAATATTAGCAAAATATCCATTTCCCAGGAAGCTGACTGAGAGGTAGCTGTGTGCCTGTGAAAGTCTTGTGGTGACTGCACAAACACAGCAGGATCTATCAGTAGTTCGTGTTTGAGGTCCAGCATCTGGAGGCCCCTGAGAGTGCTGGAAACTCCTCCACCTTTTTAACAGTCACCTCTGTGCTCTGTCCTTGATCTCACATCTACAAGTCTCATAAATTACATGCATTTTTGAGTTTCTTGAAATATCTTGGACTAATCCTAGTAAAGGTGCCACTGGAGTGTAGGAACTCAAACCCAAAAGCTGCTGCAGCAGCTGCTGGCTCAGGAGGAGTTATTTGGAACCTCATCAGCTGTGGCTGCGTGGGGTAGTGGGGAGAGCCTGCATGGAGGTGTGGAGTGGGTGCTGCTCCCCCCACCCAGCTCCTCACAGTCCCTGCTGTCCAGTGGGTGACTCTGGCCCACTGCAGGCTCTGTGATCAGGGGTTGTCTTACAGAGAGGAACTGCTCTATCAAACTTGGATTATTTCGTACCTCCACTCCCACAACCACTGTTGGTTGCAGTCAGGCTGAGGCCCGTGCTCTGTGACAGCTGTAACACAAGCCATGTCCTGCTGCTTTTATCCAGACATGTGTTTCACATTGCTGTGTCTCTCCCCCCACACATGAACAAGCACGGCTGTGGCTGGACAAGCCCCCAGCCAAACCTATTAAGATTTTCTTTTGGCCAGGAAAACTTGGCATGTTTCTCTACCTCCTTTCCTCCCCTGCCCTTCTCCCCTCACTCCTCCCTCCTTATTTTTTGTTGTTGTTGTTGTTTCCCTAAACTTTGTTTTTTCACATGCTTTATTTAAGAAACTATCTTAACTGCAACCTACAGAGACTCTCCATTAGCAGGGTGGAAACATCCCTCCATCCCCTTGAGCCTTAGGGTCAGGCTGGAGGCATGTGGGTCTAAACTACTACATCTCTTCACTCAGGCAGTTCCAATTCCATGTTTGTACAACACGTAGGTCAGAAAGACCTGCCCTCCATTCCTCGTTAATGGAAATGGAGAGAAGTGGAAATACCTGATCCTTAACATTCCTCCCTACAGGCATGTGTAGGATTGGGAAGACCTCTTTCTGTGAGAATTGGCTCTCTGGTCCTGTTTATAAATGGCTTTGCCCATGCGCCTCCTGAAAGAGGCTGAGGGGTCCCAGCTCAGTGCTGGGAGCTGCAACAGCTTCCAAACAGAGAAATCGGCTTCAGATGGCAGAAAATGGTGATTTATACGTCCAATCTCCATTACCAGCACCTCTTCCCATACCCAACAGCAAAACAGAGATGGGAGCACAGGCTGTGGGACACCTCTGTAAAACCAAAGCTTGGACTCAATGTCTTTTTCAACCTAAATGGTTCTATATTGTATAGTTTCATGTATTTAGGGGATTCTTCCCTTCTCGCTGCATTCAAACTCGATGGTCTGGTTGCTGTAAACCATAAGCTGTGATGTGCATGAACGTGCCTCTCAGAGCAATGGGTTCTCATGCTGCTTTGAACACTAAAATCAGCATCTGTGCCTGATACACTGGCTGAATTCTTCAATTTTAAATGTTCTCATTAGAAACTGTGTAAAATCTTTCCATTTATTTCTATTGGACACAGATGCTTAACTTGCACAGTGTGCTAGATCCCCCACCGGGGTTTGTTTTCTAAGCTCTCTGCTTCAGGATTTGGGGGATAAAACTTGGCTGCAGCTGGGAGGAGCTCCGGGGAAAAGCTGTGGCTGGCACCCGTCGGGTTTCACACGCGCCTGCCTGCGCTGCCAGTTCCTCTCTAGAGGCACGCACAGCCTCGGACCCAGCTGCCCTGTCCACACCGGCTATTTCTGTATCAGGTCACCGGCTTATCAGGACACACATTCTGTAAGAGCACAGAAACCCGAGCAGCCGCCACAGGAGTTGCCGAGTCCCGCTCGGGCTCGGCTGCTCCTTTTGTTACAGAGCGGCTGCAGCGCAGCTCTCCGCAATCCCATTAAAAGCTTTTCTCCTGCCACCTTCACTCCTCGGTGTCCCTGGCAAGCAAATTCAGCCTCCCAAGCTCTGCTCCACGACTGTCCAAGCTCCAGCCCCTCGCTAAGCAGCGGAGGGTGCCGCGCTTGACCGAACAGCAGCGACCGCTCAGCCTTACCCCGACCGCGGGCTCTTCTTCTCCTCTTGTTTTTCTTTCCTTCTTCTTAAACTTTCACGTCATCTCTCCCCTCATCCTGGCTTGCGGCTCGCTGCTCGCTCGGCTCCTCTCTGCTCCGCTGCTGACAGCCAGCTGTTGTCTCTGCCTTTTTTTTTTTTTTTTTTTTTTTTTTTGCTGGTTGTCCCGGAGATGCGAAGTTTCGTGTTACATGTGTGCCAAAGAGGGAGGGAGAGGAGCCGCCGCAGGCTGAGCCAGAGCCGGTGCCAGCTCCCCGGGGCTCCCAAGGGCCGGCACTTGTTGCTGGCTTCCTCTGTGCATCTCCTCCGAGAGAGGAGTTTCTTCTTTACCTTTTAATGACGGCTTTTTCTAGAGTGAGACTTGAATCGATTCCCTCCCTGCGATAGTTTGGGGCAATGTTAAAGCAAGCAACTTTTCTTTATGCTGCATAGTTTCCTTCCGACTCCTGGGGGAAGGAGCTTTCCTCTTGTGTTCCTTGAAGGGGCAGAGCAAGAACTCGCAAGGACAGTGCAGCACTGTGAGAGGGACTTGCCACGGACAGGGGAGCAGGGACAATGCTGGGACGGTGAATTTGATGCTGGGGTGGTGAATTTGCTCCGTGCCCTTGGCCAAGTCATTTTCTCTCTTGATGCTGAGCTTTTCACTTCTTGTGTTCTGGGGACAGCTGACTGTCACTGCCTTGTCTCAGAGGGTGAAGCTCAGGTGATGCTGAAAGGAACAGTCCTTCAGAGAGGTGCAAAATTGGAGGTTCTCATCAACCTCATGACTTGCTCTTCTATTTGATAAAGTTCATTAAGTGCCTTTTGCTCGATGACGGTGTAACTAATTTGCCCTCATATAATTTTTGTCTCTTTTAACCCTTTCACTTCACATTATTCCAGGACTTTCTGAGTTGTTTATTTCAGGGAGCATTTCTGATTAGACTGTGTACCCTTTGGCTTCTACAAGGGAATGCTTTTTTCTGGAGTTTTTTGGGAGAGGCAGAGCTTCTTTTGGGACGTATGACTTTGCTTCTTCTCTGACTGTCCATCTGCTTCTCCCAATTGCAGGAATAGGGCCCCTGGTTTACGTGGTGAATAAAAACAAGGACTACCAGAACGACACAGGTGCAGGCATCTGTGTGGTCAGTTTAGTACTTTCCTGAAATGTATTGCTGCACACAAAAATGTGTTAATAACCCTGGTTGTTATTTGCTCTTCACTCCATTCCATAATGTCAAATCAGGGGAGTATACCTGAAATGACATAATGATTTTGTTTAGACATTTTAAAGACCAGTGGTCACCTCATACATACTCTTTTTGCAGGGTGAGGGGAGACAAATAGTACAGTTGCATATTTAAAAGATGAAATAATTTTAGGACATGTATAATAATACAAACTACCATTAATTTATGTAAATCATCTCCATCTCGTGGGCATTACTCAAGTGTTGGTGTGACTGAGGAAGCTTTCCCCTCACATGGTAATGCATAACCAACTACGTTTCAGGAACTCTTGTGTTAAGCATTAATCCAATGATTAATCCCAGCATCCCTGTTGGTAACTTTGTTTTTTGCCTTTTGACCTTAAATACAGGATTGCAATTCTAGTTTTGCAACTGAATTTCCGTTATGGCTCAACTCTTGAACACCGTTGGCTAAAGCAGGGCTGTGGCCCCTATCTGGGTAATTCTTTAGGATGAAAAAAGCCATTACAGGAGGCTGGGTGGAAAGGGCTTGGCTTTACAAGCCTGATGGGTTAGAAGCTGAAACTCTGAATTCCAGTGAGCTCTCAGCTGATCTCTGCTTCCACCAAAGCCCTCCCCTGTGGCATCTAAAAGGCAGAGGTGTGTGCGGATGTCCCTCCCCAGCATAAGCCTGGTGAGCTGTGGGAGTGGGGAGAGGGCTTGTCCCTCACTGAATGCCTCAGTTAACTCTAATACAGATCAGTGCGTGCGAGGGGAAGAGACATGGACTAATGAGAATGCCTGCCTGTTTTCTTTTGGGGAAACAAAAAGCTGACTTGCAGCTCGCTGACATTTCTATAGTCACGTTGCATTGGCAGGCCAGGCAGCACCAGTAGTTCTTTTGGAAAGGCAGGACAAGGGGATCAAATGTGTTGCCCCCATCCCGGTCCCCCCACCCTTCCCCTCCATGTGAAAGGAGCTCTTTGAGTGCAGGAGCAGAGTGAGTCAGTGTGGCTCTAAGGGGGATATAAAGGCAGCTTTGTCGAAGCCCTCTCCAAGCTTTGGTGCCCTGCACGGTGCAGACACCCTGCTGCAGCCCCTTACCTGAGCACTGCCAGCTCCCTGGCACTTCAGCACACTCAGGTCACTGCTGGGGGACAGGAACCTGTGACCTGCTGCTGTGCTGCCTTCCAAGATCAGCCTCCGAGGCCGTGGGAAGCAGTGAGGCAGCAGCCACTGCAGCCCCTTGCAGGGTTTGTTTGTGGTGCTTTGGTAACGTGCAGTTGTCTTTCCCCCCAACACACACAGACAAAAGTGAAGAAAACTGTGTTTGTTAGATCTCTGGCAAGTTCTGACATGCCTTAAAGGGTATAGAATAAGAGTAAATCAAGTGCTCACTCTCTTACTTTTCCCCTCTGTGACTCACTTTTTGCAGATGAAGTTGGTAAGCCCACTAGGGCACTCCTTGGTAGAGAAAAATTTCCACCTTGTTCTTCCTTGTAGTAAAATAATTTTCTTCTGAAATAACTTTTGTTCCCACTTGGCTGCAGGATTTGATCTTTAAATGCCTGATGAAGTAAATGTTTCTGTATATTTATTATCAGCATTTTGACTAACACACAACCAGCCACCTCTGCTGTGAAACTTTAGTTTTAAAAAGCTCCTCTAAATTCTGCTTTCTTAAAAAAAAGGGGAGGAAAGTAACTGCCTGATTATTCTTTGGCAAAATCAGTGTATTCCCTGGTTTAAGTTAGGGAGTGTTCTAGAAGAGAAATTACTTCCTGCCTGTATTGCTGATGAGCATATTGTCACCGAATTCTTTTTCATGTAGCCCAAAACACTGATGTCTGCCAAAAATCTTTTGAAAATTTCTGGAAGAATCTAATCATCTTCACATGGCTGGTTTGCTAAGCCTGGTAAACTGGTTGTGCAATTCTGTGTGAGCAAATGGACTGGTTTTCATGCATGTGGGACTCTACCCAAACTTTGGCTGCTGGAGCATGTGTGAACCCATCAAGATCCAGGCTGTGTTATCTGAATGGTGCTCCCTTGGGACTTCAGTCTGGACCCTATTTCTGGGACTTAATTTACATTCCTGTGTCTTCAAATATATATTTCCTCACCTTCAAATCACAAATAATAAACCTAGAAACTCTTCATTGTGAGATCTATAGATATACTCTGTGGTGTAGTGATCAACAAGGCCTCTTTACCTACAGCCATCCTGATAGGACATGGAATATATTTAGCTAATGGTACAGAATTAATAACTGTGTATTTCATCAACTGCTCCTTTTACAGATCTCAAAGATCTGAAGGGGTTTAGCTGAAGAGATTAACACTGATTTTTGTTACATATGGGGAGGTGGAGGCAGAGAAACTTCATGCAAGGTGCCAGGAAGAGAGCCTGAATTCTGTTCCAGGGATTAAACCCTGTGATTCCTGCTGGAATAGACATTCTCTATGAAAAAAAACAAGACTCAAATCTTTATCTAAAGTCACACTGCATTTGGAAGGGGGAGTTTTTGTGGATAGAAGTGATGACCAGATGGTTTTGCCTTGTGTTTCCAAGGTGTCGCCACGCTGCCATAGCAAACTACTTTGGCGATGTCACCCCACCTTGTAACAAGTGCTGTGACTTCTGCAAGAACCCAGGGGCAGTGAAGAGGCAACTGGAGGCACTGGAACTCTGCAGCAACAGCTGGAGCAAAACCTGCATTGGGCCCACAGGATCCTCCAGGGATAGCTACGACCCAGAGCTGTACGAGGGCGGGAGGAGAGGCTGCAGAGGCTTCAGCAGGTCTGTACCAAAGAGATTACACTCAGCTCAAAGGAGCCACCAGAGGAAAGAGCATCTCCCAGCTGCAGGCCCAGCCACTCCTATTTTCAGCACATGTTTCTGTGTGGATGGTATTTTCCTGTAACTTTCTGGCAGCAGCAGCTGGAATTTCATTTTCCACACACTTTTGGCAGCCTCATTCACATTCGTGTCCCAGAGAGCCAGAAACTGTTTTGACAGAGCTAAGAATTGCCCTGCACAATGTAATTGGCTCAAGAAACTAGCTTGAAATTTTTGAAAGCAGCAAGTGGGTTCAGCATGTTCATAGTCACAAGGATTAAAAATGTTTAAAATTGAGACCAAGACGACATGGTCCAGAGTTCATTCCTGATTTAGCACAACTGTCTGTGGGCCAGCAGGGCAGGGGCCGCTGACAGGACTTAGTTACCAAAGAGGATGTGATAAAGTGCCAGTGTCAGATTCTTCTGCAACACTGCTGCATTTTCCTGTCAGGCTGACAGCAAAAGGAAGATGTGCAGCGGGAAACGTGATGAATTCTGTAAAATGCTTGACAGTGTGGAGGTGATAACCTCTCTTTCCCCCCGTTCCCTGGCAGAGCTGCAGTGATTGTGCAGCTGTGTCAGGATGAAGTTTCTCTGCTGGCACTGCCTGTGAAGCTGTGCCAGGATACACAGTGCTGTAGGCTGGCCTGGCCCCCTGCTTTACCTTAAAAAGCTTGAGATTGGTACCTTTGTTCTTTGGCCAAGTCCTGCTGAGTCAGAGCAAACCACGACTTGTCACCTAAGCCTGTGTTTGGTCTCAGGACCTGAGAAGCCACAGCCAATGCTGTTGTACAGAACAGTGTTTGCCACTTGGTTTATTGAACCTTTCCATGGTCTGATTGTAGTTTTGCCTTGGAAGTTGTGATAGTCAGCAGCCCTAAAGCTCAGGTTTGTGATACTTGTAAGTTTTGGCTGTGGCATCTGTGGGAGGCAGTGAACTCCTGGGCTACATCTGGTGAGGATCAGCTGCTGCATTTCAGTGTTTTGGAGATGGGGATTTCATTTATTACAGCAGCCTGTGAACAACTGAGACTGAGGAATGGTTGCTGTGCCCTTTCTGCCTCTCTGCTCCCAGGGCAGGAGGGACTGACAGAAGGGGTACATGACACGAGGCAGTGACTCTTGAACCCCCTGGGAGGATCTGCTAGAGCTTCTGAAATGGGGCCCTCCATTTTCAGGGCACTAGTTATGTACTATTAGTTCATGCCACTGCCTACTAGTTTATGGGGTTAACAAATGCTGTGAATTTTTGGAGGACACTCACTACTGTCCAGGTTGGGGAATGGCAGAGAAACTCAAAGGTAAGACTTGTTCAAAAAGGATGTGGGATGCATCAGTGGTGTGGCTTCCCAAACTTGTCCCCCACTTAATGCTGCAGATACAGAAATGCTTGTTCCTCTTGCTTTCCTGCCTTATCCAGGTATGATGAGGAAGGTGGTGGGAACTGGGATGAAGACAATGAGGAGCGTCGGAAACGGGAGTGGGACAACTTCTACAAGAAACAGATGAGTCTGCGCAGAGTGAGTTGGGGTCAGTTTTTCAGGGATGCACAGAGGGTTTGCTGTGAGCTTGTCTGACAGCCATAAAGGCTTCCTGGCACTGATGACAGTAAATTATTTCATCTTGCTGTTGCTTGTTGTCTTTTACTTCTTGTACCTCTGCTTTTGCTGTTTTCTCCCTATTCTGGGCCAGTCTCATCATAGGAAGAAATGCAGCTTCTTCATGTGCTGGTTTCTCTGCAGTGCTGAGCAAGAGGAGCCTGTTGGTTTTAATACCCCTGGTAGTAGTAAAAACAGATTTCCCCATTCAGCTTCTCTTAAATATTCCTATAACAGAGGTGAACTTTTGGCTTTGGTTCTCATTCTTTGTCTTCTTGGCTCTGTTTTGGTGCTTATTCAATGCCTTTATAACTTCAGCTTTAATTTTCCCTGGTGCAGGGATATAAAAGATGTCTTTTGTGCTTTGAGATCTGCATGTGTGTAGTAGGAATGGAAATGTTTGACTGATCTTTGTTTTCTTCCAGGGCAAAGAACCAGAAAAGGAAGATTTTGTTCCTCCAAGTAAATATCTTCTTTGATTTATAATGGGTTTTCTTTGGGAGAAGAAAGACTTGTAATTTGCAGCTGCATGCAATTTGTACAGCATCACCACTGGAGGTATCAGTCCCTAGGCACAGAGGTCAAGCTTTTGGCTGTGAAAACTTGGCTGGAGGAGATGGATCACAGCTTAGCTTTGGTTGGGGTGAAGATATGGAATGCATCTTTCTGAACAACATTTCCAAATAAGCAAGAGAGAAGGAGAACTCTGTCTTACCTGACTTTGTAGTGTAGGCTATTTCTGCAGTGGTTATACAGGAGTACTAATACTAATACTAATACTAATATGGCTATAAGGAAACAGCTGAAAACCTTTGTTGTTTGTAACTGTGCTGCTTGGGGCCCTGTCTGGCACTGTTGTGAAAGAACACTTAATAGGTCAGGTTACTCTGTCCAGCCTGGTTTTTTTTTGGTTGATATTGTGGGGGAGCAGAAAAAAAATTGATTTTCCTAAGAGCCTTGAAGAAAGGTTTTCTGAGTAGGGAGATTTTGGAAAGCTGCTAGTCCTAAACTCTGAAGTAGGTGTTCTCAATCACAGAAAACATTCTCACTTTGGTTTCTGCCTACTCTTTTGGAGTGTATAGCTTCTCCAGGTAAAAAGGGTGACCACAGTGTTCCTTGGGGTGACAATGGAGGGAGGAGAAAGCCAGGCAGTACTGGACTGGCACCTCCTCATGACAGCTGAGACATTCTCCATCAGCTCAGCCCTGCCATGGCTCCTTTCCCAAATTCCTCTCCTGTGGCAGGTGCAGACTGTCCCCTGAAGGATGCTGCCAGCAAGAGGATCTCCAAGCTCACAGTGAAGGTAAGGGATGTTGCAAAGAACAACAAGGCTTCTGCCTGCCCTGTCCTTCCTCCTTCAGGGCTGGAAGTCCATGGGATGCTGAGACTTCTGTAGAGCATTTCTGAGTATCTCATTTTTTCTAGGGCCGGGAACACTGCTTGAAGATGCTGGAAGAAGCTTTGAGCAACAACCAAAGGACTCCAGCAGCAGAAGGAAAAGGGTATGAGATGAGGAAAAAGGGGTGCATAGTAAGTCCCTTAACACAGAGCCTGCTCTTCCCTGACCAGAATTACCATTCTCAGGGGATGCTTTTTCAAGTTATTTTGTCCAAGGATGTAGTTTCACTTAACAGCACCTTTCTGGCAGTGATGTTGAGGATCAAATGTGAGGGTTCCTGTGGCTGATCGCTGTTATCAGCTTGGTCCCAGGAGCGGCAGTTCTTCCCTGTCCCACAAGATGGGGATAGTGCACATCTCAAACGGAGCAGTGGGCAAGAATCTTGATTTAAAACCGTTTTCATCACCCTTTCCGTTCTCCATCAACTCACCTCTACATCCCTTAGGACTGAACTGGAAGTTATCACTTATTCTTGCACCGGAGGGAGTGGATTTTGTACTTTCTGGGAGATACTTAAGCATTAGTGTTCCCTTTGCAGATGCAAAAGTGTGTCTTGCCAGGAATCACCCCAGCCTGTGTTTCAGGTCAGACCCTTTTGCCTGTGCAGTGGAAATGGAATATGAAGCTTTCCGGACCAGCAAGATGGCAAACTCCTACAAGGCAGCTGTGCTAAAGAAGGTAGGGACAAACATCTCCACCTGCTGCTCCCTGGAATGTGGGAGCTCCAGGGCAAATTGGGCAGAGTTTGTGTGGGAAAGGTGAAGGACAAGCTCTCTTTTGCCTCGGGTGTCTTACAAATCTTTCTTCTTGATTTTGTTTCCAGGAGGGCCCAGAATCACCTTGGGTTCACATCTTTGTTGACTTTATAGGCTCTGAAAACCTGCCTAGCAGTGCAAGCTTATCCAGATATGTTCTAGCAATACAGGGATTTGGGAATTCCTCAGGCTGCTGCTGACACTAGAGAAGCCTTGGTTTAGGTTATCTGGTTGCCATCAGTCTCTCTGAAGATGTTTCTGTTCTTGGGGCAGGTGCCTCTCCAGGCCAGATATTTGTTTTGTTACTATGGCTTTTAGTATGTGCAAAGGCAGGGATACATAAAGATTTCTGGCCTTTAGAGAATATTTCTGTTTTCTTTTCAGGTGGCAGAAATCAATAAAGCCTCCAAACAAGGGGAGTTGTTCTCAGTCTTTGGGTCTGGAACTGATGGTAACAGCAATTTGGAAACACAATCTGTGTCTCCAGCAGAAGGGGACTTTTTGCCTGC
Source organism: Lanius collurio (assembly GCA_020086605.1). Classification (NCBI taxonomy): domain Eukaryota; kingdom Metazoa; phylum Chordata; class Aves; order Passeriformes; family Laniidae; genus Lanius; species Lanius collurio. The sequence goes on along the minus strand of JACBWW010000037.1, from coordinate 5,399,138 downwards.
ATCCCAGGTTCCCTCGGTGAGTACTGGTGGGAAAGACAGGAGGGAATGATGCATTTTGTCTGTCTGCCTTTTTATAAATTTGTTTTGTGTCCTTTCTGTGGCCATAACTGCATATTTCTGTAATTGCTTTTTCCTGTCCATCAAGCTGTTATTAGTGAATATAATCTGTGTGCAGGCCACAGCTTAAGTAAGTTCTTTCTCACCTTGCTCTATCCAAGGATTCTGCCTTAATTTTTTACTGCTGGCCTAGGATTTCCACCTAATCCATTTCCCTCATGTCTCAGTTGATGGGTGTGATGATAAGTGAGATTTAGAGCCTCCCCCAGCTTACAGCTGCCCACACTGGTGTGCTGTATGCAGAAACTCAGCTCCTTTCAGGGTGCTGCACACAAGGATCTCACATCCAGAATTTCTTCTTCTTCCTATCTCCCCAGTTCAAACCCAAGCGTGTGGGAGCAGGATTTCCAAAGAAATCCAGCTTGTTCCAGACAGCTTCAGAACTGCTGAAGATCCAGGAGGAGAGTGATGCAAAGCCTGTTGAAAAAGACTGTCCAAATGGGCAAGACAGCAGCAGCTGCAGTCTGGGCCTGGACACCAGAAAGCCTGTTCTCCAGAGGAGAGAAACAGCAACCAAAGCAGTGGGTGAGAGTGCAGAGGTAGAACTACATCCAGAAAAGAAGGGGCAGCAACCCAGTCCAGACTCAAAAACTGCCCTTGGGGAGAGCCCTGCTAAGAAGTCCAAACGTAGCAAGAAGCAGCAAATGCTCGCAGAAGCAGCTAAAAAGGAATCACAGGATATTTCCAAATTCTTCTCCCTCCCCAAAAGTGGCTCTAAAGCCCAAAGTTGCAGCTTATCAAGGGGAGGTGGCTGTTCTGCAAGCACACTGCCTCAGGTTTCTTCTCAAAGCATGTGTCAAGAGAAACCAACACCTCAGGAAAGCAAAGATGACTCTGGAGATCTGACTGGGCAGTTCCAGGCAGAGAATAAAGAACTGAGAGAAACAGAAGTAACACTGACTGAGAGGGGGAAGAATTTTCAGCAGGCTGCTGACTCTGAATTGCTTGAGGAAGAAATGGATGTGAAGTTCAGGTAAAATCTCTTAACTTCCCTGCTCCCTGTGTTGCCCAGAGCCCCACCAGCCTTGTCCTGGAAACCTGTATGAGGTCTCTGGGTGGGTGAGGGAGACTCTTGCTTTACCATGCAGTCTCATGGCCACTAACAGTGAATGCAGAAATATTTTCACTGTGGAATGATTACAGTTGGCCTTCTCTCCACTCTTCCCACTAGTGTTGCTGAAAATGTTGCAGAAACTGAGCTGCCTGTTGTTGGGGACGGTGACAGTGGGAAACGGCCAGGATCAGATGAGGTAAGACTTTAATGAATGCTGATTTCCTCTATTTCTGGTGCTCATTTTGTTCCAAATTTCTCTCTGCTCTAAGAGTCTTATTTAGCTGGGGAGGGCCCAGCTGCAGTTGTAGCAGAGAGAAGAACCCCAGGTGTGTTGCATTCCTGCTGCTCTCTGGGCCCTGCCAGCACCTTGGGCTGCAGTGGAGAGTTCCTTGTCCACTGCTTTGTTTCCTCCTCTGTGCAACTCATGTGGCTCTGTCCTTGCTGGTGACTTGCCTGGAATGAGTGTCTCCACCCCCTGAGATCTGTCACTGACTATAATTAGGGAGTTCTCAAGGCAAGGGCACAACCACAGGCCAGAGACACACAGGACCATTGGGAAGTGACCCCTGCTTGCAGCCTGCTTCTACTTTGGCAGCCTGGCAGCTGTCTCTGCAACACTGCAGTCTCCTTTCCCTTCCAAACTGAGCAGGAGTGTGGCTCTCCGGATATGGCTGATTCTTCCTGAGGGGTGTATTCTCAGCAGACATTCTGAGAAGTCTTTTACAGTCAGTTTTTCCTCTGTAGGACAGGTGCTAGCAATTATGTGCCCCAATAGGAGCACAGGGTAGTTCTAAATGTGGTATTCTTTAAAGGGCTTTTCTCAAAGTCCCTTTGTGTGGGAAATAGTGTCTGCACAGCAAAAGGGCTGACAGAGATTCTTACTTGGTATTCACTGGAGGGAGAGGCTGCAGGATGCTGCAAAATTCATGTCCTTGGAAGGTGGTGGTGGCTGCTTGGAAGTGTGATGGTGCCACAGGAATTGGTGGGTTTGGCTTTCTTCTGTCCCCTCTCCAGGATATGGAAAGTCCCGCAAAAAAACGGCTACGGACAGCAGCAAGATCTTCAATTCTGACCCAGCCAGAGGGCAAAAGTATTGGTCCAACAAAGAAGAAGGTGACTTTTGACTCAAATTTAGTACAGTGTGATGAAGAAGGAAGCAGCAAGACCATACAGCCAGTGCCCAAAGGCATGTCCCTCAAAGAGACTGCGGACATCGTTGTCAAGTATTTGACCCCGTTCTACAAGGGGGGCAAATTTGCTTCCAAGGTAGGGCATAGCTCATGGCCCTCTTTAGCAGAAGGAGATTTAATCTCTCTAAAGGGGGAGCTAATCTGGATCTCACCTTTCAGTTCCAAGTTATGTTTTGGTACGTGCTGTTTTAGTGACTCCAGGTGCAGCCAACTCCCCTCTCCCACAAAAGGGTTGGTGTGTGTTGGTTCCACACTTACTTGTGATGGTTCATGCTTTCTCATTAAACCCTGGCACGTTTTTAACTCCCACCTGTGGAGCAGCAGCAGCAGCAGCTCAGGTTCAGTGCTGGTGTAGTTTCCCTGCTGTGCCCTGCAAGGCAGGATGAGTGTGCCTGGGCTTCTCCAGCACTGCAGGCCCAGCTGTGTCTGCAGGTGTGTGTTCAGTCTGGGAGTGGTTTGTGCTCCAGCCAGTCCGTGCTGAGGGCAAGACAGACATGGAAACAGACTGGTGAGGTAACTGGTGTCTGCTTTCTGCTCTTTTGTCTTCCCCATTTGTGCAGGAGCTGTTCAAAGGCTTTGCCAGGCACCTGTCTCACTTACTGACCCAGGAACAGAGCCCTGCCCGCAAGACAGGTGCGTCTGGGGTTATTTCAGTGTCAGGTGGACAAGAGATGGCTTTGGAGGGGACAGATGTGTTGTATCAACTCAAAAGATGATGTTTCCTCTCTTGCAGTGAAGGAGGAAGCACAGAGACTCATCAAGGAATTTTTCAAAACAAGGCTCAGGTGTGAGAGTGAGGCAGACTGGGAGGAGCTGCCAAGCTTGGAGAGCTGATCCCTGCTCCTTGTTGGCTCTTCCTTCCTCCAGAAGCACCACCAGAGGATCTGGAAGAACTCAGCCATGGAGGTTTTTATGAGACTGCAGAAATGAGATTTATTTTTCTTTTCCCCACTGCATTTTTGTTCACTTTTGTCCTTAGTGACACACACACTCCCAGGGAACCAGTTTCTGTGAACTCATGGCGAGTTTTCCCAATACCTGGGGTGCTGAAACCCTCAAGGACCAAAAGGTGTGAAGCTGTACCTGCTGTGTTTGTTAGGGGTTGCTGCTTTGGATGTTCTGCACTGTCTCCTACCTCTATTCCCTGCAGCAGTCTGGGCAGGGCTCAGATGTTCCAGCTGGGACACTGCTTTGGGATGGCACCTTCCTTCCTAAATGGCTTCTCCCCTCTCTCCCCATCTCTTATTTCAGTGTTACCAATAGAAGCCTTATACTGCAAGTTCTCATGCTTTGCTCAGGGCTGCCTGACAACCTCAATGTTTGAGTTCCTGGGTGGAATATTTTCCTTTGAAGGGCAGGAGAGCAGCATTTTGTTATTACCGTGGAGGCAGTGCTTGCTTTCTAAAGGAGGAGAAACTTGGATTTTTTTTTTCTTTTAATGTGAACTTCTTTAACTTTATCTAGTTCTATCTGCCCTTTAATTTAAGTGGTGATACTCTTTCAGTATTAACCTCTGCAACAATTCCAGCATTTGCTCATAATCCCTAAAGCCATATTTGCTCCCTGTGCCTCACCAGAAGTCTGCAGTACAGGAGGCAATGCTGCTGTTACAGCTGGGTAAGGTTCTGCTGTGGCCCTCAAACTGACACTGTGGTACCTCTGCTGCTATGTTTATGTGGAACCTGAACCCAAGTCCCTGGCACAAGTCTTTCCTGTTGGATTTTTGTTGGGTTCTGCCTCTCTTCCCTACCTACAGGGGCTGGTGGGCTCAGACTCTAGTGCTGCCAGAGGGAATCTTCAGCCTCAGAGGCTGCCCAGGGGTTTGGATCACTCCACAGATGTATTTTTTTAGATGTTCTGAAGGGTATATGCAGAACTGACAATAAAGCAATGTTCTAACTGCTGTGGATTGTTCCTGGAAGCTTTTTCTTACCGCTCAGTCACACAGACTGGTCTGAGGTACATTAAGCAGCACTCAAAGGGAAGCACTTCCCAGGGAAGATGCTGTAGTTCCCACTGGCATTAGCTCAGTAGGAAGAGTCTAATTGTGCATCAGGGCTTGCATTGAGCACCCCTTCCTGCCAACAGTGACAACATTTTCCTCAAGCTTTGCCCATTCCCTGCACTTAAGTTTTTCCAGCTTAGATGTGAGATCTATCATATCATACCTTCAAAACATCTCTTATTTTATTGCAGTTTCCTAAAGGACATTTATTTCTCAGGTCAGTAGGAAAGCTGTGGCAATAAAAATAAATTAAACATTTTTGTACAACCTGAAACACTTCAGTATAATACAAGTTCTGTTGGAAGATGCTTCCTCCACGGGCATGGAGCCATCATTGAAGTCTGACAGCTGCATGGCCATGACTGACTTCTTTATAGTAGAGGGAAGCATATGCATATAATTATGTCAGTGAGAAATTAACTAACAACAAACTTCCTTACCATTTTAGCTCAATCTGTGCCCAGCATATGTGTTAATTGTATTATTAACACTCATCTGCTTTTCAATTAAGATGCTTTCTACAAACTCCTGCTTCACAAATCCTGCTACAGGACCTCTGCAGATCAATTCAGAGACTAATCTGGCTCCTGGAAAACACCAGCAGCCAGTTGCAGGCAGTGCACAGCCTCAGCTGGGCATTGGGATACACAAATCTCTGGCAAGCACCAGGCTTTGCTCATGATAATTAATTCAAAACAGAAAGGAGGAGTTGCACAGTGCAAAGCTTGAAGGCAAGTGCTTGCTTTGGGTCAGCTGCTCTTTGTTGGAACGGGCTGTGGTGTGGAGAGGCCCTTGGGGTTTGTTTAGCCACAGCATGGATTGTTTCAAGGAAGTGCTGGGGGACTCAATGGCAGGTCACAGGGGTTATGGTCACTCCATCAACAAACACTGCCGTGGCATTCTTAGAAAGCAGCTGGCCAAGGGCATGGGTGTCTTGTGGAAGAGTTCTCTCCCAAAGGTCAGGGAGCACTGATCAAGTTCAGAGAAAGGGAACAGTACTGTTTTCCTTGGCCATTCTCCTTTCAGGCTCTAGGAGTGCAGCTCTATTTTATCCAGGATGACAACAATCGTGTGGTATAGTTCTTTGGCCTGTCAAAACACAAACCAGCATCAATCACTCTTTGCCCCAGAAAGAGCTGCTTCCCCTAATTAAATATTCCCATAAATCACTTCCCATCATTAAACATCAGCCATGTGCTGGGACTAAGCTGCACTTTGGAGCCTGGGAAATGCAGTGTCCCCCTCCTCCTTTGGGACAGGAGAGAGGAGCAGCAGCAGAGGCTCGGCTGGGCAGGGGAGAGCGATTTGTGAGGTGCCAGGAGGAAGCTGCAGGACCAGGCTGATCTCACCTGTGACAGTTCCACCCACATGGCCCTGGGGCTGCCAGGGGAGCCATAGCTGAGCTCCAGGCCGGGAAGGCCCCCGTCGGAGAGGGGCCTCAGGGTGCGCATGTGCTGCAGCTCCTTCAGGGGAATGACCTGGGACACCACCTGCGAAGGGAAAAGCCACCAGCCACTCTCAGGAGCAGTCCCTGCCAGTGAAACCATCTGATTCTCATCACAAGTCACCTGAAGAGCCTGTTGAAAGCTGAAAGGTTGTGTGTGCAGGATACAGGGCAGGCTTCAGCTGCCCAGCACAGCCCTGGAACTCCCACAGGATCGGGACAAACAGGAATCTGTGTTCTACATTTAATTTTACTGTGGATTGTGCTTGTTAGCATGAGCACTGGACTTACAAAAGAGACCATGGCTGTAATGACTGTTCTACACTCTCTTGCTTTTGGCCAGTGCTGTTGTCAGAGTGGCTGTGATGCAGGGAAGTCCAGCCTCTTCCCACCCAAGTTCTTCTAAAAGTCAAAGTTGGTATCTGACAGACATCAGGGGAAATTGTCTGGCATACCTGGGTGGAGCCATTCACCACAATGATCTCCTCCTTGTTCACACCAAAGAAACAGGGCACAGGGACCGTGTCATCACTCATTCTCTCCACGACAAAGGTGGTGTAGCCAAAGAAAGGCAATTTCATCACGTGCTCTAGAAGAGAGCAAAAAGTGGCCTGAGGGCAGCAGCTTCCAGCCAGCAATTTACTGCACCAGACTGAGGTGGTCAAAGCTGCCAGTGTTCCCAAGATCTTCTGCATTAAAAAGTAAGATTGATAACTTCTCCCTCCCTCCATCCCTGGCTTCCGAGACTCAATTCTCAGCAGGCTGAGTGGATGTCCTGCCCTTTTCTGACCAGAAAACAGACATGCAGCCAGAATATCAATTAAAACACAGCTTGTTCAGAGCTCTGAAAATCCACTGCAGATTCCTACAAGAGATGGAACTTCTACCATGACCACCATGCTTGGGAACAAGTTCTAATCCATAGTGAGAGGCTGTCAGGGATTTCTATTGCCGTGGCCCATTCCAGGCTCCAAGAATCATCAACAACCTCATGAATTGTCCCAAAAGTGCATTTGGAGCTGCTTCCAGAAACTGAAGCAGCATAGAAACAGAAGCAGATTTGGATGTCTCCTCACCTACGAACTGGATTTTTGCATCCAGTGGCTGGAGGGGCTTCCTTGTTCTCAGCAGTGTGGCCACATGTTTCTGCAGAGCCTGGGAGCTGATGGAGGGCTGCAGGGTCTTTGGAGTGTATTCCTTCAGCTCTTCCCTGTGCCAAAAAACAGATTCTAATTCACTCCCTGCCCAGCTAAAATCAAACATCAGCCAGGGGATTAAGAGGAAGGAGGAGATGGGGGCAACAATTTTCCATTGTGTATGTGGGGATAGGGTGAAAGAGAGGAAGAGCACAACAGTGACATTGGATCAGGTAGAAGGAAACATCAGGGACAGTGAGACCACCCTTTTCCACAGAGAACTCAGCTGTGCACCACTGACCAGTGCATGGAGAGAAATCCCTCTTTTCTGGACACAGCAAGAGCTCTTCAGTGACCAGCAGGGATCTGATGGAGGCATTACCTCAGCTCCAAGTCAAAGTGCATGAGGGAAGGAAGGGGTGGGAAAGTACAGCTTGGAGCTGCAGCACTGAAGGTTTCCAGTATATCCAGGACAATTTCACTCCCATTGGGCATCTCACTACAGGTTTCAGGTGTCCAGGGTTGAAACCTCTGACACTTGTGAGAGACAATAAAGGAGGATTCACCCAAACCATGAACTCATCCCTTTCCTTCTTGGTGTTACAAACCATGGCACTCTCATGATATTCTCTGTTCTCCAGCACTGGACATTTCTTAATTAACCAGAGAGGACTTCCAGGTACCTGCTCCTAACCCCTGTGGTGCCTATGGCCAGCACAGAGATCCCCTCTGCCACAGACATACCTGGAGGGAGCAAAGTTCTGCTGCTCCACTTTGGCCCAGTGCTGGAACACTGCCAAAAGGCCCACCTGCATCTCTGTTTCTTTACTCTGGCCCAGCAGGATCCTCCCATTCAGGTAATCCCACAGCACCTGAGGGGCAGCACAGCAAAGAGGCCTTTGTTAAACCTGCCAGATGGTACAGGCAGGTCTGGGCAGTGCCAGGCTGCACAAACCCACACCCTGCCTTGCTGATAATGCAAAACAGAGGCTCTCTGGACTCAGGAAGAGCCTGGGGAGCTGCACAATGTGTGGAACAGCACTGCTCCAGGCTAGGGCCACAGGCACAGAGCCTTCCTGGCATCCATAGCTTCAGTGTTCAGTCACTCCCAGAAACAGCACGCAAAGCCTATCAGCCAAAGCCCTTCTGCTTTTTCAGCCCACTTGGGACTTTCCTGTTGGCCTGGACACTGCATCTGTCCCTGCTAGGGAGGGTCCTGCCCTTGCTTACCTGTCCATAATGGACATCTGTGTAAGTTTGGTTGTCAAAGTGCAGAGGTGTCCTCCAGATGAGCCTGCGTAAGGTCACGGTGACCAGCTTGTCCTCCAGCAGGTAATCGTGGAGATACTCCTCCAGTTTAATTGGCCTCACCATTTTACCTACATGACACAGAGAGAGGGTCACCCATCCCTTGTGGCAGAGGGGCTGGGACAGGAGCCCTCCTGCACACCTCCACCCTGCCCTTAGACTCCAACAATCAGCTGTTCCAAAGGGACACAGAGCCACACGCCTCTTTCAGGAGCAAGAAACACAGCCCCTGAGAAGGATCAATCCTTAACCCTAATACACAGGGAAACTGCTTAGGAGGACCCTCCCAGGAGCCAGCAAGAATGGAGGAACTGTTCCAAGAAGGAGCTATGATGCTTCCTGTTACAGAGGCTGCTGGAATAGAGAAGCTCCATGCTGGTCTTTACTTGCCAAGATTTTTGTCGTCACTCCTGATAGCAAAGAGAACAAAGTCCTGTATCTCTTGCTGTTCGCCTATTCCCATCTGCTCACAGATCTCCTGCAAGAGCTCCTTGGCCACCTGAAGCAAGGAAAGAGGGAAATGAATACATGACCAGGCAAGCCCAAGGGCAGGTAGACACTTTATTCCTTGTCAGATAAGGGATTTCCCTGGTGTGGCTCAGAGTCCAGACTAATGAAGGAATTCACAGCTGGAAACTCACAGTGAATGTCCTGATCCTGGTGAGGTATTCCATGCCTCCAGGCATCAGCACCACCAGCCGGCGGCCACCATGTCCCTTCTGCAAAGGACAGCATTCAGGCAGCAAAACACACGGAGTCCCCTCAGCCCCACATGTGTTTGTCCCTCTTCTTCCTCATCCCTGCCTTCCTCTGCTTGTCCATAGCACCTGCCTCTTCCCTGACCGCTCCATTGCACTTCCCAAGCTCCTTCCATCCACATGCTCCTCTCCTGGAACAGCACCTGCCTCTGTCACACCTCCAAGCAACCCTCTGCCCTCTCCCTCTTCCCACCATCCCCACTTCCCTGCCCCTCCATACCAGCAGTGCCTCCATCTCCACGGGGAAAGGGAGGTGCCGACGGCCCCCGTACAGGAAGTTTTTCCGCAGGTTGCTCTGGCAGATCTTGGCTATATCTGCAGGAAAAGGAAAAAGCTCCATGTGCTGAGCCAAACAGAGAACTAAACATCATGTCCTAGGGTGTTGGGTCATCTCAGCTGGGTCAAATTTAACCCCTGGTCATTTCTAGGGGATCAGAGAGACTTGGCCTCACCTCCCACCCTCCCAGGACACATCCAAACCATGAGGAGCCAGCCATGGACAGGACAGAGGAATGACAGGATGGGGGGATTAGATCTAGAATATTTGCTTTACAGGACACAAAGAGTCTCACTGTGGTGGGTGCTGGATGGATCACTGCTGGCCAGCTGCAGGAACTTGGTGGCATAGGGCATCAGGATTTTGGAAGGCAGGAAGTACCCAGTGAGCAGGTTTAAGAGCAACCAGCCCCGCAGCTCGCTCTCCCTGTGGAACAGAAAGGACTGTGGGCACCTTGGGACAAGACAATTCCTGCTCTTAGCAGCTCAAAGTGAGCCTGGGCCCTTCTGAACACATCTGGCAGTTGGCAGAAAAGGAGGTGTCAGCCCTTGGTCAGAGATTTCTTGTGCTGAGCAAGAGGTTGATACAGCTATTCCTGTTGCAAGCAAAGAAAAGGAACAATTGAGGCCACTCCAGTGCCACCTCACAGGGCAGTGTGGGGCCAAGCCAGTCCTTTACTGGTGTTTATCAGTTCCCCAAGGCTGGGAGGAGAAATCAGAGCTCTGAGCAGCACCACAACCAGGAACCACCAGGAACATTTACTAGTGCCCAGATAGATCAGCAGCCAGAAATACAAGGAAAAATATCCACTAAAGTGAAAATGCCAGACCCAGTGATGGGCAAAATTTCCTGAGTGCTCAGCAGAAGCTTCAGCACTGGAGCAGCTGGGGACAACACATCATGAGGAGACACCCTCTCCCCTGGCCTTGGTGTCCCTGTAGCAGATGCTTCCTCTCCAGCTGTGCACACACAGGAGCTGGCAGTGCTGGTACTCACTGGTGAGGGTTGTGGGTGACCTGTTTGATGACCTGGCAGTAGATCTCATCGTGCAAACTCTCCTTCTCCTTGCACAGCTGCATCCAGAGAGGAGAAGACAGCATCAGAGAGAGGATGAGAGCATCAGAGACATCCCCAGGTCATCTCTGTGCCTTCCCTCTCCCAGCTTCAGAGCTCTGCCAGTTTGGCTTAAAGCTTGGGCTTTGCAGCCTCTGGTCTCCAGTGCTATTTAGGCCCAAAGAAGGAGAGAGGAGAGGCTGGTTGTGCTCTCACCCAGACAGTGATAACCAGGAAAACCATTTACATGCAACCCCTCCCCACAGTCTGTTTCAGCTCCCTTCCCCATGTAGGAGGTGGCATTTTGGCTCCCTCTGCTCTTTTCCTTCCCAGCAAGGCTTTGGCCCTCCATTCCCATTGGTGCTGCTGCCCTTTTTCCCAGGGAAGCTCACAAACCTGAAGGATTTCATAGACACACTGGACCTCAGCCTGGTGCTTGTGTTTTGGCTGATCTCCCATGAACCGCATCAGCGCTGCAAGGCAAAGTCTGGCCTTTAGTCTGAGCAGGGGTGGTTCTGCCCTGGGGCTGGCAGTGGGCAAGGGAACATCCTGAAAACTTCTCTGCTGTTACAAGGCTTGCACTGGACATGTGGAGTCAGCCCAAAGCCCAGGCAGAGTGTTCTGGGACAGTTTGCACTCAAGGCAACGTCCCTTTTGGTGGAAGCTTTCAGCATGGACACAGGTGGTTATGAACTGCAGAAATGCTTTAGGAGGGGCCCTCCTCGCCCCATTTCCACTCCCACTGGGCCTCACAGTGTCTGTGTGAGCCCACCCCAACCACCCCACTCCCCCCTCTGCAGTGCTGTGTCCCAGGCAGGTCCTTACTCTGGAAGTTCTTGGTGGCCAGCTCGTTCAGCTCACTGTCAGAGTACCGGAGCAAAGACGCCTGGATTGGGACCTGCAGGGGTAACACAGGGATAAACCAGGGGTGTGGATCACACAGGGATAAACCAGGGNAAGCTCTCTTCTGGCAAAGGAGAGCATCAGACTCACCAGATTTTCCTGCATCCTGAGGTAACATATATATAACTTATATATTCCTATAACTAAGGCAACTGGGACAAGGTAGCAGAGCTGGAGGCTGATGATGCCAGCCCACCCTGTATTCCTCTGGTTCTGGACACCATGGATCCAGCAGGCCCTTGATCCTGGTCCTGCCAATCCCAACAAAGCCCCTCACCTGGCTCCACACCCTGCATGGGCAGCAGCTCGATGAGGTCGCCCTTCTTGAAGCTGAGCAGGCTCTTGTCATCCACGACGTAGCTGCGCAGAGCCACGACATAGTTGGTGTCCTGGGGAAAGGGCCAGGTCAGTTCTCGTCCCAGGGATGTGAAGGGCTTGGATGATGTCATCCCATGGACAGTCTCAGGTTCATCTGGAAAACCACCTTCATTCCCTACTGCATTCCAGCTGCTGCCTCACCTGCCTCAGCTCCTGGATGAAGAGTTCCACCATGGCCTTGATGCACTGAGCCTTTGGAGAGTGCAGGATGAGCTGCTCTGTCTTCAGGGAGAACTCCAGGGAATTGCTGCCCTTCAGCTCCACTGACAGCACATCTGCAAAGCTGGGAACACAAGGCAGCATGCTCAGGCTTCTGCTGCCAGAGCTTGGGATGCAGAACATGGGGATGGGAGCCCGTTCCAAGGACTGGGAATGGAGACATGCTTCAACATGCTCTGTGTTGGCCCTTCACCAGCTGCTCGTGGCTTTCACCCTGAGGAGTTCCCTGTGATGACACACACAGAGCTGACTCACCCCCAGAGATAGATTGTTGTAAGCAAAGCTCAAAGTAGGAAGGAAAAGGAAAAGCCAGACTTGTTAGCAGGAGGGTCAGTGACTCACAGCTGGCCTAGGACAATTCAAGAGAGCCCAGCACAACTCTGAATTTTCAGCTCCCCCATTGAGTTTGCCTCCAACACCCTACATGACACCCTGTGTGACACCACAAACTGTCCCCCAGCAGCAACCTGGGCCCTTCTGCTCACCAGTAGCTGCGTAGGATCTTGAGGTGCTCAGGGTGGTATCCAGCTGCTTTCTCCACCTTCAGCAGCCTCATGCCCCGGTGAGAAACACCCAGGATCTGCACATCACTTCCCTTTTCACCCTGTAAGGGAAGTGCAGCACAGGCAATTGAAGGCTCCATCCCACCTGCACAGGTGGCACCAGGGAAAGGAGATGCCACACGAGAGGTGTGAAACCTTGCAAGGAATGGAAGGTTCAGAATCACTGCAGTGTGGCCAGGCAGAGGGACAGAAAGAGTGAACTGAGCCACAGCTAAAGCAAGCCCAGGGTTTGGTGAGAGAATTAAGACGCACCTGAACTGGGAAAAGGCGGGAGAAATAGTTGGCCCAGTTGTCCCGTGCAGCCACTACAATCCTCTTCTTTATCCCGTCCTCCTCAATGGACTGGGCATTGTTGCCAACTCGGAACTCCACTAGCAGGGTTACAAAATAGTTACTTGCTCAGTAAGACAAAGGTGGCCAAGTCTCCCTCTTCCCAGGGCTTCATTCCCAGCAGTCCCTCAGCATTCACAGCACAGCAAACCACATCCAAGGGAAAAGGACGCTTGCACAGACCGGCCTGCTACTGGTTTCCATCCCTTTCTCCATGCAGATCGTGTCAAAGGTGACAGTTGGAATTTGAAACTAATCAAAATCCTATCCTTGGGCTTCAATTTCCTCTCCCCACAATAAATATTTCAGTTTTTCTGGCTCACAGGAATTTCAGGGCCATTTGGAATAAACAAACATTTCTACACTGCACTCTACAAATGTGCTTTCCTGCTGCGGTGACAAACATTTCTCCTCTGCCCTAAGTCCTGTCTGAAAGGCTTGGAGGCCAGTTTCTCATTTCAGACCAGAAGGTGGGATGGCCATAGAGGAGAAGGGGTGATGGGGCTGTTAATTACCCAGCAGGTCTTTCATCTTCCGCTTTTCCTCCCTGGAGATCCGAAAGCTGGAATCGGAGAAGGTGTCACGGATGATCTGCAGAGGAAGGGAACAGAGAAGCTTCCAGTGCAAAGGCCACACCTGGCTGTGCTGAAGCTCCTGAGGCTGTGAAACTGAGTCTCAGAGAGGAGTGAACAGGGGCAGGACTGCATGGATCTGGAGAGGAGACTTGCACTGCTTGGGATGGAGAAGTGAAGGTAACTTATGTAATGTAATTATGGAGTGCTTTGTCCCCAGAGAGACAACTGGCCTTGAGCCACACTCCTGTGCTTACCTGTTCACACAGCAAGTTCAGACAATAAGGGTGGCTGAAGTTTTCTTTGGGGTAAAACACCTGCAAGAGGAGGGTAAAAGTGGTGTTACAGAGATTGCAGAAGTAGCACCCCAGGGATGTTCTGCAATCCAAATGCCCTGCTGCCAGGGAGGAGCGAGTTCATCTCCAGGGACAGGCAGGGAGGAGACTCTATGAATGTCAACAGAAGGGCCAGGAGTGAAGGACCAAAACCTGAGTGGTGAGAGCAAGAGATGAACCCTGGTGAGTTCAGAACACTCTCCAATACTTGATTTTAAACACATTTGTACTATTTTAGCAGGAAAGCACCAGGCAACAACAAATTCAGTTTTAGATTTCTCAGTAGCCTAGAGAGGAAGGAAAGGACAGGTAGAGAAACTGAGACACAAGTGTCAGTGAGGCAGTGCAGGACCCAGATTCCCCATAACGTGATCTCCTGCCTCCAGCTCCTGTGGCTGTGATCCCAGAACTATCTTTGTGCCCTTATCTTACACCGAGTGCCAATGACCAAAAAACCCCATTTTAACCAAAGATGGGATGAGCTCCCCCCCATAGCCAATCCTCAGCCAAGGAACTGAACCTCTTTGCGCAGAAAGATTTTCCAGGCAGGGTCGATATAGGAAAAGCTGACACTGGTGGTGAGCTTGTACAGCTGGGTCTTGATGCCATCATCACCTGCCATTGTCACAGCAGAGTCTGTGTGGGGAGAAAGAGCGGTGAAGATGGGCTGTGAGGGCTACAAGGTCCTTTCCACCCACCAAAGACCTACCAGGAGAAAGGGGACAGTTCCTGATTGAATATTCCTGTCAAGGACTCCCCTGAAGGTCAGTGACCAGCTCATGGGAGCACAAACCAGTCATTCCCAAAATTTCTGGTAGCATTTACACTTCTGTATTAGCCACAAAGTTCAGTACTAAGAACAGAAACACTCCAGGCACAGGGAGCACTCAGCCTCCCATGAAAATACTCCTCCGACACTTGAGGCTGAAGACACAGGTTTCACTTTGTGTCATTATAAACAGGCTGCTAAAGGTTTCAAAGGGATTTAAAAGTTCTCCCTTGATCTTGGAGGCTGCAAGGTTCTGGTACAGGGCACCCAAAACTAGCACTGGATTGTCACTCTGCAGATGTGTTAAAGACAGGCTCAGTCTGAAAGCAACTGTTCAAAGTTGTTACTTCATGAGGTGGGAATGTCTTCATTTAAGCACTTCAAACTTTCAAAACCTCAGAGTTCATAGACAAGTAAAGTGGTAATTCCCATACTTCAGCTGTTTCTATATCCCTGTTTTAAAGCACTAAGGAATTTTTCAGGCTAATCCAGTTACTTTGACTTTCACAGGACATCCTAAAGAATCATTTTTTAAGAAAGGAGGAGCTAACAAGGAATTTCTTTTCTACCAGGGAAGCTGCTACAGGATGGAGTCCTTCAGTAATGTGTTTGACTGATTGGTCCTTGCATGTTATGAAATGTGATGCTGATGAGAATTTTGAACAGCTTGAAACACATTGGTACAGGTATCCAATGAATAAAATTAATTCAGGCTCCTACTGTAATTCAGAGGCAAAACTAATACTGAATAACACTTCCAAGCTACTGCTGATAAGCATTTGCTCTACTTTTTTAAAGTGGGCAGCATCCAAACACTCTTTGTGTGTCCAAGGTCTCCCAGGTCCAGCCTCCCTCTGAGAAACATTCCCTCATTCCTCTGCCTGTCTCTAAGATCCCTCCAGAGGTCTCTAAGGTGAAAGACCTGGCCTCCCATTCCTCCCTGGTCTAAAGTCCACCCACTAATTGCTACTTTGATAATTATGCTCCAGGTAAACAATAACAGTACTGTGGGCTGGACCTTGACAAAGCTGTAGCCCAAAGGGCCTTTCTATTTTTAACTGCATTTATCAGAAGAGACAAGTTAGAGTTGGGAAGTGCCACACTGGTTGCTGGGCCAGACTGGAACTGTGACATCTCTGTGATTACTCACAGATCTGATTGCACAATCCCTCTGGTCTCACACAGCTTGCTCAGCCTCTGGCCCACTGATGACAGGACCTGTGCCATGACTCTCCTGGGCTGATTCAAGCCTCTCCCTACCCTGCTACCAAAACCCACATGAATGAGATCAATACTCACTCTCCTTCGTGGATTCCTGCCTCCCTTGGTCCTCAGGCACTGAGGGGGGAGGAGGGGGAGCAGGAGGGGCCTGGGAAGCTGGTGGGGCACCCTCTGGTCTGAAGACAGACAGGAGAGGCAACTGCTTTTCCTTGATAGAGCTGGAAGCTGAGCCTGGCTTGGGCTTGACAGGTGGAGGTGTTTTCTTCTCTTGTGGCACAGGAGATGGCTGGAAGACAGCAAAATTATTTGAGCCAGCCTTTCTCTGCATTCCTGAGCTCTGTCCTAAACCATCCTAGGGCACCAACCTACCCATGGATCAAGATCTATGTCAACAGCCCACCACTGCCCTTAGATCAACACAAAATCTACAAAGACATGATCAACCAAACCCAGAGGACCAAGTATTTGAGATCAAAGCTTCCAGTTCAGAAGGAAAGAAAGGATGTTAACACACCAAAGCCTTGGTGCCAAACATGGAGAACATGAGTTACTTGCTTCCAGATCAGCCTTAAGCATCTCACAACAGGACTTCAGATGACTTTACAGATTGGAACCTGGTCTAGGGTGGGCAGCACCACGGTGTGAGCTCCCAGCTACCTCATAACCCAACCAGAAATCACCTGGCTGCTACTGCAGAACCAGGGAGATCCCAGCCTGCTGGAAATGGGATGGACAGGCTCTCTCTGCTGAGCTCTTGAAGTGACCAGAGAGCAAAGAACTCACTGATGGGAGAGGAGAGAGGTTCATCATTCCCAGCTTGGCCAGAGCCTCATTTTTGGGGTCATTCTTCTTTACAAATGGCTTGGGTACTCTCCTGCAAGGGAACAGCATTCTGGGGTTTGGGCACGATGGAGCCACAGGGCAGAGCTGAGATGGAGAACCCCCATCTCCCCCCTGCCCACAGGGTGGACTCCACACTCTCACCTGACGGGCTGGATGGGCTGGGGCTCGGGGGCTGGTCTGCTCTGGTACATTTTGATGATGTTCCCAATCTCGTGGCTGGGTGCAGGACGAGTCTCGGGGCCTGAAGCCTTCACTACAGGCGGCTCTCTCTTCACTTTTGGAGTCTCCTTTTTTGGCTTTGGCTCAGGAGGTGGTAGTGGGGAAGCAGGAGCTGTCGTGGTGACAGCTGTAATCAACAGACCAGCAAAGGTACAGGAGAAATCCCTTTATCTCATTTGACATTTCCTTTCTTTCCCTCTGGCACTGACTGGCCAAGGCCTTCCGCTGCCTTGCTGTGGGATCCCATTTCCCAAAGTGCAGACATTCCTCTTTTTCCTCTCCTGTCGAGATGCAGACTCCCAGAAGAGCCAGGTCCTTTCCTCCTCTGCCTAAACCCTGGCCTGATGTTCCTGGAAAGTTCTTCCTTGTCAACCTGCCTGAGTCAGCACTGCACAACATCTTACCTGGTTTAGGGACAGGCTTCACTTCTTTCCTCTTCTCCTGCTCCTCTTTTTTCCTCTTCTCCTGCTCCTCTCTTTTCTCCTCCTCCTCCTCCTGCTCCTCTCTTTTCTCCTCCTCCTGCTCCTCCTTTGGCTCGGGTTTTGCTGGAGGAGTCCAGGTTTTGCTAGGTCTGACTTTCTTCACTCGGATATGCTGCTCTCCTGCATAGAAAGGGGGACTTGAAGTAGTCAAACCCACACAGAAAATCTGGCACTGCTGGCACAGTTCCCACACTTTCCTCAGTCAGCAAAAACCTGTTTTCTAGAGTGAGGGAGAATGTGGCAGTCATAAGCCCAGAGATTTCTAGAAAATTGGCCCCTCAGCAGCTCACAGTCTGAATTGTAGCTAGCTGAACAGGAACCCAAAGCTCCTGCACACACATCACCAGCAGCTCCTGCAGGGATTAGCTGGGTTCCAGACAGGGAGACAAGAACACCCAGGCATGCCAGGAAGGCTGCAGAGCAAGGTGTTACGATGAGTGAAATTCCCAAAGTGGCAGACCCTCACCCATCTTCTGGAAGTACTCTCTCTTCTGCTGGAAGGTTTCCCGAGGACTGTCATCATCCTCACTGCTGGAGAACTCCTCTTCTGCATAGTCATAATCCTGCAGACAGTGCACAACTTGTTTAGATGGCACCAGCCAGCAGTGCCCCTGCAGTGCCCTTCAGCTCAGGGGTGATTTTGTCTCAAAAAGTTTTGATCTAGAACCTCTCCCCACCCAGGAGTGTCCAAACAAATCAGTTTCTAACACAAGAAATCCTCAGCCAGGCACAAAGAAGGATTATGTTAAAGGCCCAACACAGCTTGCTGGAAGATAAAGACCTCAGAGTAATCTATTTCCCTGTGGAAAAATTCAGTTTAACTGAAAATGAATTGGCCAACCCTGCAGCCAAACCTCTACAGAGCAAATACCACCAAGGCTTGATCCTTAAAGCCTCAGAAAGCAGCATTTGAAAGGTCTCAGTATCAACAGGAAGCACAAATCTCTGCTCTCCTCTCTGCCAAACCACGGCCACACAGGGATGGACGCAGAGCAAACACCAAACATGAAATTCAAGCCAAATCCAGCACAGCTCTTTGTTTCTCATACCGGCTCTTTTGCCTTAGCTGGTGGCTCTGGAGACCTCGGTGGTGTTGCAGCAGCCTGGCTGCTGGAAGGCTTCTTGGGTTTGGGGGGAGTGGCTGGGGATGAGGCTTGTGCTGGACTTGAGATTCTTGGCCTTGAGTTCTCAAGAGACTTTTGCCGCTTCTGCAGCTCCTGCTGCTGCTGCTGCTGGGAAATGCTCATGGCTTGAAGGGTCATCTGCTGGGCCTGGGGAAGGAATTGCAAGGTCCATGAGCTCTAGGCTACACAAACCCAGCCACCAGTCATGGGCTGTCCTGCCTTTTCACTGTTAATCACAAAACATCCACACGGTGCACTGCAAATTTCCCAGAGTGTGCACAAGGCATGCCCAGGGACTCTTCTCCCAGCTGGCCAAGGATGCAGAGGTCCTAACACCCCCCAAAGGCTCAGCTGCCAGCCTGGGATGGCCATGCACTTACAGGGCTTTGCACAGAAAGCAGAACACTGCAGACCTGCATCTGTAGCAAATCCCAGCTTAAAACCCCATGGGAACTGCAGCTGAATCTTCTCAGGGCCCACTCCTGCCTCTGCTCCTCACTCACCAATGGTGCCTCAATGTCCCCATGGACACAAAGGGGCAAAAAAAGGGTTCCCAGTTTTGCAGTCTTAAATAACCCCCCTTTATAGAGTTCACCCCAGCACGTGAGCACAGAGTGACACGGAGCATGCCCAAAGAGGAGGAGCGCTGGGCTCCCCTCTAAGGCACAAACACCAGTGTGTGGTTCTTCCCCAGTTCCTGGGGCCCTTCCACTCACCATGAGCATGGCTTGCTGGTTGATAAAGGCTTGCTGCTGTGCTGCCAACTGGCTGGGATCTACAGCTGGAGCCACGGGCTGGGGCATCACCATGGCTGTGGAAGACAACACACACATCTTCAAAATCCTACAGGTGAACTTTCCCCACAGAGCCTGAGCATCAGCCTGGAGTGTTCACTGAGCCCCTCACCTGACACTGAAATGCTCAGGCTCCACTGACACCCTACTCCCATCCCCTTCCCTCTAGAGTTACAGAGTCACTGCTCTTACCTGGCATAGGTGCAAGCCCACCAGCCCCTGGCATCATGGGCATGGCTGCTGGCATCCCCACAATGGAGGGCATGGGCTGGTAAACTGGTGCTTGAGTCATTCCAGGGAAGCCTAGAGGCAAAAGACCAAGTGCACAGTGATTTTGGAGAATTCTGAATGAGAATATCCTGAGCAACCCTGAGAGCACTTCTGGTGCTCTCCACATGCACCAGCCACAGCAGGACACAGCAAAACTCAGGTGGAAAAAGGAAACCTAAGGAAAACATGTGGCCTGCCAGAATTTAAATAGCATTATCCAGACTCTGTTTCTGCAGCATGGCTTAGGACACCACCATTCTTCATGATTAAGATTATAAATAATTCCTGCCTGTGTCTGATTACAGAGGAGGGTTTCTCTTGAGGGCTGGGAAAAGGTCTCTGGGGCTGGGCCTGTCACATCCATATTGGTCTCTTTGCAGTGGGTGGCAAGGCTGGATGAACAATGAGCCCTGGCCTGGATAGCATTGTGTGTCATGTGGAGGAGCTGTGGGGAGAAAGGAATTCCTCTGCTCTCAGCAGTCAAGTCTCTTATGGGGTCATGAACAAACCCCACTGAGTGCAAAGCCAGCAGAGCAAGGGGTGTGAGGGTCAGACTCAGCTGGGAAGAGTCAGCACACAGCACAAATCTACTGAATCATGATGGCACCACCAGTGAGAACAGCTCTGGGATGCTGTAGGAAGATCATCATATCCCTTACTCATCTAAGAAACCATGTAAATGACAAACTGTCTTCAGACAGTGACCTGTGATAGGGCTTGTCATGTTCCAGAGCCTCTCCAACAGCCAGAGGTAGTTCCAGTCTCAGGAATGACTGAACTGGACATTCCTCACCTTTCTGGGACCCGCTGGGTGTGTTCCTACCCATGCAGATTTGTCAGTGCCATTTATACATTGGTGTTTGACTCCACCCTGCTGCAAATGCTGCAGTCTTAGCTCCACAGAAGTGAGGAAAAGTAAAGAAACCAAACACACAAACCAGAACCTCTTCAGGGTTCAGACTTACTAACCCATGGAATAGCTACAGATGATGGGAAGTTCTGTAAGGAAGTAATAAGAAAGATTAAAACTAACCCTGATAAAGGCACCAACTGCTCTGTGAAAGCCTGGGGTGAAGAGAAGGTGAATACATGACCTGCAATTATTTGTCTAGGGAAGAGGTGGCCTGGGTCAGAAACAAGCTACCTGCTGCCTTGACCCCAAGACCAGCTTGAGAGAAATTAAAAGCACAACAAAATCATTCCCTTATCTAACACCTTCCCCAAAGCATCTGTCTCACCCAGGAGTGAAGAGTGCAGCCTGTGCTAAAGCCCAGTGCTCTTGAACCAGCTGAGCCCATGCAATAATTAGCCTTTAAGGAGCTCCCTGACTTGTGCTCATTGAAGCTCATGTGGTCCCAGGTGTTCCCCACCATCCCCATGCCCTCACAGACCTGCAGAAGGAAAGATTCCTCTCTGTGTGGGTCCAATCTTCCCACCTCCTTTCATGCATCTGGTGAGACTCTCCCTGTTCTCCATATCCTGCATCAAAAGAAACCCAAAACAGTTATCTGAGCTCAGAGGGACAGACTTCCCAGAGGGGACAACATTCAAAGGCATGTCTGAGCTGAGCAGGGGCAGTGAACAGGCAGGAAAAAGCCTGAAGGACTCACAGAGACAGGAGAGCTGGAGAGAGAAGGCAGGAGGGAACATGAGGGGACTTACAGATACTCTGGAGCCCTGATGCAGCACAGGGCTGAAGAGATCATCCACATAGTGATCCAAGCCTACAGGGGTCCTCAGGTCATCTCTAAACTCTGGATCTGGGAGCAGAGACAAGTCTGGTGACAAGGCAGGTAAGAAACATTCCCCTGCCTCCAGTCCCTATTAGTCATGTTTCAGAGTGGAACCCTACAACAAGAATCCCCACCTGACTCCTCCTCTGCCCTGATTCCCTGGCTGGGGCCCATCTGGCCCTTCCCAGTGTCACCCATGGTCCTGGGCTAAAGCTCACCTGGATGGAGACCCATGAGTTCTGGAGGCAGGCTGGGTGGGGGGAAGGCAGGGGCCTGGATACCTGGAGCAGGAGGGATCCTGAGCAAGAGGGAAAGGAGATGAGGGCCAGAGTGCTGAAAGATGAACCATTGGGTGACAGGGCCACAAAGGGGTGGGTCAGGGGGAATAGGTGGCTCACGTGTCCAGGTTAGAGGACTGGAGGATGTTCCTGTCCCTTTCTGGAGTGATGGGGTACTCAGTGGGGGCCTGAGAGGAGCTGCTGAAGTTGCTGGTCTCCTCCATCTCTCCAATGAGGTCCAGCACAAAGTCACAGCCCAGCAGGTCCTGCCATGTGTTGCCAGTGAACATGGAGATAGACCACCCTCGAGTCTTCCTGTCACAGCCCCTGAGAGAAGAAAGGTGTCCAGGTAAGCAGGGGAGAGGAAGGAAAACATGACATTCAGTTTCTTCTCACCTTGTCTATTCTGGCTTAAGTCATTTAGATTTAGGGTGTGAATCAACTATTAAGTGCCCAGGGTTAGGAAAAAACCTAGGATCACTCAAGATTTGTCATTTTTAATTTTTTTTCCTCTGAAGGTGTTCTCACAGATCACACCAGTGGTTCCTCTGTTCCTAAAGAGGCCCACTGTTTATGGTTGAGGGTTATGTTAAGGGTGAAGAAGGGAGCACAGGCTGGAGTGGGTAAGAAGTGCATATTCTACATGTGACCCTCTAAATTCCAGCCTGCAGGCCCAACCAGTCTGAACCTCAGAGCTGTGACAGCCTCTCTCACACCTTCTCCCATCCTCTGGCAGTACCTTGCACTCAGGATCCAGGCTGCATACTGCTCCCCAGTCATCCAGGACTCCACCTCAGCTGAGAATGTCTCCTCTAGCACAGAGAGCAAAGTCAGTACCCACAGCCTCCCCAGCAGGACCCAAAGGACCCACATTCCATGGGACACAGGCAGAGCCCAGCTGGAAAGTCTCACACACTCCTGAGCAAGGCCACAGGAGGACTGAAAGCTCATGGAAGGCTCCACATGGACACATTCACATCCCAAATATCTGTTTGTTGGCACAGATTGGCATTTCCAGCCTGACAGGTGAAAATATTTGCAGTGTCCTGCTTTGCTTGGGGACCATGCCACTCATGAGGAGCCAGAGCAAGGATGTTCTGTGTTCAATTCACAGAGCTAATGGTTGCTCAAGAGGCAGCTTCAGGTAATATTTGAGAAGGGAGAAGGGCAGAAAGTCCCTGTAACAGATTACTGCTGCACAGGCTGAGCTGTAATGGAGAGCAGGAAAACCAGCCCTGTAGAGGTGCACAGCCTGATCAACCCTCTGTTGAGAAGGGCCCAAACCCAGGACAATCTCATCCCTCAGCCTGAGAAGCAGGTCCCACCAGGCCCAGACTTTGCAAGTTTTGGGTCTAGATTCAGCTGTTTGTTTCCCCCATGGCTGTACCAGCAAACAGCATTCTGATCCTCTTCCCTTAGTTGAGGGAATTATTACCCAAATGCTGATTTCTGCACTGGAGAAGTCCTTAGAGACTAAAAGACAGCAGGAGGGCAGAAGATTGAGTTACCATTGAAGGTATGAACATCCAGCACCATCTTCCCTCTCCTCTGGTTTGCTGTCCACTCCAGCTGGGTGGGAGGGTAAGCCCGAGAGAGTGCAGGCTCTGTCCCTGTGCACTGAGCTGCTGTCAGGATCTTGTGCTGGCAAACAGCGTTGTAGCCCTCCATGCCATAGTCTGACACAAACCTAGAAAAAGGCAGCTGCATTTAGCTCTGCTCATCCCTCTTAACCCCTGTGTAAACCTGGCTTGGTCTTTTCTCCTCTTACTTCAGCAGTGGCTTCTCCAGAGCTGGTGAGGGGCCAAAGCAGCTCAGTAAAGTTGCCATCAGGACCCAGCCTCGCTGGCTCTGCTCCATGTCTGGGTTCCTCCAGGTCTGGGCAACCACCTGGCTGAAGATTTCATTGCGCAGAGCAGCCTCACTCAGACCTCTCCCAGCAATGTAGTTGCCCAGCAGCACCTCCTGCCAGCCACGGAGACTCTTGTCACCAATGAACCTCAAAATCTGGAAGCATCCAGGGGGATAAAAAAAAAGAGAGAACCAGAGCTGTGACCCTCTGTCCCAAACTGTGGTGTGAGAAGTTGTAGACACCAGGATGTTTGTGAGCCTGAGTAGACAACACTCAGATTGGGGTCTGTCCTCAGGTTTTTGTGCACCACCAAAGTGCTGGGGAATTTGGGAGGTTTGTAGAGATTGGATCCTGACTGAAAGTCAGGGTGACCTCAGTCTCTTCTGAAGTATGACTCAGAATTTGGTCTAGAGTAAAATATTTCCCCTTGGGCAGGGCTCAGACACACAAGTAAATTACCACAGGATACCCGCTGCTGAGCCCACTGAGTGTTAAAAAGCAGTTAATATTGTACCAAGGACTATGGGATGTGGTGTCTCAACACACTCACTGAAGAAATGGTTCAGTTTCTTGGCTGTGCATATCGACATCTTTGATGCTTTCTTAGTTTGCATTTCTCACCCTTAGGTACAGAACTATTTCTTTCATCCTCTACACTTCAATATGTCATGAATTAAATGTTTTCTAAAATGGACAGCTTTGGAAAGAACATTTGAGAGTAGCAACACTTCTAAAAACAGTTAATGGTACCAAACATGTCAGAGGTTCACTGAGGAAAACAGGGGAGGGTGGTTGTTTAGTTCTCATGGAATTCTTTGTAGTAAATCCCTACTTTGTTAGCAACGGAGAAAAACTGCCTTTGATCTTTAGAAAAATAATAGTATTCTGCTTAAAGACAATCCTATTCACAAGATTTTATTGAAGCTTATGCTATTCTATAATTGGGATCACGAGGACAAAACAAGAGATGGTTTTTGGGTATTAACTTTCTAAATGGGCTTATTTTAATTCTATGTAATTCCCAAAAAGATTACCACATTTACTTAGACAGTATCTGGAATTTCATTCTATTTTCAAACATTTCCATATTACCATTTAAAAGAAGAAATACAAAGAAATGTCTGTTTCACATCCACAGAGATGAAGCAGCACCATCCCCTTCACACAAACACTACAGAGTGAGGGTGTGGTTCCAGGTGTAGTTTTCCTGATGACAAAGTCCCTGCCCTTTCCCAGCCTTTACACAATAGTTCACTGTCCCCTGTTGGGTAGTGACACATCTGTGAGCCCGAGGTGCAATCAAGATGTTTGCTAGAAACCACACCACGGAAAAGATCTGGGTTAAATGAAATTTTTATGACTGATAAGTGAGTGGTTGAAAAGACAGACTTCCCTTATCATTGCTTCTGAGTCTGGAATATTGGGATATTAAAGTTTTGCAGTCCTATTCCTATACATCCTGCCAAATTCTGAGGCTCCATCACCAGGTAATTCACTTTGATCCCAGGGGTTTGTGGCTGCTCTGTGCCTCCCCAAGAACACTGTGTGTGACCTCTGCCAGGCTGCTGCAGGGCCTAAAAAGAGTGATTTATTCTGCTTTTCCAGCCCTCCATTTATTGTAAGAGCAGTAACTTGTATAAAGGCATCAAAATATTGTCTGTGCCCACCTGTTCTTCAGCAAGGTCAAGAACATCTCTTACCAGTTTGTTGATCTCAAGTGCACTCTCCTGGTGTTCAGCATCCAGGTGGGTTAAGGGGTGCTGCAGAGGCTGACCAGGGGCAGGGAAATCTGGGGTCTGCAAAGAAATGAAAGGACAGAAATATTGGCTCCTGGTGTTACTAGAACTTGTGTGTCTGCCTGTGACAGCAGGCCCCAGGGGTAGTGGGGAGAGGAGGAGAGACAGATCAGCAGGCAGGAACAGTGCTCCAAGACTGATTTTATTAATTATTTCCCACTATATCCTAGACCTTTTCTTCATAAACTAATTGGTCAAAGACATGCCACCCCCTTGGGGTCATTGGCTAAAATTTTCAAACATCCATTATCAAAGTATTTTTCTATTGTACTACAAACAAAGCTTTACAAGGTCACAGGTGTTCCTAGTTTACAGGACTTACAAAAATGCTGCTAGCAAGAAAAATCCTTGCTATTTTTCTAGTCCTGTGGGAGATTTTTCTCTCTCACAGAAGCTGTTAGTATCTACATCTGCCCACAGGGGATGCCATGAAGAGAAATAAAAAGAGTTCCCACCTGGAAGTGTGATTTGACGAAGGAGGAGAAGGGATAGTTGTTGATGGTGGGTGGGAGGGAAAGGTCATCCTTGACCTTGACTTCTGGGGGCTGTGTCTCAGTTATCTGGTTGGCCTGTGCTCGGTATCGACCTGCAAGGGAAGGAGGTCTGGTGGTGGCAGGACACAAACAATTCCCATAGCAGCTCCTGGCTGACCTGCACCTCACCCTGCCCGAGCCCTGAATCCCAGGGACACCAGCCCAGCCCTGCTGCCTCAGACCCCCCAGGAATCTCTTCTGAGAGATTTTATAGCTCTGATCTTTCAGACTCTTCTCCCTGGGGAACACCTGGAGATTCTACTCTGCTCTGCAGCATTTACATGGCAGGAAACGCTGAGCCCATGCAGAGATTCTGCTGACAACTGCTCAGTCAACAAGGAAATGAGAGGACTTTGTAATGAGGGATTTACCACGGATGAGAGGAGCAAATATCTCTGAGTGAAGGGATTTCTCAATGCAGCACAGCTCCTGTGCATTCCCCTATCTCCAAACGTGTCCCCTGGTGCTCTCCCATCCTCCCTGTTTACATCCCATCAGCTTTCATCTCCAGCAGTTTCACTGTTCCCTGAGCTCCTCTGGCTTACATTGCTCACTAGACCAGCTGATAGTCCCTGGAGGGCTCTGCCATGAAACGTGAGGTATTTGGGAATCCAGCAGTCTGCTCCAATTCACAAGACTCTTCTGCCTGATTGTCTCCCTTACTATCCCCCCCCAGAAGGCCACAGACACAGCTGGCTTTGGGTTTGACACCGTGCAGACAGAGAGAGTCAAATCCTGCCTCAACCTATTTGCAGCTTAAATATTCACATTGTACAAGGAGCTACAGAGGTAACACAACTGAAAATAACAATGCTCAAGGTCAGATCAACAGCTCATGAAATTATTGCAGTTAGTGGTACTCCAGTGATTTGAAAACCAATTGGTGCATCCCTAAATTGATAAATTAACACATACTCAACTTGTTATATTGTTACATCCTTAAGTTATTATGTTGTTATATCCTTGGTCTGATAAATTGTTATATCTCAAGTATTGCATTGTTCCACAATCAAGTTGTTACCCTATTTCTCCTTCCATTTTAAAATTACTCTAGAGGAAGTAATTTTTAATGAAACCTAAAAATATTTCTTTGATATTGCCCAAGCTGTCATTTTCTTCTCCTTCAATTTCCTTAAAGATTTTAGAGTAGGTAAAAGATGGGTTTAAGTTCTTCCACCCCAGATACTCCTCTCTGCCAGAGACCTGGGTTCATGGAGCAGTTGGCTATCACATAACTTCTCCCAAAGAGCTTTGCACCATCCCTGCCATCAGTTCTACCAGCTCAGTTCAAAAGAAGAACTGAAGAATTAACAAAGATATTGATTTTCAAGCTGGTGTTCTGCTCACTGGCCCAAGTTTCTTTTCTTTCCTGACATGGCAGAGAGGAACACACATGGCACCATTTGCCTTTATCATATTTACACTGCAATGATAATGAAACAAATCCAAGCCAGTGTCAGGCAGCAGGGAGAGCAAACACACACATTGATATAAACAAGGAAATACACAGTGAAATGGTGCAGGAAAGGGAGGGAAGGAGGAGGATTCCTCACCTTCAACAAAGTGCAGGAGGGCTGCGAGCTCTGCAGGGATCTCCAGCAGCCCCACGTCCTGGAGAGAGAAACAAATCAGTCACTGGCTGCCAGCAGAGGAACCACATAAAAACCCTGAGCTGACACTGGGTGAAACTGCCTTGGAAAAGCTGCCAGGACAGGGATGGAGCATCTGAGCCAAACCTTCTGCCTCCATAACATTCAGAACCGTTGTGAACAGGGAGGTATCACATGAACACAGCTGTGTGACATGGGTCAGCAAAGGAGGGAAAGGGGAGCAATTCCTAAATAAAAAATCAACTGCCACAAGGGGAAGGACAGGAAAGTTGGCTTTCTTTGACTCATCTCTCATTCCTAACAAGTCTGGCATGTTGCACTGTAGAGATTGCACTTGAAGGGTAAGGGCTGTTTCCTCCTGCACTTTCCTGATATTTTTCTTTTGATTTTCAGTATCCAGAAGTGCTACAGGATAAAAAGAGACCTTATTCTGATATTTGATGAGTGTTGGAGATTCCTAAGAAAGTTCAGATCTCTACCTGGGTAACCCAGATGAGAATCTGGCTAATGAGATTTGATTTTTCACTGGTTTGCACCTTGCACTGCTGCAGGGTAGGGAGCAAATGGGCCAGTACAACAGACTGTATCAGCACCACTGCATGTAGTGTTAGCTCAAGGGTGTTTCAGACAGAACTACTCAGATTAAGGCACTATAAAACCCAGCTAAAGTCACAAAGCCTGAGCTTTTGGGTTTTTTTTGGTTTCTTTGGTTTGTTATTTTAAGATCTGCATAGTAAAGCCTCTTGTCACCAGCACATTATTCTGACATCTATCTCCACATAAAACTTAAAGACAGATTTGCAGCATTTTTAATCAGTTTGATTTTGCTCGTGAGAATATATTTGGCTTCAAGTTTGGCTTTTTAATGGTGTATTCAGGAAGTGGACTGTGAAATTCCACAGTTCTGGATCCACACCTGAGGAAGCAGGTGATACAAGAGCACCCAGGACTAATTCTTGTTGTTGCTGACACATCTATACAGAACTGTGGATAATACCAATTCAGATTCCCTTGGTATCTGTCTGACACCTTGCAGTGTCTTCCCAGACACTGCAGCAAATGTGTGTCCATAAATAATGGCATTAGTTAGAAGTGTTGATCCAGGTTAAATGTGCTATGAAGCCTTTAATACATCCCTTCCTCTACATCAGCTTCTATTAACATATTTAGGCAGAAATGTCTCATCCCCACCCTTCACAATGGAACATGATAATCAAAAATATTCTTCCCTCCACCTCTGAAGACCACGTCCAGTGTTGTGAACAAACACAGGGCTGTGCCTCAGGACTGATTTATGATGCCTGGCTGTGCCCAGAGCTTGGCAAACACTGAACTGATGAGATGTTTCTGTATTAGAAGGCCCTTTATACCCAGCTAACCTGCATTCTGTACACGTGTACACACGTGTGCACCCCACCTCTGCTGAAGAGGCACAAGGGAGGGAGAGCTCCTGAAGAACCTGATTTTTTTTTATCTCAGACCCTCCCAGCCTGTTTGACAACTCACCATTCCTTGTCTGGGACCGTTTTCTGTGTCACCACAGGCCAGAGAGCTCCTTCTTTGTTTCCTTTCCCTTAACTCCTGCTGTTAGGAGATGAAAAGGGGATGGAGGGTGGGAAAAGATGTGTATGAAGTCATGTCCAGCTATTCTGGGGGAGATGCTGTGGATGGGCAGGAGCTGGTGTCCTGCTCCAGAAGATAAAATGACAGAACAGCTACAGAGACTTCTTGAGACCCCAATACAATGTATTGAGAAGTGGCTGCTCAGGCAAAAATGTGAGCTTTGCTGAAACACCTCCTGCCCTGCACGACAAATTCAAGAGCAAGAGCCTCCAACACCCGCCCAGCATCGTGCCACACCTTCCCTCACTGAGCATTTGATGTGGCTCAGGACAAAAGAAGCACCCAGCAGCTGCCAGAAATATCCCATCACCTCCTCCAGCATCAAAACACAAAATAACAGCCTGAACACAGACAGATGAGCTTGTACATGGAGAGGAAACCCTGTAGAAGGGTGAGAGGGATACTAAAACCTAAACTCCCTCACAGCTCTGCTCTTTCCCATCCATTGTGTGGTTCCCCAGCCTCATCACTCACCTGACTCCTGCTCTGAGATGGGAAGGAGGGTCTCTGTCTCTGCCTCTCCTGCCCTGCCTGTCAGTGGTGCAGAGCAGTATGACTACATGGGAGGTTATGAGGGCTGGGCTGAGAAAGACAGTGACAAGCTAAAGTCCAAAGGGCAGGGCTGTGGGGTGGGGGGAAAGGAGGAACTTTGCAGCAGGTGAACTTTGAGACCTTTGCTGCTGCTACTGCATGTACAGAGACCTCAGCAAACAAACACTGAAGGAACGGAAATAGACTCAAAAGAGCTGCACTGTTGTGGTTACCTGGGAGAAAGAAAAGCTGGATCCTGTCCAGGTGGGAAGGGCAAGAAACAGAATAGAAACTCACACTGTGCTGGGCATGGCAGGAGAGCAGGCACGTCTGCAGGTTTGTATCAACACCACTATCCTTAATCCTCTGCCCCACCATGCCCTCAGCCATGCCAGGAGCTGGGCTGGGTCCTTCCCTCATGAAGCTGACAGCTATGAGGTGTTTGTTGCTACTCTAAGGATGAGTGGCCTGATTTCCTCTTTCCAGTTTTATTTCAGTAGTTTGTGCAGAATACATGATACCCATTTGGCAGAACCATGGCTCTCTCCTGTTCACCATTTTCCATCTTCTCAAAAACCTGCCATCCTGTTCTCAGCCCAGCTGACTTCCAAGAGGCCAAGGGCTTGAGCAGCCTGAGGCAGCTGTGAGGGATCAGGGGAGGATCATTGTGGACTGAAAAATCTTGCATTTCAGTCACCAACAGAAATTGAACTGGGCAACAAAAAGAGCAAGGGGAACAACTCCTTACAGCTTGAGTAGAACAGCAGCTCTGAAGATCACAGATGGAACCAGCTCATCTCATGTAGGGCAGCCTGGAGAAGCTCACACAGCCAGACCCATGAATCAGCTGTGTTTGCAATACCTGTGCCAATTCTGAGTGTAATTCAGAGAGAGAAGGCTCCAGCCTCTGTACTTCCTTCATTTGACTACATTCATGTCAGACAGAGGGTGAAGGACACCTCTCTGGATCATTCCCAGCAAACCTCCCAGAGCCATCCCTGCCCTGGCCTCACCCAGTTCCCAGCTCGCTCTGCTTAGGGCAGAAACAGCCCCTCCAGTACACCTTGTTCTGAGAGGGCTGTTATTACCTGGCAGCGCTTCCTCCTTTGAATCAAAGGTCTGGAGATCAAAAACATGGTTTTAAATTGCACCAAAGTCTTCTTCAGCCTCCTGTAACGCTTCCTAGAGGATGAGAAGAGAATTGCTTAGTGAGGGAAGCATCAGCCACAGACACATGGAGCAGGCCAGGAGCCAACGTGAGGAGGGGCCTGGACATCCCCACCTGGCTGTCCCTTGGCAAGGCCAAAGGGCTGTCCCTCAGCTGGCCTTTGGCTCCTGACCTTGCCTGGTAACCTCGGAAGTGAGCCTGGATGACCGTGACCTTCTCCTGGAGGACCTGGAGGCGCCGGCGGTGAAGGAGACATCGGAATTTCCTCTGCAGAGTGACAACAGCCCAGCTCTGCCTCTGGATCCATCGTCTCTCCAGCAGCTGCCTGGCCTTCTCCTTCAGAAACACCTGGGCAAAGGCAGCAGCTGCTGACCCACGAGGGAAGCAGCAGCTGCTGCCAGAGCTGATCAATGATAAAAACTGCTGGTTTATCCCTTTGTAGCCTTTAAGGGCTCTTGCTCAGGAAACCAGGGAGGCCGGGAGGCACAGGTGTGGGTGACAGAGATGGATGTATTTGGGGAGGACAGGGAATCAGGGAGCGATGAAGGGTAGCAGGCAGCAAAAGTAGAGGCCAAGGAATGCTGGGAGAGTGAAGGACTTGGCCATGGTACAACAGCCTGGAGCTGGAGTCTCCTGTTAATCTGAAGTGCAAAAAATGCCTCTTTTGTACTTGAGACAAGAGGCAAAGGTGAGAGGGGAAGGTGTGCAAGGCCCTCCCTCTTTGGGCAGAGGCTGAGCTCCCCTCCATGCTTTGCCAGCCTGGGTGGGGCTGTGCAGTCCAGGTGGGATCCTCTGTAGGCATCACCTTTGTCACTCCAATCTGATAGAGATCCGAGGGGTTCCCCACCACGTGGGCCAGCACTGCTGCACAGCCTTCTCTCTGCTCCGAGCTGCTGGGCCTGCTCCCAGTCAGGAGCCCGTACCTGGGACAGGAGGATGGGGTGTGACAAAAACCAGGGCTGTACGTGGAGCCCTCAGAGAACAAATCATCCAGGCTGGGGGATCCCACGCCAGGACACCCCTGTACCTGGCCAGGAAGCTCTGGAATGGCAGACGGACTGGGTATCCCTCCTTCAGAATGTGGATGGCCTCCAGAACCCCGGCATGTCGCAGCTGACAGCTGACATATTCCACATCAAAGAAATCCGACAGCTGCCAAGATAAAGCAGAGGGAAAAATGAAAAACAAGAAATAAAGAAAAATTAAAGAAAGGAGACCAAAGGCAGGGAGTTTAGAAAGGGTCTCCTTCTCTTGTCCTGTCCTTGGATTGGATCTTGCCGTGGGCTGTGGGCCATGGAACACGAAGCCCAAGGATACTTTGGTGCCAAACTGACCCTGGCTTCTGCTCCTGCAGCACAGGATTGACTCACACAGCCACAAGGAAGGGTGGGACACAGAAAGGGGAAGAAAAGTCTCAAGATATCAAATAAAACAAAGAAGTTAAAATCTCAGCTGTGAAAGGAGAGCTGTTTGAGAAGAAGAAGGAGCTGAGGGACTCCATAAGGACCTCAGGGTGCTGCCCTACCTTCCTCGGATTAGGGGTGATGCACCGGATGAAGAAGGCATGGCTCCTGCAAAGCAGAGGGAAGAACCCTGGATCACTCTCCTCTCTGTGCTGACCCTGGAAAACGTCACACTTCTGGGTGCCAACAGGATCTCTCACCCTCTCAGCTTGGCTGTGAGGTCCTGCAGAGACTGCTGGAATTTGGACACCAGTGTGGAGGCCTGAGGCCTGAGCCCTTTGCCCCTGGCCCCCAGCTCCCTTTGCTGACCACAGGCAGCTTTAGCCCTCTGGAAAATATGAGACACCACCTGCAAAAACAAAGAAATTACCAAAACTCTCTGAACTACGTGGAAAGAAACTTTTCTACTTGGAACTTAAGAGGGCCATTTTCCCTTGCCTCTGGCAGTGTCAGGAATGCAGCTGCATCCTTGGCCAGTCTGTGTGGTTTATATATGAAATGCATCGTGGGCAGAGATAATTTGCTCAATTCCCAAGTAAATTCAGTAAAATAAATCCCACTACTTCTCCAGGTTCTCCTGACACCTGATCAGGATCTTTCTGCTTCTCACATAAAGATAATGAGTGGATCATTGGGTGTCTGCAATAGAGATGTTCCTCCTGACCCACTGCAGTACCTTGAGGCGGCTCTGGGAGAAGATATCCAGCACCTCTGGCCGCAGCTGGTCACGGTTTTTATTGAGAAACTTGTGGACCTGCAGAGGCAAAGTCTGATTTGATGCACCATTCAGACCACCCAGACAGGCAAACACCCCTGTTACACACACTTAGACTGGGGGCAGGCAGCTGGAGAGGTGGAACAAGGGAAAAGCCCTGGAGAATGAAGCTGGTTCTTCCTGCTGCCACCAGGGTGGAGGGGACAATGACTTCTGCCTTTAGAAGGGATTGCTCCTTTTCCCCTCCACACTGCCCAGAAGGCTTTGACCTCTCACTTTTTTTTCCTGGCAGCAAGAGCTTTCCTGGATTTCCAGGGCTCTGAGGCTGTTGTGTCACTGAGGGCAATTCCTATTTTACTTCTGCCCAGAGGCAGCTTAGTTGCCTCTCTTAATAACAATCTCCTCTCTTCTGACAAACTGATGCTCTAGAGGGTTGTGCAGTCACAGGAGGAGAGCTTTGATCACAGAGCTGGTCCATCAGGACACCCACAGCTTGTCCCCAGGATGGGTTATTTCTCCAGCTGCTCCAAGCCCCTGCCAGCTCACCTGGTAGGTGACAGGGCCAGCGTAGTGCTGCACAGTGAACTCTGGCAAAGGCAGCTTGGGCTTGGTGTACCAAGGGCTGTTTCCATGGTGGTAATGACACTTCTGGAGGAAAGTGTGGTCTGTGGCCTGTAAAGGAGATGACAAACATATTTCCTGATGCTGCAACACACTCAGTAGGCTGAAAAGCCACCATTAAACCAAAGTTAAAAACAGTGAATACTTGTGTGTATCATTCTAGAAAACAGCCTCACCTTAAGCACCCTGTGAAAGGGATCCCAGGAGAGGCTGAGAGCTCCTCACCTGAGTCAGGGATGTCTGGTCATCCAGGATGCACAGGATGCCGTGGGGCTTTGCAGTAAGGAAATCCAAGCACGACTCGCTGTACATCTTGGAAATAGGAATCCAAGCTAACTGCTCCTGGCTGTATTCCTCCTGCATGTTAAAGGCCAAATCCAGCAATGCAAACAAGGAAAAATGGAGGGAGTTAATAGAGAGAGTTGTTTATCAGGAAGTTAGTGTTTCACTGCTGTTGGGAACTTGCCTAGAATTGTCTGGTTTTGTCTCATGAAACTTCTTCTAAAGCCACTAAGGATTTTCCTGCTTTGAGAGAGGAAGGCGGCTAAACTGAGTGATAAGGTGAACTGTAAACGGCTACAAGTCTGATAAGACACTTTCATCTCCAGAATATAGGTGGTACATAAAATGCTACAAAGAAGCCAAACAGGCTTTAAACTACCCACTGAGGTCTGGGCTCCTTGACCCTGACCAATTCATTTATCTGGAAAAGGGAGCAAGGTACTGACAAAATCTCCTCCCCTTCATTTACTGCAGAATTAGTAAAAGATATTAAATAAGCAGCTCTTTGGACTAGGATTCCATGGACATTGCTTAAGAGGACCATTCAGCTTCCTGTCCCCTGCTGAAGGATACTCTGAGGATGCCTCAGCCCATTCCACGTGTGCTGCCTTAAGGTGGTGTGGATTCCACTGAGCTCCACTCACCTCTTCCTGGGCAATGACAGTCTGGCTGAAGAACCACTGCAGGTGCTCATTGGCAAAGTTGATGCACAGCTGCTCCAAGCTGTTCACCCCTAGATCCTGCGAAGACAAAAAGGGATCATCCCTTCCAAGGCCCAGGGAGCTGTGGCTCCCTGTCAATGCTGTGCAGGCTGAGCTGAGCTTCTGGTCAGTGTGAATGACCCCCAACAGTTCAAATCATCTTCTGTCTGGTTTGCAAGCTCTCAGCCTGGCTTACTGACTAGGCTGAACAGCAAGAGATGAGACAAGCTATGAAGGAGCATAAAGAAGAAAAGATCTACTCTTGGATGCACAGCCCCACATTGTATTGCATTGGTGTCAGCATTCTTTGGGACACACAGGTTTTAACAGGAGTCCCAAGTAAAAAACTCCAGGGCCATGATGTCCACATGCTCTCACTGCCCAGGCCATAGCAAAAGACCATGAAAAATGACCTCAAACCCATGGATGTCCACAATGCCCACGGCACAGTCGGATTCCCAGGGAGCCAACCACTCATTGATCCTCAGCAGCAGCCACTCGAAGAGTAGGTAGTACAGAGCCTTGGCAATGGAGTCCCTGAGTGGGAGAGGGGAGAACAACCAGTCACTGCAAAGACAGCACCCCTGGGTGCATCTCACCCACCCAGACATCAGCAGAAGTCACCTGGCATCAATGGCTCCTTCTACAGACAGGGGGGTGAAGATCCGATCGTAAGATGTAACCTGGATACAGAAAGAGACAGAATTTACTGTTATCATCTCACAAAACACCTTTTTTCTTTTGGTTTATTTTTTTATCAACAAGGAAGTCAATCCAGTTAATAAGTGGATATTTGTTTCTATTTAGCTGAGAATTTACCCAGGAATCAAAAGAAAAACTAAACCCAGAATTTTGCTACCAGAGGTGAGAGTCAGTTGGCCAAAGTCCTCCTAGATGTGAGTTCTGCCATCTTTACAGAGCTGCCTTGAGGAGTTCAGCCCATCCCAACCATTTTATTCCTGTTGTTACCTTCCAGATTTTGAGCTTTCTAAGGTTAGGACACTGGGGCAGGACATCCCATGCTTCAGGAGGAATGAGAAATCACCAGAAGGGTACTCACAGTGACACGGTGGGTGACAGCACTCTGCAGGAATTCTGCTGAGACACACAACAGGTTGGCCACAATCTGAATCTCGGTGTCACTGGCAATGGCTGCATGTTCAAAGGATTCTTTCTAAATAATAAAGTGTTCTTTAGTATATATTACCATCTATCTATATATATAACTATATATTACAGATAGGAACAGTGGATGGGATACAAGGTCCCTCTTGTATTAATGTTGTAAATAGCACCTCAGCCTGCACAGAGCTGGTCACAGCCTGGGCAGAACCCCAGGTTTGTTTTGGCTCCTTAAAAAGCCAACCAAGCTCTAATGGTCTTTGGTTGCCTCCATCTTCTGTCCCTGCCTAGACCAGTCCAGAGCTCAACACTAAAAGGACAGCAAGGTCTTCAAAGGATGTCATGTTCAGTCAGGAATCATGTCCTCAGTCCCACCACACGGGAGAACAGCAATATTCTGCAAACATATCCCATTCCCAAGCTGTCAGGGTTACTGTACCTCATAGGAGGTAAAGCAGATGTTCCCCAGCTGCAGAATGGCAGCCAGGACAGCCCAGGTGGAGCTCAGCTGATCATCCGAGAGGCTGATGCCCTCCAGAGCTTGCACCAAGACCAGAAAATCCTGACTGTCCTCC
Organism: Lanius collurio; assembly: GCA_020086605.1. NCBI lineage: Eukaryota > Metazoa > Chordata > Aves > Passeriformes > Laniidae > Lanius > Lanius collurio. Next base: position 5,363,174 of record JACBWW010000037.1, on the reverse strand, counting down.
TTCCCCCTCACTTCACATGCTCTGCCCTGAGAGAAAAGGGACAGATAATGGTGATCAGCCCCTTCAGCCCCTGGCAGGGGTTAAACCACCAGCAAGAATCTTCAGAGAAGTAGTTCAATGTTTTAAGGACTGGAGGAATCTGAAGTAAAGAGACCAAAGACACCACGAATGGAAACTCAACACTTGTGAGGGGCCAGTCTCTTTTCTCTCTGGAGTTTTGAGATTAAGGTCTCTCTTACCCACACATGCCAAGCTTCTGTTGGAATTCCAGTATGAGCTCCCCAGGATCCCCCTGCTCACTGCTGGGGTGCAGCTTGAGAGGAGAAGTGGTACCAGAGTCCACTCCCAAGTAAATCATGGCAGAGTTGCTCCCCCAAATGGTACTGGAACCCAGTGTGTGAAGGCAGGTGGGGTTCCATGCACCCAGGGAACCACCTGGGGTTACAGCCTGTCTCATCTCAGCCACAGAGCATCACTACACCATGGGTTTATCACTCCTCTGCTTCTTTCTTTCTCTACAGGAGGACACTCCCAGCAACTGCCTGTGACCCTAAAGGCCACAGAAATCCTGAGTCAGGGGGTTCTGCACAACCTCTTTGTGTCCAAGGGCATTCTTGACCACAGTTCCCAGCTCTCCCAGCAGATTCTGGTGAGACAAGGATGAGGTCCAGGCAGCCCTTGGGCTTCTTCTTGCCAAGATCGATTTTTGCCAGTCTTTGCTAACTCTTGTACATAATCTGATCTTTTCCCCTGTTCTTCTCTGCAGCAGGCTGGGATAGTCCTGTTAATTATCACCTTGAAGACTTTGCTTTACAGTGCTTTGCCAGCCAGGAACCATTAATCACTCATTAAGGGCTGGGCCCTTAATTGCCCTCCATCCTTGAGTCATTAATGGTACTTGTCCATGCCTCGCCTGAAGACAAGGTGATAGCAATCACTGCCGAGGGTTCCTCCTGACCGCAGCTGCTGTGAAGAATTTGAATTTGCCACCTGAGAAAGCTGGCTCACGCTGAAATAGGAAAAATCTCTTGCTATTGTTGTGACCTCCTTGATTATGGAAAACAATCTTTAAAAAACCCAAACAAAACAAAACCCTCACACCAAAAAAAAAAAAGAAAAAGTAAAAGAAGAAAAACACACAAAAAAAGATGTTCCAAGATTGTGACTTGATGTAAGTCTGACAAAAAAATTACAAATTTCCAATTTAAATAATTGCAAGCAGCAGATATATTTCCGTGGTTTAAAATCTGCACCCATCGACTCAGTCAATAAAGCAGGTGTTTTGCAGAAGGTAGAAAGAAATCCTCCCTGCAATCCCACAGTGAATTGCAAATGCAAGGAAAGGCAGTGAGAAAAGGGATTTTACACCACACGATGGAGCCGTGAGTCTGCACAACAACTCCTTGTTAAAGTCCGTCCTCTCAGAGTAGAAGGGGCCTGAAAGGTGAGAAAATGATCACAAAGGACACAAAGACGTTGATTCTTAGATCAGGTATGAGAAGGAGCAGAGGTGACTTTAGCATAGTCCTGAGAGTCCTTTGCAAAGTGGTTTGATGCCTCTCTACCCAAACAGAAGGATGCCTTGGCCATTTCTCTCTGCCAGCTGCTGCAGAGCACCCTCAGCTCACTCACCTGGTTCAGGTAAAAGTAGGACTCTGCCTCCTGCAGGTACATCTCCTCTTTCTGCTCCACGGGCAGCCCTGCCAGCAGCTCGTAAAACACGTGGTAGTTCCTCTCACCATGGGCCTGATGAGACACATTCATGGAGTTGATCCATATCCAGCTCCAAACCCCTGCAGAACACACTTAGAGCAGGACACATGCTGGGGTCAGCAGGATGAGGCCAGAACCACAGAATTTGAAAAGTTTCCAGGGTTTCCCACTGACACCTTAAGAACATTCCATCTGAGAGCAGTCCTTTCCACACAGCTCTAATATTTGAGCATTTCCACAATCCAGACATTAAGAAAAACTAAATGATGGAAGACTTAACTTTCAGTAATCCCTAATAAGTGGCTTAATTCAACCTGTTTGAGGCAAAGAAACCTCCTATTTTGTTCAAATAAAAGAAGTGATCACACTGTGATCCCCACAGAGGGGACATAGCTCTTGCTAGCAGAAGAAATGGAAAGCAATTCTCATACTAATTCCCAGTGCTGTTGTTTAAAAGTAAATTTAAGATTAAATGTTAAGGTACAGAGGGGGCCACTGGTCCTCACCTGAAACACCACACGAGACTTCTCCAGCAGGTACTGGGAGATGGATGTTCCCACCACGACACCACTGAGCACAAGACAACAACAGATCCTGTCAGAAGCTTGGGACAGGTTTTCTGCAGACAAGAATGATCTAAGGGACATAATCCGCATGAATTCCCAAAATATTTTGACAAAATGGTGAGACTTTCAGGGAAACCAAGCAACCATGGAATAAAAAGGAAAGTCCTAACATGGGTAGGAATAAAGGTGAATCATCTTAACAGTCAGCCAACCATTAGAGTTCCCCAAAGTGTCTGTGCCTGACCTGTGAGTGCAGCTGAGGGTTTAAGTGACCTAGAAGAGGAGCTGAACAGCAGTGGGACAAAGCTTCCTGCTTATATGAAATTCTTCAAGGCAATGAGGATGAAGGCCAACTGTGAATAAACACAGACAGACCTTACAGTGCAGAGTGAGTGAGCAAGAAAATGGCACATGAAACCCACTGTAGATAAATGTGAAGTGATGGGTACAGACCCAGCTTCACATGTAAACAGACAGGCTCCAATTTAACCATTGCTCCTTAGGACTGACACCTGAGGGTTTTGATAGTCCCATCAAAGAATCAGCTCAGTGCTTGGCAACAGTCAGAAAAAACCCAAACAAACCAACAAAACCCAGAAGTTAGAAAGGAGGCAGGCTCAAAACAGAAAGGTGCTTTTCACAGAACTGGTTAGACCTGTGGAGCACTGGTTGAAGGCTGCTGCAGAGGCATGAAATGAAGTTTGTGTGAGTCCAAGATGAAACTGGAAAAATTCTGGAGATTCAGGAAAACACCTGAGCTGCTGCAAATGTTGAAGAGCTCATGAGGTGTTAGGGAAAAGTACTGTGTGTATTTGGGCTGTTCTTGCCTCAGGCAGTGCTTGAGGCCAGTGCTGGGACACAGCAGGGTATCAGATAGGTCCTTGGTAGAAACCAGTCCAGCCATTCTTATGTTCTTAAACTAACACTCATCTAGAGAAGTAAGATCTGTTCTTTTGTGGAGGAAACACAAAAAAAAAGCAAAATAGAGGTGTAAAGTCACCCTCTTCCTATGCTGAGGATAACAAGAGTGAAGGGGAGGGAGGGTTATTATGTGAGCTCTCAGCAATGCCCCACCTGGTCTCACCCAAGCACCCCTTGGCAGCTGGAGGGACCCCAAGGGACTCACTGTCGCAGGTGGACATTCAGCAGCTTTCCAAAACGGCTGGAGTTGTCATTGAGGATGGTTCTTGCATTTCCAAAACTCTCCAGGATGGGTAGGACATTGCAAGGCTGTAAAGAAAAGAGGGAGGGAACACTTCAGGAGCAATCACAGGTTTTTAAACTCAAAAGGGGCTTATGCACCTGTTGGTTTGAAAATATATTAGGAAATGGGACTTCATTGATATAATTCTTGCATGGGTAAAAGATGTCTTTTTAAATGTATCCTGGTGTCATTATCTCTAGCCAGTGGTGAGTTGCTCTGTGAACTCTTCACCCTCACTGCTATAATCTTTCACTTTACTTTTGCTCTGTGTTTGTTCAGATTCACCTCCCAGACTGCTAAAAACTCTCTAGGGCAGCTACCAGCTCTCAGTTCAAACAGATACAGAGCTTTTCACAGCATCACATCTCCCAGGTATTAAAATACAGAACTACAGATACACCAGCTGTCCTCATGTCTTTATGGGAGCTCCACCTTGGACCACAAACTGTCCCAAGTCCAGCCAAAGAAATAACATCAGCAGCACAGCCTCTCTCCCCTGTCTTTGGCTTCTTTTCCCTGCCCAACCCTCATGGCCTCCAGCCAAACTCGGTTGCCTCTTACCTGTCTGATTCTGTGGCTGTCAGATCCCTGGTACAGCATGGTCAGGTATTGCACAATGGCTTTGGCAGCTTCTGTTTTACCAGACCCACTGTGCCCACTGCAGGAGCAAGAGGTGAAGAAGTTGGTATCAAAACAGAGGTGCCCCATCTGGGCACATCAGAGGCCCTGCTACAGCAAATCAGAGGGGTTGTGTTGATTTACAGCTGCAGAACTATTACTCATTGCTTGAAACACTGAGACAACCTGACAAAATGGGCCCAGATAGGATTCCCCTGGGGAGTGCCAGACTCCTCTCCCACTGCTCTGAAGTGAAACTGAATTCAAACTGTATCTGCACAGAGGGAAATAAAAATCCACCTTGTTCAGGGTCTGGCAGCCCTCACGGAAGAGCCAGAAGGATCAACTTACAAACAGTGAAATGCAAAAGTGGAAGCTTTACACAAAGAAATTAAAGGGCCTTCAAGCAAGCCCTTCACTGCCTACCTGATGACGACACACTGCTCCTGCCCTGATGACTGGGACAGCGTGTAGGCCATCTCTGCTATGGCAAAGACGTGTCTGGATGGACAGAAAGAAACCCCCTTTTACTGCCCCTGCATTTCTACCTCACAAGTGCAGCACCAAGAGGTTCCTCGTCAGGGATCTACAATAGAGATGGGCCAGTGTCTTGATCAAAGAAACTTGACCTAAAAATCACAGAATGGTTTGGGTTGGAGGGACCTTAAAGACCCTTAAAGACCATCTCTTTCCTCTGCCATGGACAGTGATGACTTCCACTAGACCTGATTTTTCCAACCCTTGTCCAGCCTGGCCTTGGACACTTCCAGGGATGAACTTCAGCTCTGTAGAATTACAGACCCAACCAACTGCAGCTTTGCCAAATGGGCTGTTCACTCCCTGTGACAGTCATCCAGAGAATGAATCCATTCTACCAGAGAACTGGAGGAAAATAAAATACTTTCTGGAGCACAAACAGAACAGGGTATAGAGAGTTATTTGAGAAAGAGAAACATACGGGATATTTTTTGAGAGAGTCCCTTGCTGGTACTTGGTAGCCACGTCTTCAGAGTAGATACTAAGGTCTTTGAAAGGATTCACAGAAATCAAAATTTGCCCAATGTAAGTCTAGGACAAAAATAAGAAAGGAGAAAAAATCTGGTGGCTTCTTAGAATTTTCTGAATGAGGAATGCAGCTGAATGCATATATTAATACAAATATAGAAATTCCCTTTAGAGGAATATTGTTTATTCTGACTATACTGCCAACTTATCCAAGGCACAGCTTTTCAGTGGTCGTTTTCAAATCTCTGTTGTTAATAATTTGGGATAAGTGAGCACTCACTGGTCTGTGGTCAGTGAGTGGCACTCACAGGTTTCAACACTTGAGCCAGTAAACTGAAAAGAGAACAATTAAGCATCCAGAACCAGATCTGGACTGCAACACTGTGAGATGGTTGCAGAAACTCTACAGTTTCTTCTCGAGATCCACAATTTTTAAGTCAGAACTTCTTTGCTAAAATAGGTTAGTCTCACTAGGAGCAGCTGAAGCTAAAAAGGAGCCCAAGTAGCTCACAGGTTGGCAACAAATACCAACATTACAGAAAAACTCTGGAACATTCAGATTTTACCCCAAATATTTCATGCTACCTGATTCCTGAGCAAAAGTTGTGTGAGTATCCTTTTTATCATTGTTATCATGAGTGAGATACTTGGTGAATTATTAAAGCTTGATGGCATAATTTAGATTATTTTCTCTTAAAGCTCATTGTTCAGAATGAATAAGCACTGAAGAAAACCACGCCAAACATCACTATCCATACGTAAATGAGATTGTGATGGAACCTCTTCTTCAGGCACAGCAGGACTGAGCTCTCACAGACTTCCCTACAAACAGAGGAGAGAACTTGTCAGCCACAAGATTCACTTGCATGTGTTAATATTAAATATTAACCTTGCTTCCCTCCCAAGGATCACAGAGTATTCTGAATTGGAAGGGACCTACAGGAATCACTGAGTCCAACTCTTGAGTGAGCAGCCCATATGGGGATCGAGGATTTTGTGGAGAGCTAGGACTGAAACTCCTCACTGCCTTCGTGTGGTTCCAGCATCTCCAGGATTAAGCACATCAAAGAATGGAGCATTCAAAGCTCAGAACTTCCTCTGTGTGATCACAGCTCCTTGCACAGCCTTTACAGGTGTTTATCTCAACAGGATGACAGGAGGGGAAGATGTGTGAGAAGCAGTGTCAAGGGCTTCTCTTTCAATAAAAGCAGTGAACCAATGGTTTAACAGCTCTTAAAGATGTAGGGCTTGAATTTTTCACAGCTGAAGGCAACAGGAGCCACTAAAGCCACAGATGCCAATATCAGTAGGCAAAGAACAGAGAAATGTGCCTCTCATCCTGCAATTTGTCCTTTCTTACCACTCACTTTAGAATGGCATGTTAAATTCCCAGTTCTGTCTTTCTGCTACACCACAGAAGTCATATGAGCCTCTAAACCTAATTTCCCCTTCCCATTAAGTATTTTGGGGTTTTTTTAGATCCCATTTCGGGACTGGGAACCATTTAACAGGAGAGACAGAGTTCCAGGGATGCACATACAAGTCTGTTAACCAGGCTGAGCTGCTGTCTCTGGGGTGTGACTGCAGAGGTTCAGTGTGCACTCTCTGTGCAGCAGAGCTTGGGGGCACAGCCAGGAGTTCCCTCTGCACCTCTGCTCCTCCCCAGTGGTTCAGTGTAGGTCCATAACTTAAACACTTAAAATTTCAATCTTTTACTTAGCTTTTCAGCAGAGCATCAGTTACCCAGCTGTGATAAGCAGCCAATTTATTCTATTTTCTCCCACAGAGAAAAAAATACTTTCTCTTATCTAGGCAAGGATCTATAATGGGTTTGCTGTTGTTGAGCCACCTTTGCAGGATAACAAGCAAGCCCCTGTGGCCTGAATGAGCTGCAGACACTGAGGACACCTACTCCAGTCTGGTTAGGTCTTCAATCTCCTCAACTTCTGCACAGTGCTCTTCACAGAGGTACCCCTGAAATGCACAGAAATATGACAGAAAATCAGGGGAAGTTCAGTTCCATTTCAGTACTGGGGACAACACCGGTACCTGTTTCTGCATGAACTCCATCTCCAGCACGTTGTCAGCAGCATCTTCTGCCTCCCACTGGTCCTTGCAGACCCTCACACGGCTGCTGGCCAGCTGGGGGTCCTTGGACATGGCCCATTTGCTCAGGTTCTCGATGGTTGGCCGTGGCAGCAGCAGCTCGGAGTTCAGCCACGCTGCAGGGTCACATCCCTGCCCCTGCTGCTGGGACCAGTGCACACAGGGAGTGAGCACGGATCCTGCAGCCTGGAGGACACCTGAGCCCTCCTTGACATCTACCTCACTGCAGGAATCTGATGTATGAATTGGTGTCTCTTCTTGATGTGGGAGGAAGCCCTGCTCGTTGTTTCTCTGGCTGGGAAGGTCACATTTGGATCTGCAACCCTGCTGCACAGGAGTGACAGCTTTTCTCTCTGATGGAGATGTCAGGTTTTGTAGGGAATAACCATTGCCAGAGCCCCTGGATAAGGAGTTCTTAGCCTTAACCAAGCTGTGGACTCTGGGGAACACTACAGCACACTTGGCATCAGTAGCATCATTCTTCTCATCCGAGCATGGAAAGGAACTGGTTCCATGAAGAGGGGAATCACCAGGAGGCAAATCAACATGTCCCACTTCCTCTACCATTTTAGGACCACCTTTCCCCTTCCCTAAGGAAGCAGAAGATCCTTTGTCCTTCTCCTCAGCCCTCCCCAGCTGTCCAGCTGCACCAGGGTAGGCTTTGCCAGACCAACCAACCCACCCTGCAGTGCTCAGAATCCGGATTGCCATTCTGCTTCTGAATCCAAAAGGCTTGCTGCTCTTCTTCTTCCCAAATTTCTTCAAGAGCCATCTGGAGATACCAATTGCACGTGCCACACTCAGCAGTCGAGCTTTCAGCCTTGCTTTCTTGGCAGGTTTTTGGCCAAGCCAGCTGGTGACTTTTCTAAAAGCAGAATGGGTGGGCAAGTGCTTGGATCCTTCCCCACCATGCACAGGTTCTGTTTCAGAAGCTGCCTCTGCAACCAATTCTTTTTCTGCTTTCTCTTTTTTTGCCTTTGTAGATTGGCCTGAACTCTGTTTAACTTTTCCAACAACTTTTCCAACTTTCTTCTTCTTTCCAAGGAGGTGCTTATTAGATGATTTTTTTGTAATGGTCGAGCAGCTTGAAGTATTTAATCTTTTCTCTTCAAAACTCTGAGCTATGTTGGGTTCTTTTTGTTTACTGAGAGTTTCTAGAGTCATGGGTTTTGAACAGATGCTTTCAATGTTGTTCAGGTCTGAGCTGGTTCCCAAAGCCATCTGTGCAGGATTTGTTTTTTGGCATGGTGATAGTTTGGTCTCGGTGGTTTTATGCCGGTTTTTCAGACTGAGAGGGATTTGGGATCGAGAAGAACATTTCTTTGTAAGCACCAGTGCTGGTAGGTCCTGCCTGCTGCAGTCTGAACTCTCCCTCTGTCTATGTCCAACCTCTTCACCTTGTTCTGGGATCTTGCGCTTTCCAGATTTCTCCTTCAGTGTCCTCTGATGCTTGAAGAGGAAAGAGCCATTTTGCAGCTCTCTGCCTTCATCATTCACCTTCTCTTCCTGTTCATGTTTGCTAAGGTGAACGTGGAGTTTTGCTCTTAGAGCAGTTGGGAGTGGTTCTGGTTCATTTTCTTTCACTTCATCAATGTTCTCTGCAGTGCTGCTCTCCTCACTGCTGTCAGAATTCACGTGTCCATCTTTAGACATATCTTCAACTCTGTCATTTTCTAGTATATTTTCCTTGTCTACTTCAGTATTTCCTTTGTTCTTAACACTCTTAACTTGGAGTCCTGAAGTGCTTAACTGATCATCTGCCTCACTGCTCTCAGCTGGAGCACATTTTGTTTGTCCCAGCACATTGTCCGGCTTCCTCATCTTCTCCTCTGCTTCCAATCCTGCAAATTCACTGCCTTCAGCCTCAGATTCAGTTTTTCCAGCTGTGGTCACCTGCTCCCTTTCAGGTTCAATGGATGCTTCCTTGCTTTCATGAGCCAGTTCCTTGTAGCCTTTTCCTTCACTCACAGGAGGATCTTTGAGCACAACTTCTTTCTCACTGTTGCCATCTTCCTCCGAAGAGCTGCTCTTCTCTTCTGCAGAGCTGCTCTTCCCTTCTGCAGAGCTGCTCTTCCCTTCTGCAGAGCTGCTCTTCTCTTCTGCAGAGCTGCTCTTCCCTTCTGCAGAGCTGCTCTTCTCTTCACTGCTGGAAGTGCTGCCCACCACAGCCTCCTCTGCACTCGTTTTGTGGGTCCCGTGGCCTTCACTGCTGGAGTCAGAGAAGGAGTTACCTGAGGTTTCCAGATTATTTTCATCCTCGCTTTCAATCCTGGCAAGTTTTTCAACTTGCTTTTTCCCAGTCCTCTCACCTTTTTCCTGTGCTCTACTGCCTTGGGATTGAGAACCTGATTTCTGCTCAGAAGTCTCCTTGGAGTCCTGATTCCCTCTGTGCCTTCCCCTGGGGTTCTGTGCCTTCTCTGCCAAGTTCTGTTTCTGAAAAGAACCTTCATCCCCTTGCTCTGTGATGGCCTTTACAGCCCCCAGCTCAGTGCCTGTTTCACCAACACCAGGTCTCTTTCCACATCTCTTTTTAAAACTCTGTTTCTTTCTGTTTGTGATGGCTTTTCCCTCCTTGTCACTGCTGTCCTCACTCTCCTGCCCTGATGCCATTTCCTGTTGCTGGCAGGCCTTCCCTTTTTTCCCCTCCGCTCTGGACACTCCATGTTTTCTCCCCAAAGCAGATTCACTTTTATCATTTCTCCTGAAGGCTCTTTTTCTCCGGAATAACTTCTTGTGGTCATTTTCTCTGCTTTCCTGAGGCCTCCCCAGCCTCTGGATTTGTAAGGGCTCCTCTCCAAGGCTGTCACCTTGTCCAGGCAGTGACTCTTTGCCCTTCACTTGGCCTCTGCTCTTCCCTTCCCTCTGCTTCCCACAGTGGATCTTTGGGTCTCCTGAGGAGTTTCTCTCACAATTGAACACCTTCTCTTTTCCAGCCTTTTTCTGCCGAGTCTTGGATCGGGAAGGAGGCATTTCCTCAAGGTTCAGGAGTTAGGTGAGGGCCTATCTCAACTCACCTGCGAAAGGAAAAGTTGTGCATTTTGCTGTGAAATAAGCTACAAAGGGAGGCCAGATGCTCCTGAGTACTAATTTGCCTCATTTCTGTGGAGCCAAATAAATGTTTGCAGAGCTTTGCCTGTGCAGTGCCAAATGGACTGCTCTGCTCCAGGTTAATCTCTGGCTTATTTTGTCACAAACCACTCTGATTTTCTTCTTTTGTTAGAATCATAGAATATGATGATCAGGATCATCCAACTCCAGGCCCTGCAGAGGACACCCCAATAATCCCATCATTAGGCTGTGTGTCCAAGGTCTTCTACAGCTGACAAAGGTCTGGACACACTGTAGGTCAAGATAGAATGATTATTTTATTTCAGTTTTTGCTTCTCCAATAACCTTCTTTGTGCTGAAGAAGAGAGGAACACATCTAATGAGCCATGTGGAATAAATGTCAGGAACAAACACTGCTGCAGTGTCACAACCTCCACACAACAGCCCTGAGTGCACTGTCATTGCCTGGCAGGGTGGGCAGTGTTCAGTATCCCAAGTGTTAACCTGTTTATCTCTTTATCTTTCCTCTAATCATATGCATGGAATAAAGGATGTAAAATTGCCCAAAGGATTGGTTCTGATCTTTCAGGCTGTTACAAAAACTGCTTCTATCCTTTACAGTTATACAGAGCTTTTATTTTATGAGTCAACCTCTTGCTGTTTCAGATATCCCACTGGGGCTCCAGGCTGCACTTCTGCCCCTGTGAGTGAGCAAAGTGCTGATGGCAGAGCCTGGGTTTGGGATCCCAGCACCAAGCACTGCAAGGAAAGGCTCCAAACCACAAAACAGAGCACAACTGGAAGAAAATGATGGATCAGAGAAAGGAAAACTTGGAGGTGAGTCGATGAGGAGAATGGGACTAAGGGAAAAATCTTACAGCAAGAAAACCCATCAGTCTGCAACATCTTCCCAAAGAAAAAAAAAGATGTAAAGGCTCTTGTTGGGGGTGTTTGGAACTGTTTTGGAGATAACACTACCCAGTGATGGGCAGGGAGCAAACCAGCACACAGGACAGGGAAATTCCGTGACATATTTTGTCCTCTCATCTCTTTCTCCATTAAAGCCTTCTCTCCATTTTCTCATTTTTCTTTCTCTTTGTTTTTCAAACAATTCTGTGGATTCTCCACAGGCAGAAGAGAAATTTCCACCCATCACAGCTTTACAAATTCTGTCAGTGGGTAACAGAGGATGGAGCAGTCAAGATTTTGTTACTGATTCGTGCTAACTCTGCCAAGCACTGACTTATTTAAAGGCTGAAATCCAGCATCTGGAAGCCTCCAGTCAGATCTTAGACCATTATGGGATGCTGACAGTATATTTACCTGTCTGACACTCTGACTCTGCATGCCAGTGGCCAGGGGTGCAGTGTCTGTATGCAGGCTACAAGCCCAAAAGGGTTCTGGCCAAGGTTTTTTGGAACTTCCATCCACAGGCCTACCCCAGGGAAGGGGATGGGGGAAAAGCACACAGTCAAGACTGCAATTCAGCAAGCTTTAAAAACTTTAAACTTTACAGCTGCTATAAAGTGAGAATGAGAATTTTTAGAATTTAGTACCTCAGGAAGGATGGAAATCCAGCCACTCTCCATAATATCTTATGATCTGATTGCAGACTGAAACTTGCCCAAGCATCTTTACAAGTTATTAAAATAAATTTTGAAAAAAGGCCATTAAAAAGTACATTCCAGTACTTTGGGAGCAACTCTGTAAGAAACAACTCAGTGAATCAAAAAGTTTGTTTCACCTCAGCCACTCCAAGGAGGGCAGCAAAGCCACATTTGAGATTTCCACAGCCCAGGGAGGCTGATGCTCTAAGGAAAGCACACTTGGTGTGTGTAAGGCACAGGGTCTTTCTGCAAATGTTGGTTCCTTTCCTGTGCCACCTATTTTGTGCTGTTCTGCACCACTGAACAATCTGCAAAGGGGAAAAACAGCATCTCCTGTTCCCCCAGCTGCAACTCTGATACTGATGCAAAAAGCTGCTGCCCTGGAAGCAGTTACACACAATTAAGGGTTCCAACCATCAGTGTCCCAGGGTTCCCTCTAAACTTGCTTTTTTGGTTCTGGTCTAGAGTTGCCTCTATTCAGACCCTCTTGGACACTCTGCACAGTGCAGAGTTCATCTCTTAACACCAAATCCTCTTCCCTCCCTCCCTTTGAACAAGATTCTATCATAGGTAGGTGTCTGGTCACCTCATTTCAGCCCCCCCTCCACATTTAATACCCCAATACTCCTGGCCTAGATCTCTAAATCCTGCAACAAGACTTTTGTTACTGAGATTAATGGCAGTTGAATTAGACCCTAAATCCTCAGTACAGAATAGTTGTTAATGTTCTGTTCTCCTGGGGGCTTAAAGTTGATTCAGCTTCTCTACAGTGCCAAAAACAGGAGAAAATAATAAATGAAAGTCTGCTTTTATGTGCTGTTGCTAGATAGTCATGTGTCTGCAGAGTTAAAGCCTTCCACAAAACAAAAATGCTGAAATTCTTGGAGGAGGAGGAAGGTCAGGAACGCTGCCCAAATTTGTGGGCAGCTTAGACACAGGAGTTTGGGTTGACTCACTATAAAGCCAGGACCTCAGACTGAATCTGGGTTAGAAAGTGAAAAACTGGAGTTCACAATTCTTCAGAGACAAGGTTTTAGAGCAGATTGGTTTGTAACACCACTGTTATTACAGGGAATGGGAAGATGGATCACTGCTTATATAAACAATTCCTCTGACATCAGACCTGCTCTGATTAACTGCCCTGCACCATCTGCCTGCTGGACACACTGCAGCAGGTGAAAGATGCTGCTCATCAGTTTTCCAGCTCCCCTCACCACACCAACTTCACCTAAATCACTACAGGAAAAAGAACAATTTGATGGCATTCTCCCTTTTTTAGAAGAAATGAGAACAATTCACATCAGAGAAAGGAGATCCTCAATGCTGTCAAGAATCACAGCATGAATCTACAGATAAAAAGAAGAGCAGAAAGCTCATGGTGCTATTTTAAGACCAACAAGGAAATGTCTGTCTTCCCTGAGCACGGTGGATTCTCCCAGCTCATACAGAGGAAAGCACAATCATTAATATTAAAGGAATCTCCCTGGAATTGAATTCTTAAGTTTCTATTTTCATTCACTGCACAAATTGTTCAAACCCCTTCTTTTATCACTCAGCACAGTAACTTTTGTAACATACCTGCAGTGATTCCAGCAAGCTGCCCAGCACCTGGATCACAGCTCACATCCATGCAGAAGTAACACATTCCCTCTCCCATGCCTTGTTTCCATGCAGCCCGGGGTCTGTTCCAGAGTTCCTGCAGTCTAACAGGGATTCTGCCTGGACTGTGCCCCAAGAGCAGATAATTACACGTATATGGAAGGAAAGTGGCATCAATAATTCAAGCTTTCTCATGGTACCTTTTGAACTTTTCAACCAGCAATATCAGCAGCTGGCTTGCAGAGTTTGGGATAAAAGAAGAGGTGGGATTTCACCAAGGTAAGGATCAGATGTGGTATGATGAGGTGCACCCTCAAATAAAGACTGAAAAGGTCAATTCCAAACCCTAAACATATCTGTTATAATGCAGGAGGCTACCAGACAAGGCACAGTGAATGCTACCTGGAAAAAAAAAAGCTTAGGCCAATGAAAAGAATTCAATCATAGGCCCCTTTCTTCTGCATCCCTGGAGTTTTATTCCAGGGAGCCAAGCACGGATAGCTCAGCCTCTGCTCTCTCCTTGCCAATACCAAGCTCTCTGCTGAAACAGGAAAGCTCAGCACTGAAAAGACAGCAAAACTGGCACCATTTTTGCCCTCATTATGCCTAAATCTCAGTCCAAATCAAGCAGAATGACTAAATCTCCTTTCAACTTGAATTTCCAAATAAAGTCGTTCTCCTCTTACTTGCAGACAGGCCGAGGTTACAGCCAGTGCTTATGTCCATGAAACTCTTTAATTCAGGGATGGCTCTGCCATGCCTGGGTTATTCTCAAGAAATCAGGTAACAGAGCAGTCACAAATGCTCAGAGTGAGCTGTAAGTGCAGCCTCCCTCTGCTCTCCCCAGGCTGCAAAGGGACAGCACAGGGAGAGCAGGATTTCACTGCTCTGAGGATGTCCCTGGCTCTTCAAAGTTTCCTGGCCCCTCCCAAAAAGCCTTTCCAGAGGAGCTGGAGATCAAACAAAAGGAACTCAGATGTGGCCAGCCACCAAAACAACCATGAAATATGATAAGATTTTAGATGCTTTGCAGCATTAGTTTGGGTGGGACTTGTTTTGTCCATCTCTGTCCAAGAGCCCCTGGTTGTTATGTGCTGTAACTTGAGGGCTCCTCCACTAAGCAGCAAGGATAAAAACTGGGGGTTGAGCTGGAGAATTCAAATTTTACCTGAGCTTTCTGTTGCTGGATGCTCCACTTCTCTTAGTTCACAAGAATGAGGCTGTGGAGCAACAGTGTAGTTAATTATTTCATCACGTTCTTTTATTAACCATCCACAGATTACACTCTATCCCTCTCTGCAGAAAAATCTCTCCTGTAAAGCCCAGAATGACTGATGGCATCTGGACCATGAATTCCTTAATAAATTTCAAATCTTGGAAAAAAAGCCCCGGGGCTCTTAGCTCTAAGCTTCTAATGTGTGTGTGTGTGGCAGGGAGGAGAAGCTGCTCTGAAAAATTCACCTCCTGAGGAGGAAATGGCTCTAACAACCCCCATCAGTATCAGCTACAGCCTCTTCAAGGCTCAGCATAGCCCAGGCAGCATCGGAGCTGCTTCTGATTTCTGTGATTTGTCAGAAGCCTGAGATACTTGGGTTTCACCCTGGCATGGCTGAGATGAAGGCACTGATCACACTCACTTCACACTCCTGTCTGTTCTGAGCTACCTGAGATGAGAAAGGCTAAACTGGTGCTGTGCAGATACTCCCTCCCCACCCCAGTCTCCAGCCTGGCTGTCCCAGCACCTCTAACCTGAATTGTCTGCACAGACTGAACATATTTGTTTGCCTTTTAAAGTGCTGCTGGCAAGATGCTGCCAGATGGTTCATATCTTGTTAAGGGAGAGGGAGATAAGCAGCAGGAAAGATGAAACCCTTCCAGATTTCAGCTCCAGGATCCCTGAGTAGACTGGATAGAGTGGAGTTTCCTAAAGATTCCTTCATTTATGCAAAACACCAGGTCCTTCCAGGCAGCATTCAGCCACTATGATTTAAAAAAGTTATTAGAGAGTGATAACACATCAGAATCACCTTTTCACTGCAAATTCTTCTTAAGTCAGTCACATAAAATAAAAGGATTGATGCTATTGTGTAAAATAGAGATGAAAAGGTAACTCCATTTTTAAAAATTACTAAATCACACAAATAAAAGAGTAGCAACTGGCTGTGACTGATCAGAGAAATGACACCTTGCATCCATTCCCAACCACCTTGTTCACTTGGTAATAGCTCAGGTAAAGAGATTGGTCAAAGCTATTCTTAGGAACATCTGTTTTTAAGATTAAACTTGCCAAATGTATGAATAGGGTCTCCTCTTGGTTTCACTCCACAGCAAGTAGAATTGACAATCCAGTCAGGACCCTGAAGCCTGTAAAACTTCTTTAAAAATAGCTTTCTCTTTTTATGTATTTCCCTTCCCCCCAGCCCCCCATTACATTAATATAAAATATCTCCACTCTTGCTTCCATATCATATGTTGCCTCATACTGACAGAAAATATTCTCCTTTGAGCCTGTACCCCAGGCTACTGAGAGAGTATTCCTGACCTCTCACTGTTTCAAACTGGTGAGGGCTCTGCTGCCTTCTTCCAGCTATTTTAAGATGAGCCAAAAGGTCTCCAAGGGCCTCTTCCCCAGCCATAACCCGAGGAAGACAAATAAAGTATTCATGATTGCAAGGAGAAACCAAAACAATTAAGTTACACAGGTTTGAAAACAGCCCCCTTAAATA
Source organism: Lanius collurio (assembly GCA_020086605.1). Classification (NCBI taxonomy): domain Eukaryota; kingdom Metazoa; phylum Chordata; class Aves; order Passeriformes; family Laniidae; genus Lanius; species Lanius collurio. The sequence goes on along the minus strand of JACBWW010000037.1, from coordinate 5,346,982 downwards.
TTTCAGGAGCACTTTGCTGCCCGATTGTCAGCCGTTGAGCAGGGCTGGATGATCCTGTTACACAGCAAGGCAGTGTCCCCTGGCCCCATCCCAGGGTCAGAGACAGCCCCAGGCTCTGGGCAGGGATGGACCTGACCTGGGTGAGCTGAAAGACTCTGCCCTGTGCTAAGACACGGCTCAGACTTCTCCCTTCTAATCCCTGAGTGACCTCTGTGGTTCATGGCTAAAAGGAGCAAACCGAGGAGGCAAGACTGGGCGAGCTGGTACTAAATTCAGGGCTGGTTTGGTAACACCAGGGAGCTCCTGGCAGAGCAGTGCCAGCAGCAGCAGCTCTGCCATGGGCAGCAGCCAGAAGCAGGCCCGTGGGTCATCCTGCTGCTCCTGCACTGCTGCTGTGCCCTGTGCTGCTCTGGGACTCCAGATGGGGGGTTTGTACATCACATTTCCTTTTCACTGGGCACCTGGGTGGCCTCAGATGAGCTGTCCTTGCTCTCCTTCCCTGTTCCTGCACAGCTGGGAACTGGGGGTTTGGTAGAGAATTCCTCTGAGTCAGTGAAATGCCCTGGATTTGAACTGGGTTTCAACCCAATTATACATGAAAGCAAGAGGCTTTTTAATGGTGGGGGGTGGGCTACAGCCCCAGGGCTGCTCTCCCGTGGGAATGAGTGCTTTGCAGAAAGCAGCTGAGCCCCCAAAGTACAAATGAAAGGCTCAAAGTGGAATGTCAGATTGTGCAGACTGAAATGATTACACTCAGGTATTTTCAACTACCAGCAGATTCTAATAAGCTCGCAGAGATAAAGGTAGAAGGAATCATGCAGCTAAAGGGTGAGGTCTCATGTTACAGCCAAAGTGACTTTATGGGGCCACTCCTTCCTTCCAGGGTCTTCTACAGCCCCAGCTGTTTCCTTTGCACCAATTCTGGTGGTCACCTCAATGCAATTGGATCTTACAGGTAAATTGACCTCATGCTGAGCTTCCTCTTAAATGAGTGGCCTGCTTGTCTGGAATTGCTCTTGCTGGATATTCCCTTACTCCAGATCATAAGGCATTAGTTAGCTAAAAATCAAATTTAAAGGCACAAATGTGCACCAAGAGAAGAAAGGGAGCGGGAACAAGCAGCACAGGAGGGCAGAACAGACCTTAGCCACAAACTCTTTTGGAGCTCCTGAACTCTGGGAGGGAAGGAGGAGGAGGGTACAGGAAGGCCACAGGACCTGGAAGAAAATTTGGTTTGCAAACTTGGACAGAGACTCTGTGAAAAGCAGATTATCCTATAGTGGACTAACAAACTTTCATGAGATACTGGGGCACTCACATTTTTTATGCTCTGTGATACTGTCTTTACACTTTTGAGGCACAGGCACTGTTATTATGCTTTTACTGAAGATCTGAAACAAACTGGGAGTTGTTTGCTGAGCCAAGCATTTGAAGACACTCAAAGACTCTTTTCAAGGGGATTGCTTCCAAAACTTGACATTTATTTTACAGGATGACAAACCTTTTCTCTCATTTAATATGAACTGCCCTGCATCTTATGCTCTGTTCCACTGCAGACATTTTACTCCCTTAATCTTCTGTAGATAGATCTCTCTTCATTTTATGAGAGGTCTCACCTCCCTGCACACAGGAGAGATCCTCACATAAATCTCTCACCAGATATCACTGTGACAAGGAAATGGATTACAGAATTTGAGCCAATTCCACTCAGGATAACATTGCAATGCAGAGTTCTTTCTGGGCATAAGCAGATCCAGAACAAGCACATCAGTGAGCAAGTTCACCTGCTGAATCAAGCCTGGTCAGTCTTATGGAACAAGAAATGATCACAGCTACTTTCTGTTCCTTCTCCTCCAGGAAAATCCACCAGGTTAATGGTACCTGCCTCCCATGTTATTAATTAATGAGGCACATGGAGCTCTGATACATTAATTCATGCCTGTGAACTGAGTTACTGAGAAATTATAATTTTTCTTGTGCACTAAAAATTAGTATTTGAAGATCTTACCCTCAACCAGGATTTTTTAATGGTTTGAACAAACAAACCTCTAAGGAACAGCTGAATGGGCAGAGAGAACTGTCAGGAGGAATCTGCCTGTGCAACATCAGTTAACAGAGATTAATTGGAGCAGGAGAGGTTTCCATGCAATCCAAGATCTGAGGCTTTAAAAGGGCAAAGCACTTCAGAGAGATGACATGGTATTATTTTACTTTGAAATCCTCATGTCCCACTTACCACAGTTCCAAAACAAGGGGTTTTAAGGATGGACCCTGGATGCTGCCCAACAGAAATCCCAGTGCCTGGACTGACACTGCTCTTAGCAAAGATCTTAGGAGGCCTTTAGGGCTGAGGTATTGCCAGCTGCTGTGGAGCTCCAGTAAGTTAAGTATAAAATTAAACCAGTCTTTTTTAAAGGTTAATTCCATAGTAAGAAACTATCACTTAACGCTTAAGTTTTAATATTTCCAGAAACTGCCTCATGGATCTACTTTGACAGAACTGAATTTCCTTGAGATGGATTTTTTTCACATCTTCATTACATTTGACATTCAAAACATCTTCCTGTAATGAAAGCACAGGCAAATATCACCAGGTCTGAACTGTGAGCAAATTGTCACAGCACTGACAAGATCACAGGTAATCAAACTGATTAAGGACTGAGATACCTCCTTTGGTCACAGCCTGCATTTCATCTGCTCTTATCTGTGTCAGAATAAAGTCAGGAGGATGTGTTTGGCTGCAGAACAATCACACCCTTGAAAAATACCTCTCCCAAATTCCACTCCTGTGGCTACCTTGCAGTTTGGAATAAAGCTCCCTCAGCTATAGCTGAAGCCACTTTTGCCTCAATACATTGCCCAAGAAATAACACCAAGCCTTTTCTTGATCCTGCTGTATTCTCTGCTTCCTTGGACTCTTACCCCATCAGGTCTTGAGCTGCAATATCTGACTTCAGGGTGATGTTCAGCAGCTCAGAGATGTCCTTGTGTTGCCAATTTGGGTTTTTTAGGAGCTCAGCCTGTTTTTCAAGGGCTCAGCACAGCAATCTGATAAAGGTAAGTTCCCTTTAAGAAAGGAGAGTGTAAGCAGAATCCAAGCTTCATTTTTTGAAGTCCCTGCCTTAAGCATAGGCAGAGAACAGGAGATTGGTTTTAAACAGATGAACAACATGCAGAGGCTCAGTGAACAACAATGCACAGACTCATCTGCCAGAGGAGCAAACAGGAGGAAGAGATCCTTGTCTTTTGAAGGGGAAGAGTCAGGGACGGGCTGGGCTCTGCCCTTGGACATTCAGGTCCTTCCAACCTCGGGTGACTCTGCCTGACGCTGTCAGCATGGGCTCAGGGCCATCCATCTTAAAGAGGGCTCCCTTGCCAAAAAAGCTCTTAAAATACAACTTAGTTCTGCATACAAGAGCTGTGCCACAAAGAGTTGGAGAGCCTCAGTTTGTTTGTACTCATTCAGCTGGGGAAGAGGTGACCAGAGGGAAGAGCCTCAAAGTACCTTTTTATCTGTTTTCCTCCTTACTGAAACAAGCCACAAGTGCAAGGAGCCTTTTAGCTCTCCTGTCTTGGTTGTGTTCCCAGCAAACCCATCCCTCCCATCCCCATGGATCAGCCATCATGCACAAAAGGCATGAGAGGCAAGATGGAAATGAGGGGTTTGCTGATACAGCAGTTTCATTACAAGAAAATCATACTTGAGAGAGGCCATTTCTACCTAAGCAACAGTTGGGACAAATTAACCAGGATGATCTCGAGGACCATCCTACTGCTACAGCAGCCTTTTCACACAGGGATTTGGAGGTCCTCTGGGAAGCTGCAGCTAACCTGGAAAGCTTGTGAAACACCCCCATCATCATCCTGTTGGAGAAAGAGGTTGAGGTGCTGCATGGAAATAATCCAAGCACTTTGGGGCTTGTGGCTGTGAGTGAAAGCATTGAGCTCCCTGTGACCAAGGGCCTGTGGCAGATACTGAAGGAATTTTTCCACCTGGTTTACCCCAGGGAATCAGCTACAGCTGCAATACAACCTTGGTCTTTGCTTGAGAGAGATAACAAAGTCTAATGTGGCTTAGCAAGGACTGCTGGGATTTAGAAGCAAATTTCCACTTAAGTCTGTCTCATCTTTCAGCCATACCAGCTCCTGCTCTGATTAAAGACATCCCAATCCATGAGGCCACATAGGCAGTGGGTTGGAGGCTGAATTCAGGACCACAGTCCAGGCATGAATTTATTTGAGCCACCATAGACACAAACCATATTCTAAGAAACAGACCAATTAGGCTGTAAAAAAAAAATTCATTCTCTCACTAACCAGACAGGCCTCAGGCTTCATGACCTAGATGAAAAGTACTTTTCCTTCCAACATTATGTTCTTCTAATAGAACTGTTAGACAAATTCTGCAAATATTCAGTTGCTAAACATCTGAGGAAAGCTTGCATTACTATTGAAAAGTTAAAAAAAAAAAAAAGAGCTCCAGGCCAAGCTTTTCTAGGAGTAGAGAATTTTGGCAGCAAACACACCACCCTATAAAAGAGCTCACGTTACCAGAAAACATTTGACCTAAAACTCAGGCCACTATAAAACAGCATCCCATATTAGGGACCCAATATGTGTACTCAGATGTGGAAAATTTGTTCTTTAGTTGTGATCCAAGACTCTCCCCTCTGCAGAGCAGTGGGTCTGTGGGGGTCAGGGAACACTGTGCCAGCATGGCTGGAAGGATTTTTTCAAGTCAGTGTTAACAACAACTCGTGTCCTGCAGCCAAGGGACACTTGCCAGTGCCAGAGCCCAGTGAGGCTGCACAAAGCAGAAGGGGGAAGCACTGCCAAAGCCTGACTGGCAATAACCTTAATAAGGGCCCTCAGAGTGCTTCCAAGCATTAAAGCATTAGCTCTTGGAGAGGGCCAGCAAACTTCTATCAGATCCCAGACAAGGAGTTCAAGTGAAAAGCAGAGGTAGGCACAAAATTCAAGGGGTTTGGCAGCAGCTGAATCCTCTGATCAGAAACAGGCCATTATTTCTCCTGTCAGCTGAGGGGCAGGCTAAGAGTAACCACAAGGCTCAGAAGGCAGTTCCTGGAAGGGAGAGAAGAAGAGGGAATTTTTTTCCCCCATTACATTCAAAAGCTGCTTACATTCATTCACTGAAGGCTCCACCCTTCACAACCATCTCATCCCATCACCGATTTTCCTTGCTGCTCCTTTTCTGACAGCACAAAAATACACCCTAATTCTGTCACAAGCCTTTCCATCCCCTCCTGCTCAGCTCAGAACACAATTGAAAGCACAATTCATGAGTTCCAATCTTGTCTTGCTTTCTCCCTTTGCAATTTCTCCTGTATTTTAGGCACAGCAGCTCTAAAAGGATTCTTAACGTCTCTGCCCACAAGACAAGGAGCTCATTCCAGTGAATCCTTCAGTTCCAAAGCTCTGCTAGAAAAAAAAACTGCCATTATTTCAGCACATACCCTAAACTACTCAATCCCATTTGTAGTCACGTTTGTGCTCTGAGGAAAATAAGAAGCCTCAATTAATTTTTTTGTTGCTGTTGGTTTTGAATCTAAATGCAGTTTAGGGTGTACAAGTAATGGCAGCATTTTTGTGACACACACTCTTTCAGTGGACCTACAGGACTTTTCAAGTTATGTGAGTGAAAATAGGGAGAAGATAATAAATTGCTTCTGCCTTTTCTGAGCAGGACTGTCCCATCTCTTCCTCCAAGCCTGCCAACAAATACTCAGAAAAGGTTTACCATCAGTCCACCTGTGAGGAGCAGATAGAAGCAGCTAGGTGCACCAGGATGATGCACATGCACAGGGACACACCAGCTCAGAAGCTGCTGATTAAACCATAATTTCCTGTAAATTTGCAGCATCAGTGCCTGGCACAAGAGGTGGAAACAGCAGGACACCTCCCTGCCAGCCTCAGTCCTGCAGCAAGAGACAAGGAAATAATGACGCAAACAGAAACAAGGAAGTGAAAACTACTTTGAAAATAGGAGCTGAAAGAGAAGGCTCTCAAAAATCTCATTAGCAATAAATTAGGTCCCAAAGGAGGTATTAGTACTTGTAGAATGAAGGGTGCCTGAAGCACCACCCAAGCAACTCTGCAACCATTTTTTCCTGCCGAGTAGAATGTGCCATCCGAGTGCTGGAGGCAGGAAAGGATCCCTCAGCCTTGCTTGGGAAGATCAAAACAGAGCCTGAAACAAGAGGGCTTCCAAGAAGAGGCTTCCAAAGTGTGCCAAGGACAGCAACTCAGCACCATTCCAGGAGGATTTAGCTCTTCCTCACTGGCTGTCAGTGCTACAAGCAAGTTACAAGGGAGAAATTTCAGAATACTTTGTTCGTTCTCTTAGCTGGAAAAAACCCAAAGTGGTGTTAGGTGAGGGATAAAGGAGGGAAATTTTAAAGAGGAGCAAACTGCTCTATGCAGAGTTTCACCAGCTTCAATTCCAAATCCACTGGCAGACAGCACTGCAGCACTGCCAGATCAATCCTGATCCCTTCAGAGTTATCACCCATGTTATTCCAGGATAAACCAGCAGTGACCTTCCAGGAACTATAATGTGAACCAGTGCCTCTCCTGGCACCAGCTCCCATCCCATAGGGATTTGCAGGATGGTGACACAATCACTTTGCTTCTCCCACCCACCACCTTGCTTCACCTCTAGCAGTGCTCTTTGCCCCTCAGCTCAGAGAGGGCAGCTCCACCTTCTCCCAGGGATCTGTGGGCAATGTAAAAGAAGCTGCTGAAGGACAGAATAGATATGAGAGGAGACAAGGATCACAAAAGGGAATTCAGAGTTTTATTTCCAAAAAAAGAGCAATGTAGTGTTGAAACAAAAATCAAATTCAATTAGTTTTCCTCCAATTTGAATGGCTACAAAAATAGATTCTACCCAAATCCATAAAGCCAGTTAACAGTACCATAACAAACAAACCCAAAAACTACTCATTCAGATACCACATACAGCAGTCACAGGAATCTAGCATATATTACTTAATGTTTTTTTTTTCTTAAAGTAAATTTCTAAATGTTTCCATTAAAACTGAAATACCCATAAGATTTAAAAAAATTGTACAAAAAATAATTGTTGGAGGTAACAGTGTGCGTTTATTAAAATCCTGCGCCAAGGCAGTAAAACATTTATAATTTAAAACCCAGCCCAGTAGAAAAGAGAAATGTGCAAACATTTGAATGTTAGATGTACTCAGAGGCTTGTGGTGCATCAGACCTGGCATCCACTGCTGTCCTAAAGCAAGGCAGGCTCCAGCAGGAGAGGTCTCCAAGAGGCACTGAAGGGCAGGCAGAGGCAGCAAGCACAGCACACGAGCTGCAGCTCCCCAGTCTGGCTGCTGGGAGCACTGGTGCCCTCTCCCCAGGGACGGTTTGCCCACTCAGTAGTGTTATGGCACTCGATCCAATGCCAGGAAGTCCTCGGTGAGTTCTGCTCAATCTGCTGTAGGAGGGAAGAATGCAAAGCCATTTTAAAAGGCAGGCATTGAAAGCTAATGAGAGCTAATGAGTTTATATGGTCAGATTGTTGCTGGGAGTTCTGGCTACCTCACCAGCTCACTTTGTGATAAGAGTCAGGAGCCTTCAAAGGATTTTTAGCTCTTCCTTTACCACCGGTGCAGCACTGCTCATACACCCCTCAGCCAGCAGATTCTCACCCTGAAAATTCGGGTCAGAGTTCTGCACAAAGCTTTTAAAGAAGCTGAATTTTATAAAGAAATTTCATTCTACTTTCTGCCTCCTTCAGCTACTTCAAGTATCTTCAGCCTCACCTACCTCCTCCATTACTTAGTCCATGTCCTAAGGGACTTCTTGCCGAATTTCTTTCTGCATAGCTCCTGCAATGACACAAGAGGAGACTCCTTATTGCAATGCAGTCTCAGCCCATCCACTCCCAGAGGCCGACAGAAGACCAGGATGAGGTAGTGTCCAGAGGAAGTGCGCAGAGCAGAGCATGTCAGGCAGTCACTGATCCTTCCACACCAGCAGTTACCAACCCCACCAAGCTTCCTGCATCCACTGCAGACAGTAGTCCTTTGCCTACACTTGGTAGCCCCTGTCCCTTGACCATTCTAGGGAGATGAGATAAAGCCCCGCAGCCGTGGTGGTAGCTCAGCTCTATTGTAGAGACAGAATGGGAGCAGAGACACTGAACACATCCAAGGGACAGTGTCAAGCCAGGATTAAAACTCCAGAGTCCCATCCTTGACCAACTAAGCCCGTGTGGCCTGCCCTTAGATCAGCATGGGTTGACACAAATAGAGACCTGTATGCGAATACTCAGAGTCCTGTTCCTTGGGGATGTGGGAATGTGATCTCTCCTGCTTTTCGGAGAGAAAGAGACAAAGCATTATTCATAAAAAACGCCAAGGGACAGCACGTGAAAGAGAACCTGACAGGCATTATTGCCCTTTGGTAGCTTGTGGGATGCACACATGATGAGATTCCAGCACAAGGATCCCTGCTATCAGGTGGGCACCCCCCCTGCTGTCACTTCAAGATGCCCTCCCCTGTCAGCCCCAGCCATCAGGAAGAGAAGTTGGCTGATACTCACCCTCTGTGCCCCTCCAGAGTACTCTGGATCTCCTTCAGCACTTCTGGAAAGCAGAGGGTTAAAGCAGTGAGCCAAACCAGAGGGGATCTGCTTTCAGGCAGCTGCCTGACCACATTCCACCTCCCCATGAACAGCCCCCAGAACCTGCCTCCCACAGCTCAGAGGTCAGTCCTTGGATCACCACTGCCTCTTCAGCAGCAACAGGTTTTTACTGGGCAGGCTGGCACACAGGACTGAAGCAGTTATTTGCCAGAGGAAACATTGCCAATCCCCATGTACCAGAGCCCCAAAGGAACTGTCTGTTCCAGCTGTCACCTTACACAAGTCCTACTGGAAATAAAGATCCTTCTCTTATCTCAGCAGGGAATGCAGCTCTGCAGAACAACCCCTGCCTGAGGGCATGGCTATCTGTCCAACCCCTCATTTCTGGGGATTCAAGACAATCCAGCATTTCTACCAGTAATTACAGATCCCTTGGAACTAGAATCCACAAATCTCCCAGCAGCTTTCATCTTTTCCCACCCAGAAAGGCACCTTCCCTCCCAGCAGCAAGACTTCATCTCACTCACTTTCATCATTGAGTAAGGCATGTTCCATCAGTCTCCCAGACTTCCTTTCTAAAAAAGAGTAGGAAAAAAAAGCTTTTACCTAACAATATTTTCCCCTTCACCTGAAATAAATGCAGTTTTGGAAACCCACAATGGAACTGGATTTTTTCCCCATGTTAAGGGAACGTTTTTGACTTTACTGAATGCTTCCTAACTAACCCTTAAAGTCTCTCACACACTGAACTGTATTTTCCAGCAATACTAGTCTGGATAACAGAAGATTCAAATAACTTCAGGCCTTTCCTCCAGCAAAAACTCTGTTCTAACCTTTAAGGGAATCTTCCACACACAATTTACTTCAGAGGTATCAACTAAAATACCGTCCAGGTAGGTCACTATGTTTCCTCCACATCCCTCCTTATTTTTCCCTTTCTTAGGTAGAAAATATCAACTGTAGCAATAGGAAAGACATTTTGAGGTTTACACATCACCATGCTACTTTTAGTCACTTTTTTTTTTCACTTACCATCTTCTCCACAGTCGCCTGGACTCTTTCCTGGTCCCCTAAAAAAATAAAGGAGGCAGAAAACAATTACTGACGCTGAGGCACAGGGGTGCAGAGAACTCCTGTGTGCTCTTGGCAGCTGAAAGAGGCTCCAGTGCACATCAACTAAATGGTTTGCTGGGTGTAGGAAGGGCTTCACCACATGCTGGTGATGCAGAAGTCTGCAGGCACCACAGAACACTAATAAACTCCTCAAATAAAATTCCTGTAGGATCTCTGTCAGTGTCAGGTCTGCTGTTACTCACTGATGATCCAAGAGGAGAGGAGGATGCTGGATTTCCCTTCACAAAGCAACAGCTCAGCCCCAGCACATGGGAACAAGCAAAGCAAGCCAGGGCTTGCTCTAAGTTAGTGACTCCAGCTTAGGGATACCAGTTCCAGTGCTTCCTGCTGTGTCCTACCAAATGTACTCCAAGTTGGAAAACCATCAGGGGAAAGGCTACATTTCCTGATGCCAGTCCCTCTACATAAAATAACTTCAAAGGGTTTGGTTTTTTTTCCTCCTTACTCAGACACAGTCAGTGTGTAAGAGTGTTACAGACTTTACCTGGATTTCCTTGCAGCATTCTCAGTGCCAGATTTGTTGTGCACTTGATTGTTGGTTGTCACTTCTGGCATGTCCACGATGCACCGGGGCTCCACCAACCATTTGGTAGAAAGGGAAAACCTCTCAAACTCCGACGGTGAGATCAGATAGAAACCTACAGGTGATCAGGAATTTATAAGGGCAATTCTCAGGAAACAGCTCCAGAACCAAAGGTGATCCAAAACCAGAATGGATCTAGGCGTGGTCTGTGTTTGGCATAAAGGGTTTGCTTTTCCTTCTATCTAAGCAAGATCATTGAGGAAGATATTGCCCAGCTCCCCTCTGGTTAGCCTAGAGACTGCAATTTAAGATTATGCTGAGAGATAATTCCACTGTCCTGTGCTGACAGAAAGCATAGGAAGATGCAAGAAATGAACTGGAAAGCACCAATTCATCTTCAGCAGCCATAGGATGCTGGATCTCAGTTTTGCAATGTGAGTGCTGAGACACAGGAGGCACAGTGGAGACATTTCCCCAGAGCCTGCTGCTTGGAGAGCCATTCCCTCACACCAGACAAGAGGAGGGTGGCCAGATAGAAGTTATCTAAGGAGCACATCCAAGCTGAAAACCACTGTATTTGTTAACAGTAATGGAATAAACACACTCCTGCTTCTGCTAACTCATGTGCTGGTACCTGTTGGGAGCTGGTACTGCCCAGAAACACACAATTCTGAAATATTCTCACTTGTGTACACGTGTACAAAGCCAGCTGTAAACACTAAGCCTTTTCCCATTGTCTCAAACACACAACAAAAGGGACGATTTGGGGGAAGCCCATCTCACCTTGGCCATATTTGGTGAAGACACAGGATGCAATGCCACTCACATCCTCCTTGCGGATGCAGGGGTAGCGGATCTGTAACTTGAGGAAGGGCAGGGAGATGATCTGGATGTCCCCCAGGTTGGTCAGCACTGCCAGGTCGTTCTCGCTGTAATCGTCAGTCTTGCAGCTGCCAAAGTTGGCAACTGTCACCTTCCGTACCCTGCAGCCCTCCAGGGCTGTCAGCTTCAGCTTCAGCTTGGAGCTGACCTTGGGCAACGTGAAGACCTGTCACAGAAATGAGACACTGACACCTCTTCCTGCACAAAGGCAGCAGCAGCTCCCCGGGACAATGCTGCTCCCTCCCTGGACAATGTTTCCATTCACAGGGAATACACACAGGTGTAACCAGAGCCACCCCCCTGCTCACAACAAGGAATCAGCCACAGGCAGGGTGAGAATCTCTCTCTGTTCTGACACCGTTTTTACCCTTCAGGCTGTAACTGCACTTCTCCCCCATTTTTCCAAAACTCTTCCCTATTTGGTTACAAACTATTACAGAAAGAGAATAGGGTTTGAGTTAGTGTGCAAAACAAGAAACCTTTAAACTACTTCACCAACATACCTACAAATTCCTGCTTCTGCACTAACCACAGAAAAGTTTTTACCCAAAAGCAGAAGCAGCCTTGTCCAAAGAGTATAATGTAATATAGGCATAAAATTTCTTTATTCAGAACATGCTGAACACCCAGTTTGCCAGCACACATCTGATTTATGGACTGCACCAAACAGAAATGCTGTCCAAGGGCTGTTCTTCAGGTACAGGAGAACAAGCACTCCCAAGAGTTGTCTCTCCACTGAGCTGTGGCCAGTGCTTTAGCAGATTTCATGCACAGCTCATAGGCACCTCCATCCCTTAAGAGGTGACACTCACCTTAAACTGCTCTTCAGATACCACCAGCAGCTGGTGGCTGCCTTGCATATCAGGACTCTTGGAAAGGTCATGTGCTACTTCTAGAGGTTCTGGGAGGGGGGTGCTGCGTCCATCCAACACAAGTATCCCCACAACAGGAGCCCTGTGCATCAGCTGAATCTCTTTGGCTAGACAGGCAAGATAAGGAGGGAAAACAAACAGAAAAAACAAACAGGAGTCTAGTCAGAGACACTGTTAGAAACTCATTCACATCCTCTCAGAGCTGGAGACCTATACACTGTGGTTATAGAAATGCTGCCTAAAAAGATTTAGTAGTAGAAGGGCATTCTGACTGGACTGATCTGTGTTAAACAGAAATCATTGTTACATAAAGACAACAGGCCCAGCTGTCAGAAGAAGGGACATGTGCAGCGAGGGTTGATGGCAAACTTCAGTGACAGCTGACAAATTCACAATTCTGAAGTGAGTAGGAAATGAGGCTGAGGCACATTAAGCAATGCTGGAGCTCCAGTTCAGCTGCTGCAGTGAACATTGCTTAGCTCAGACACTGCCACACTTGGCTCCAGTCACTGATAAACAGCATTAATTGAGCTTTTCTGCCCATAACTCCTGTGAGTGATGGCTCAGACCCAGCAGAACCCTGCTTTCACCAGGCACTTACCCTGCTCTGCCCTCACAGGCTCATCCATCCTCCTCTCTGCTGGAGGAACACGTAAACAGAAAGCGTAGACTGTCCCTCCATTGGTGCCAGCCCACAGGGACGGGCAGTGCCGGGAGCCTGGAACAACAAAAAGGCCCATGAGCAAGGCAGCATCCATGACACCCTTCAGTAACAGCTTTCCCTGCCTATAAAAACCTCCCTCTGTTGGCACCTTAAATATCTTTGTATCTAGGGAGACTTGCCAGGCAAACTGCAAGTTCCTGCCATTCTTTTCCCAACCCAGCAGCAGCCCTCAGAAAGGACACTGCATGTGAGAAAAGCAAAAGTACCACCACCACAACTGCTGTGTCCAGTTTCACACATTTATATCACACAGGAGCAGAGTAAGCTTGTGCATGATACCAGTTTGGGCTCAGATGCACAACCAGTTCCCACCTTCACCAAAATTAAAAGGCTCTGCTGGAGATAGGGGTGAACTTCAGAGCAATGAGAGAAAGAAAAGCTTATACTAAAAAGTCAGATGCCATTCCAGCACATTTGAAAATCATACATAAAGACTTGATTCAAAGATGAACTGCCACTTGCTTCAGATTAGCCAGCAGCCCAGAATGGCTAAATAACAATTCTGCATGACAACATATGCTCTTCTTCTATATTGGTTTTTCAGCACAGCACAAAGTAGGACACAGGAGGTGCTGAGTTTTCCTGGCAGTAAATCCTAATACACTCCTTGGCAGAAGAAGTAAAAACCCATTTGGAAGAAGAGAGAGATGCTTTTCCTACTCACTGTCTCTCAGGAAGGTATCAGCAAAATACAAGGTTCGCACAAAGCCAGTGAAAGAGTCTTCTGCTGAGCGGGCTTCGATCTTGCGCTGGACTGGAGCCAGTTCCATCTCCTGCAATGCGTCCTGGTCAAACTTGGCATTTGCTTCTTGCACCTTCACAGATGAGGAGACACATTGTCAGTCAGGGATAGACACAGCAGGGAGAGAAAGGGGGAGTGGCAGCAATAGAAAGGCACAGCAGGGTCACACCAGTGAACTTGTCCTCTGCACTGATCTTCTCTGAAAATGTGCCTGTTCTTATCTAACAGAGCAGCATCAGAAATTGCCGTTTTTCCCTCATACCAATAGTCAGTGATTTGATAGCAAGGCTGAGGCCACCTCCTGCTCTAAGCAGTCTCAGCAGGCTCCAAGGTGCAAAGAGACAGACCCCAAAAAGGTGAACCCCTCACCTCTGAGGCATTCCCACTACCTCCTCGCCGCTTCCTACTGGACACACGGCTCCTTCTGATCCGCCGGAACGACTGACGGAGGGACTTCTTCAAGGATTTCACCCGAGACAGGGGACCTTCTAAGGCCAACTGGTCACTGGGATGCAGTGTGCACCTGGAAGGGGGAGACAGTAATCAGGTGGTCACTTTCTACTGGGTGGTAATTGCTCCCAAGAGTCCAAGAGGATCCACACGAATGTTGGAACACACTCATATATTCTGGAAGATCTTCAAGAGTGGAGAAAAAGGAAGCAGAGCTTCTTGCTACAGTGATAGCTCTTGAAAAATCACTTATCACATCTTGTTTTGTTAGTAATTGCAGGTCACCAGTAACATAAGGATTACCACAGACCCCCTGGGAAGATGACACTTACTTGACAAAGACCAGTTGCTTCTGCTGATGGTCAAAAAGCCCAAACCCATGACTGGTACCAAAGGCCACAAGCTTCCACTCTGAGTGCAGGGCCAAAGAGGTGACCACAGCTGGTGGTTGACACTGGACAAGGACAAATGGCTGAAAACCAGCTTCAAATCGAACAGGGCCATCTCGAGTTTTTAGCTTCTCGTGACCTTTCCATCGGTAGCCCTCTTGGTCTTGCAGAAGATCTGCTTCAGCATGGTCCACCACGTGTTCTGCATCCTCGTCGTTCAGTTCCATCACCAGCACCTGAAAGGAAGAGAACCTTTGATACAGCTTTTGATGTGCAGGCAGGTCTCCAAGCTGCAGCCCTCCCCTTGCTAAACTGCAGCACCTCTCAGGACAGGTAAGTAGCAGCAGACAATGTCTAAAGTACCAACTAGAGAAAGCAGAAAATCCCAGAATGGTTTGGGTTGAAAGGCACCTTAAAGATCACCTAGTTCTAACTCCTGCCATGGACAGGGACACCTTTTCTGGACAAGAGTTCCATCCAACCTGGCCTTAACACTTTCAGGCATGGGGCATCCACAACTTCTCCTGGCAATCTGTTACAGTGCCTCACAGTAAAGAAGTTCCTCCTTTCTAATATCTAATCTAAACCTACTCTCAGTTTGAAGCTACCCCTCCTTGTTCTGTCACTCCAGGACCTTACAAGTAGTCTCTACCCATGATTCTTGTTGGCTCATTTCAGGCACCAGAAAGCTGCAGTTAGGTGACCCCAACCCTTCCTTTCTCCAGGCTGAACAATCTCTCAGCCTTTCCTCAGAGCAGAGCTGCTCCATCCCTCTAATCAAACTTGGTGGCCTCCTCTGGACTTGCTCCACCAGCTCCACGTCCTTCCTGTGCTGGATGCAGCGCTCCAGGTGGGTCCTCATCAGAGCAGGGTCCCATGAAGCATTTCCAGAAAACAGATCAATTTACCATGAGAGAAATGAGCTTTCTGAATTTTAGCAGATCTCCAGATTACTCTGAAACCTGAAAACAATGTTTATGTTGATTGTTCATATTCCAATACCTGTCCTGCTGTGCCAGCAACAGCCAAGTATCCACTGTATTTACACAGGTAGATCTTCTGGATACCAAGTCTTGGATCATCACTGTAAGGATCAAAGGTACCAACCTAGGCAAGAGAACAGAGAGGGGCTGGTCTTTAACTGGGGCAGGAATCAGAATTGCCCAGGTTTTCAGAAAGCTCCTACAAGCAGCAGCTCTCTTACCTTGCGGAGTGGAGGCCACTCATCCTCCCCCAGGGTGTTCATGTTGTCATTGGGATCAGCATCTGTGAGGAACACTCTCACTGTGCTCAGCTTATAAAGGAGGTGCAAGCAGACACCAGAGGCATCCCAAAACCTCACTGTGCCATCCTCATGCCTGGGGAGGAGGATGCAGAACACGCATCATACAGGAGAACAGCACATGGAGGGTAAAACAGAGGGAAAAATACAGAAACAGAAAAACAAACCACAGAAAGAGTTTTGGCTTCTTGGGTATATTTTGCAGGTTTTAGTTTTATTTTGGTTTAGTTTGTTGGGATTTTTTAATATGCAGCTGGTCTTGGTGATCTGACACCATTACACCAATTTAAGATTACACCAAGAAGACATGGAAAAGGCAGCAAGCTTAGCATATGGAAGGAAAAATTTCATCCAGGCAAAAATATGGTTACTGCGAGGGAAAGGAAAAAATAAAATTTAAATTAAAAAATCAAGCTTTAATCCTAACTCTCCAGGTGAAAATTTGCAACAGTCTTCCAACACAAGGGTAGGAGCTTCTAACATGCTCCATCAAGAATGAAATCTGAGGAACAGCCCACTGAAACTCTCAAAAGTGCTTTGAAAAGAAAATGGTACTTTTACGCAATGAGACAATCTCTTGCTAGCTACTTCCACTTCTTAGCTAGATCTGTTCAGGCTGATCAAAGCAGACAGGAGTTCAAGCTAACCTCTATTTTAAGATCCAGAGTGTAAGGTAGAGGGAAAAATGCTTCAAAACATGCAGGATATTAAGCTCCACTTTTGCACTGCTGCCTTTGAACCAGGCTGAATTACTGTCTGCACTCCTACACACTTTGGGAGTAGGGGGAATGGATAACACATCAAAACTAAAAATCAGCCACTTTCTGGGTTATCTGTGGACATCATGACCTGTTTGCTCAAAGCAGCAAAATCAGTTTGCTTTACAAAGCCAGCAGCACAGCTTTGAGATGCTGCACTGTAAAGCTGCAGCCTCCTCCCTACAGGATGAGCAGACTAACTCCACAGGAAAACCTCAATTAGTTCAAAAGGGGAAACTGGAACTGGAAAGGGCTCCCTGATAGTCCTCAGGTCAGCACCTACCCTGTTAGCAGCAAGTCCCTCTGTGGAGGATCCGGAGCGATGTTGGTGCCACCATCAATCGGCCACGGCTACAAATACAGTAAGAGAAGTGTGTGACCTCCTAAGCAGTGACAGTGTGGAGAGAATATAAAGTCAGCAGGAGGGCATGAACTGCAGTGCAAGTGGCAGTGAAACAGTCCATGCTGTCAGCTTTTGTTTGGATTAGATGTTCCCATTCTGACACCAACTGTGCCTTTTAGAAGGCATTCTACACACTTCCCCGAGAAGCTTCATGCTTTTACATGAGAACTTTGTTACCCCCGACAGCTGGGAACACTCAGACTTCCCCTCTGGCTTGTCAAAGCTTAAAAAAATATCACATTTTAATTCCCCAGTGTGAGTAACTGTACTGGTGGTGCTTTGGGAAAAAGCCTCTCTCAGCCCTAATTAAGAGGCAGGACGGTGTCTGGTGGGGCTGAACCCTCTGCAGATCATCAGCAGCACAGACCACCCACACCCTGGGCAGTCACACTGTCCTAAACACATGGGAACACCCAGGGGGATGCAAAGCTGCCATACCATACTGGAGTAGTGAATGTTCTGCTTGCTCCCAGCACTGATAATCCGCTCCCAGAGCTTCAGTGGGATGTTGGAGACGTGGTGAGAGCAGGTGATGGCTGAGCAGTGCAGGGAAGCCAGGTATGGAGGGTGCACTGCTGGCCAGCCTGCACTTTTCAAGTCTATCACCACGAGCTCTTCTTCTGCCAGCACCACCAGGGCAGAGGGGTCATCAAACTCTGCAGAAACAACACTCATTGAGGCTGACAGAACTGACATCCAAGGTCAGTGCAAACAAGCTTCCTGTAAGGCTGTTTTGAAAACTGTAATCACACAGCTCCACATCAACATTTTTGTTGGAAAAAACTTTAAATGCTTCTGTGTTAACTGGGCCTACTGAGTATGAATCTGAAGACACAGATTTACTACAAATTCATGTTTCTTTACATCATTCCTGGGACTGTGACAGTGACTTTTAAGAGATTCCATCGCAGAATGAAAAATTTGTTAACAATGACTAAATAACACGAAGTTCATACTTACTACTGTAACAGCCAGAATTCCAAAGACTCTACCTACACCTAATTAACAGCACTGGGTGGAAAGACAAGCATACATCCCAGCAGTGACCCATTTAGTGCTGTGTTAGGACCACAGTCCATCCAGGCTAAGCTGCTTAAACATGCTAATGCCTTGGGTTCTGCAGAATGCTTCTCTGAGTGAACTGACAAGTATTTACAATTCAGCTCTTTTCATTTTCTCTTCTTCTCATATGTTGTGACACATCCTCTAGACTTTCTTTTTAAAGATGTGTACATCACCTAATAATTTTTATGTATATTAGAAACAACTACAAAAGAAATATGCTAATGTAGCTTGACTGGTGACATCTGACACAAACAAGAATTTTAATTCTAGTTATAGTGGAAAATCTTGAGTGAAAAAAATTTAGTCTACAAGGACATTATTGCAGCAAAGTTCACAAGTCAGCCACAGCAGCAAACTGGTGGGGAAAACAAAACCAAACCCACAGGCCAGTTCACAGCAGTGACAATTAACACAGTGACAGAAATCTGAGTGAATGTAAAGCTGGATTGGGGGTGATAAACAGTGAGCCATTAGCAAAGTACCTAACTCAGCTTTTCTCCAACCTTTCCTCCTACTTTTACTGTACTTTTACTTCCCTCCTTTACTTGGTTGATTACCTGGTATACACTTGCAAGAGGCACATACCAACACTGTTCACTCAGCAAAATTAAATTCAAGTAATTAGTACTTGGCATCACTAGTGAGGCACCCCAAGTTTCACCTCTGACTAGGCCCAGCCACAATACATCACTAATTAGTTCTGTTTCTTCATGAAAAAAAAATGTTTCCTATTCAGTTTTACTTTGCTTTCCTATGTGCCATCATTTCCAGTTGACCAAAGGATTTCATAATAAAACAAATAATATCATCCCTGTACTGTTACAGCCCTGCAGTTTGCTGTTGCCAACATTAACCAAAAGTGCTCTGTTTTAACAAGTTTTTTTTCCCTGCAAAGACACACGTCTGAGCATATTTCTTATGGCAAGAATCTATTTTAAGTTGCTGAAGTAGCAGGCCCAGTAGAATTTGTCATGATTGCCATATACTCACCTACCTCGTTTAAAAAAAAAAAAAAAAAAAAACAGGAAGGGCTGGCCTTTTAAAAACTGTTTCCACAGCATATTCAGGGTAGTGGAAAGTCACCAGCTACGACCATGCTGCAATGCATAAGCTTTGTGCTTATTAAATTAAGTGGCTTTGGTATACAATTAATACCTTGGTATTGCCACTGCAGGGAAGAGTGCTTAAGGGCAAACAAGGCAAGCTATGTAGATCCACTGAGCTTAGGCAATCAGCCACAAGGAAGCTTGTCAACCACAGAAACCTCATTTTGTTGTAAAAAACTTCCTCACCTAAGTGCAACAGTTTCAGTTTCCTGTAGCAGCTCCTGTCTGAACCCATTGGCAGTGGTGTTAACTAGTTAATTCAATTCTTGGGAAGTAGAAATATAAAGCCTGTTAATTCAGTTATTTCATCCTAAAAGATTTCTAATCATATCCAGAAACTGAACTCTAAGCAGTCCAACTCTGACCTAAAAAGCTCAGGTTTCTTTCATCTTTAAGGTTTTTGTTCCATCATGTAGAATCTCCACTCTGACAATTTCACAGAAAGTAAAAAGGTCTCCTTCGTTATTACCAAAAGGTATTGAACTTGAGGCACTGAACAGTACCTCAAGGTTATCAGCACTGTGAGGCTGAAGGTTTACACCTGTAGGTTCTGCTCACTTGGAAGATGTTTTATAAAAGCAGCACTGTGCACGGAAAATCAGTAACAGACACATAGAGGCACTTCTGCTCTAACTCAGCTGTCTTTTCAGTGACCTGAGAGGGTCTGGTGAGATCTAGGAAGAGAGGCAAGAGGGAATCCAAAAGCTGCTTCTTTCTGCCTCTTTTCCCAAGACATTCCTCCCCTGGATCCATGCTCTGCTTCCTAGAACAGGCCGGAGGGATCCAACCTGCACGGACAGACTCGGATGTGGAGCTGTGGCTGTCACCACCCTCCCTGGCAGGACATGGGCAAATTGGTTTGGAAACCTGTCTAGCAGGCAAAGCAGAGACTAGAAAGCCTGAGAAGATCCAGTAAAAGAAGATTTACTTACAAGCTCCTAAAAAATCTGCAGTTTAGTCTGATCCAGCTTCCAACACTGCACATTTTTGGAGCTTGAAATAGCATTTCATACTCTGAGTTAGACAGAAGCAAGAACTATACCAGCATTAAACAAAGAGATCTTGGGGAAAACCCTTTAGAGTTTCATGAAAGGAAAGAATATACACTTACTGCAGAAATAAGGGCATTAAGGCTCTTCAACAGAAGCAAGAATCTGACAAGCTCTACACAATTCCAGGAATGAGAACTATTCAGTTTGCATTCATGTTCACCAGCACTAAGGAAATTAAGTTCTCCATATACTGACCCTTGCTTCTATGTCACCCTTTGCTGATTTATTGCCCAGAGCTCCAGACACAAAACCAGGTAGTAATTAAAACAAGCAGCATGTCAGTGGGAGTAAATTCTGGTTTTAATTATTAGCCTCCTTTGAAGTATTATTTCCAAACAACAATATTCAGATCCTCGTTTCACGACCTGGTTATGTCCAGTGTCCAGCTTAAACAGACATAAGCTTAAGAAATCTTTTCTCATAACAGTGTAGCCTAATTTTTTTTGAGGAATGTATGGCATTTGTAACTAGCCCTTTACTTACACCAGTATTTTACACTTCACTTTTAAATGGGAAATCTTTCACAGCTGGACTCAATCTTAAGGGTCTTTTCCAAACTAAAAGATTCTGTGATTCTCTGCTAAAGCCTCAGAAACTCCCCAAACAACTGACCTCCTTATCACATTTCATATGCTATTTATACCAGGCAGATTCCCACACACGTACACAGCTACCCTAATTCCTCAGTAATGCCCTTCCATCACGTACCTGCAGCAGGATCTGAACTGAAGATTAGGAAGAAGTCAATCACTCGTGAGGTAAAGTCAAAGGCTGTTTGCTGGCTGCCGTGGATAACAGAGATGCTGTGCCTGTCCCCATAGCTAGCCCGGGGCATTCCTCCTTGGAATATTATGTAAGGAAGCCTTAAGAGAAAGGAAAAGTTGAAGTGGGGTGTGCTGAAGTGAGGAGTAAGAAAAAAATTCAAAGAAATGTCAAAGAACCTTTGACAAGTTCTTATAATGTTTCTCTAAAGGGTTTATATGGCATTGCAGACTGCACCCTTTAAATAGGTGAGACTGAAGGGTTACACCACAAACTCACCCATTTTTTGTTGTCTGCCAGTAGATCTTGGAGATGGCCTTGCAAGGAAAAGGACCTGAGAAAACAGAGTTTTTTGCTACAATTCAAGAAGTGCATCTTTACATCAGAAGCTGCTGATTCTGCTTCAGCCAGGTGACCTCACCCTCCACCCCAAGGGGAGCCACCTGAATTAGAAGGAGCCAGCACCACCTCCCCAGACCAAGCCACATCAGACAAGTCTTCTGGGACACACTGACCACAGAACTCAGCAAAACACAGCTTAGGCTCAGAGGAAGTTCTAAACCATGTTGCTGATGGCTACCAAGGAGTGGAAGTGCTGCTGGAGGAGCTGATTAACTAGAAAGGATTGCTAAAATCACAGTCATTCCTGAAACTAATATAAAGTGATAGAGCTTCAGAAGCTTCTCTACACTCAAAAGGTGAGGTCATCCCATTTGATGGGTTCCAGCAAATCAGAAGCTTCATTTTGTCACTGCTCAGGTCAACAGAAAATACACTCAGCTCACTATTAATTACACAGGATCCAAGTAACTCCTGCTGAACAGGACACCAGCTAAAACAAAGAGCTGAATCACCAACACCCTTCTTCATAAGGGGCACTAATTTTGTCAACAGACTTCTCTCCATGTTCAGGACAGACTTCAACAATGCAAGGGAGTTTCAAATCCAAGAAAAAAACTGGGCTGAAATCCTTTAGTCCAGGCTCACAAGCCATTCAAGAGGCACCTATGCATTTTGCCATTAAACACTAGGGAGAATTGTGACATAAACATCCTACACAAGCTCAGAATTAGTTTGAGTTTGGACAAATACACAACAGTTACACCTCACTTACTGACCATAAGGCACAGTGTTTTCCAGAGGCTCTGGCTGCCTGTTGTCACTGGATACTGGCCACTGGGTGTAGCTTCCATCATAGTGACAACTAATGAATTTACTGCCATCCCTCTGCCAGTAGAGGTTCTCCAGCTGCTGAAAAGAAAGCCATACAAATTACTGCTCTTCAGAGTGCTGTTATCTCCCCAGAACAACCGTTCTTACTAAAAAAGCAGCTTTGTCAGGCTCTCCCTGCACCTGCTTTGTCTTCAGTGCTGGTGAGAGCCCTTCCTGCCCAGCTGAACTGACTCTGGATTGAATCAATACCTGGCTGCCCAAGAAATGGTGTGTTGCTTTGTTATTCTGCAGGTCCCAGAGGACAATCAAGCCCCTGCTATATCCAATTAGGATCTGGTCAGGGTTCTTAGGATGCTCCCGAAGGGCTTCCACCAGTTCACAGGATCGTCTCTTGCAGTTATCTTCTGGTATCCTGCAGGAGCAGAAGAGAAAACCAAGAGAAGTTAAATCCAGGTACAAACTAAAAGGACTGTAATAAAAAGTGTAAGAATGAGAAATTAAGTGACAAAGTTGAAACAGGTAATTACAATCTTCTCACAAATCCTTCAAGCAGCAGAAAAATCTTATGGGAGACATCACACCAGGCCCACCACATGGACATGCACCCAGTCCCATTTTCTTCAAGGAAAGGCTAAGGTTTACAATGAATTCCAGACTGTAAAGACAGTCTGAACCACCCACCCTATTCTCTTATAGAATAAAGGCAAGATGCAAATGTCAGTAGGAGACACGAAGTAGGACAGTTTTCAGCAGCACTCGAATGTCCAGAGTGATAAAATCCCCATTGGAACAAAGCAGTATCAGATGTTGTGCCAGTGGTTGAAAAAATAAATGGGTAATTACAGCTAAACAAACCATTTTTTTTTTCAAAACTAAACACAAGGGCCAGGGCACAAGGTTTGCAGATTCACCCCACGTGAACATCCTGTACCTCCATGGTGACAACACCAGGACTGAAAGTCACTTTCATGAGAGTCAGGCAGATTTGGACAATGCTTAACACAACAGTGAGGCCCCAGTACATGATCTGGGGTGACATTTTAACAAAGGATGTGTCTGGTAATGGGATTCCACCTCTTGTTTGCTCACTCACCGCTGCAGCACGGCCTCGGGGGTGATGGTCCTATCCTCCAGCACTCTGAACAAGGGCAGCTCCACCACAAAGATGTTGCCACTCTCTGTGCCAAGGTACAGCACTTCCCTTGAGGAATGGGGAAGCACAGCTGTTACCTGGGTGGCACTTGGTGGAGAGCTGGGGATGCAAAGAGACTCTTGTTACTGAATTTGGGACAGTTAACAACATAACAGGGACATTTATTAGTGTCATTTGTTTTGGAAGCATGATTTTTTTTTTTTTTTAAGGAGGAAAATATCAGCTTTAAGACAAATTATGTCAAAAATTTTTGGCAAGTGCATGGACAAAGAACCAGACACCTTCTTTACAGAACTCTAAGTGTTCCTAAAAATAGCTCACCTAAAACTGGCAAGGTCAAGTGAAACTAAAACCACAACAGCCTTTCAAAGTCTGACTTAAGGCATAGTTAGATTTACCTAACCTTAAGATTAACAGCTCCTGTAGTCACAGCAGTGAATGCACAACTATTTTACAAGATGTCTCCCTTTGCACTGGTTCAGCACTTTTAAAAGCTGGTCTCCCATGCCCAAGCCAGCTCCTGGCTGGTTTCCATGAATGCCCTTTCAATGGATTCAGAGGAGTGGCAGGCTGTAAGAACTGGACATGCTCTAGCTTAAACAATAGCAGAATTTTCTGAGTTGCTTATCCCCAGACCAGCTCCAAGCCCCTCCAGTGGCTCACCCAGGTGGCCCTTTGAGGGTGAAGCGATGCTCCTCCAGCAGCTCAGATGCTCCTCCGTGCTGCTTCAGGCTCCAGAGGTGCAAGCTGTTATCATCCAGCAGTGTCACCAGCTGGCACTGCAAAATCACACAACTTGCTTTTTTCAGAATGCCAGTATTAAATATAACACAGTAAATTTAGCAGTAGAGTTGCTGCTGTTCATAATTCCCTGCTAAAACAGGACTGGGGAGCCAGTTCAGTTTTTTATGGCATTAGACAAACACTGCAGCAATGAGATTCGGGGGGTGGAGGGAGACAAGAAGTAGCCCAGAGGCTAAAAACCCTGTTATAAAGGCACAGGTTATCACTAAGGGGGATGACAGGGATTTAGGCTCCTGAAGAAGATCAGCCTGTGCTGTAAAGCCCAGCCATGCAGCTGCAGGCTATCTCACCTCCTCCTGGCTCAGCACAGGTTTGCTGAACACACCCCAGAGCTTTGGGTGGGGCTGATACACTCTGCTACACCACACTCCTCACATTCTTCGTGTCCAACCTCATTCTGGAGGGTTGTGTCAGAATCCTTTTATGAGCCCAGCCCTGCTGGCTGGATGTTCAAATTGAAGCATTTAACCTGCTGCAGCCACACCTGGTGCAACACTCCCCATGGGAGTTTCAGTTTATACCATTAGTTAAGCAAACAGACACCCAAAACCACCTCAAGAATTAAATCCCTCTCATAAAGAGGCCACTTGTGCTACACTGGGGGCATCAGGCAATAAACTCTGTGACCAAGACACCAGTCTGACAGTCAAGAGAAAGCAGTTAGACAGCCACCAGACATTTGGAAAATTCTGCTTTCCTATTTTCAGTGTGTGGCAATAACTGTTCAGCAATCCCCAGGAGCAAGATTCAATACCCCCAAACACAAAGGCAACAAACTTAACAGCAGGTGAGGTTAGTAGTGCTGTTTTGAGCTCCTGAAAATAATTAAATCAGCTCAGCAGCAGCTCCTGTTCTATCTGTTATGCAGAGGAAAGACCACCCAGTCCTACTGAAAAACTGGGGCTGCAAAAGGAAAAGGAAGTTCTTGCTTCTGCAGCAGATTGCCTGAACTATCCTGACCTTATTACCATTCCCAGGATGTTGCTGGAGATAAATGACTAACAGTTATGAACAATAAAGCTACTCTTTAGTTTAATGCTTCTCTTTTAGTTTTACTGAGCATCTCCACAGCAACAAGCGCTGCTGAGAGCACAAAATACACTGGGATAAACATTCCCAACCAAGCAGCATTTGAATATTCTTGGTAATAGAAGCCCAGATCTCCAGAATAGAATCAACACATGTTTAGGAGAGATCTACACGAGTCACAGAGGTACTGAAAATGCACTTACCTGATCAGGTATAAAGTGAATCTGCATTACAGTGTTGTTTTCTTCATGTAAACCCATGAACTCCACCCCAGGAGCACCATATCTGATGAGCTTGTTGAGGATCTACAGTATTTAAGGTGACCCACAGCTACAATTAATTGATAAGAAGCTTGCTAGCAAGCAAGATGAAAAGAGATTAGTTTGAAACCACGTTTTACTTTTGGTGAGTTGGACTGCAAAGAATCAATGCAAATCTACTTTTGATAACATGCTTGTAAAATTTGCAGGCTGTGCTCACTGTGGAGAACAGGGAAGTTCACTTCTTCCTTCAGCATATGCAGAAGAAGTGCCTGGACCCTGTTTTTTCTCAGGGATGTTTCGTGGTTTCCCAGACACTACAATCCTGCTTAACTAATTTGTAACCAGGAGACAGATGGCTACTGCCTGCATGTGGAGTCCAGCCTCTGAGCACAAACAACACCAGTAATGAATGATTAAGCTGGCAGAGACAGCACCAACTTTTCCTTTCTGGGCTGGGTGACACACCTGTTTTACAGTAAGCTCCTCTAACTGGTCTCTGCCATGAGAATCACCTCATACACACAAAAATCACACACTGGATGTCATTAGCTAAAAAAAAAAAAATTTACCACCTCCAATGTTTAGGTCTTTAATTCCTGGATGGTCAAAAACTCAGGAAGTTGAAAGCATTTCTGACTTCAGCTTTAACCTTTGAAATAGAATTGCTTTAGGGAAAAAAAAAAAAGAAAAAGGAACCCTGCCCCAAATATTTAAACAACCCTGGAATTTACAATGTGAAGGATTGCTAAACTTAGACCAGATCTAGTCTGACCTTCTGCATAGCAAGAGCAAAGTCTTGTTTAATATCTGCATCAGCTCAGCTTCTGTTGGAGCTATAGCTCAGATCTTGGAAAGACAATCCCACCCTGAGCAGACCAAAATCACTCCAAATCCTGGCAAACTGTTTCAGTGTTCCAGTAACCCTTGTCTGCAAATTCATGTTTGATCTAACTGTGGAAATGTCTTCAAAGCTCCACATTCTGTTGAGGTTAAAGAACTCTCACCCAAGGTGTTCAAAGGATACAATTTGATGGCTCCTGATCGTGTCCCAATGGCCATGAGACGGAGAAATGGGCTGTAGCCCAGGGCACTGGGCTGGTGGGGAAATCCATGTTCCACAGTCTGGGGGAGAGAAGCAAAAATCATGATCAGCAGCTTGTTTCATGGGAGTTGTTGGGCAGAGATAGAACCCAGAAAGTAAACATGGCATGGCAGATGAAATGCAGCACTTAATGGCAGCTTTTTCTGCTGAAAGGTGTTCAAACACAGCTTGGATTTGCTGAACAACAGCCTGATGATGAACATGTGCCAAGAATGCCTGGCTCCACAGCCAGGATATCCAGAAGTGTAACAGAAATGAAAGAGAAATATTCTGAAAACAGTAGCCCAAGCAGCTCTTGATGTTAAGATTATAAATAACTCTGCATAAGCACAGCTTAGTCAATACTCCATCACTCCACATCAGCTGCACTTCTGTAAACCAACTGCTCAGCACAATTTCAAAGTCTGATACAAATGCTGTGTGCTGTAAGATCAGCTTTATCTGCCAAATTCCACACAGGTCAGCCTTCCTGACCTCTTTTTGGTGACTGACATGAAGAAATGGCATAAAGCAATGCAAAGCTACCAGTGAACATCAGTGCTCATCAAGGAAACAAAACAGATTTCCTGTGAGCAGTCAGGAAAACTAATGTCATCCATATCCATTTTCTAGAGGGAACACGAGGAACACTGGGATATTTAAAGAGAGCAGGAGCCTGCTAGGCCACCTCAGAGTAATTCAAAGCCATTTGGGACTAAAAAGATGTCACTGTCATGGGGAGCAGTGCTGCTTGCCCTTAGTGGCTTCCCTAAAGGGCAATCTAAACTGCTCCAGGAGGGAGATTTGGAGTGTTTGTACACACCACACTGAGCATGGCTGATGCATTTACACACCAGGGCATAGTGTCCTGCCATGCTTACAGGATGCCACCAAGCTGCTTGGAGAATAGCTCAGTGAGGTTTTCAGAAGTGCTAATGCACAGCTCTTATCCTGGCTTAGGCAAAACCAGTATGTGCCAACACACAGCCAGGTAAAGAGGGCTGGTGTGTCCACAGATTAATAGGGAAGATTAACAGGGATGCTTCCTAGAAAACACTGATCCTTACAGACCCAGCTTCTGGAAAATACCTTCTTCTAAGGCAAACTGGCCAGCTACAGAATAGGAGTTCATTCACTCATTACTGAAAAACAAAAACCGAAAAAGCAGAGAACCATCTATAGCACTTGCACCTCACTCCCATCCTCATTTCCATCCTGTCTTTGAAGCAAAGCTACCACATCATTTAAGTTTTTTGCTTTATTCAGCCTAAAAGTAACACCTGGACTTTATTTCCTGCATAGTGATTTCCCAACTTAATCCCCTGCACGAGAATCAAATGGAGCTGGTTTTATTTCTGTGGTCAGGCCATAGCCTGAGGTGCCCCAGCTGCTGCAAAGCACTTTAATGTCCTGTTCAAAGACACAGGAGAATCCAGCTGACTCCAGTCCGCCAGTTTGCTTCAGTTTTAGCCATTTGATCATAATTCCTAAGCTGCAAGAAAAGACCTCCATCCTCTAAACATTGGTTACCCCAGCCTGAGGTCTTCCTAAGGCAAGATGAGCCTCTGTAGAAGATAAAACTGGAAATATTGGAGCATTTCTCGATTTTCTGCTTGCCAACTCATTAGGCTGGGCAAAAGAGTAGTCAGTAATTTTACCTTTTACAGGTAGTAAGCCAAGATTAATACTACAAGCTCCAAGACCACTGAGTTTACTTCCTTTTATTGATAACTTAATGTCCAGCCTTACCTATATATATTCCAAGAAGGTAATTTAAGTGTTAGGTTTGCACTATCAAAAACAAATTTTGAGAATTCAATCTTTTTACCCTTTTACCCTTGAAGCTGCTGCTAACCAACTTTTGCATAGCTACATACATAAAACTTCCTAGAGAAGGCTGTATGAAATTAGGAATTTATCAATGGATTCAGAATTGAAACATGGCAGTTTCCTAATCCAGCACAAAGAGGAATTTCTCTGCACTGTGATAACTACTGAGACAACACAGAAAAGCTTCCTAATTGTCGAAGTTGTGGGAGTATAATGCTATGGTGCAAAATTCTGGGAAGAAGATCCAAGGTAATGTGTTATCTTAACAACAAATCAGGCATTTAAATGAATCAGGTGTAGCACAGGCAATAAACACCATTCCACTCTCACCCAAAACAAAGCAAGGAACTTGTCAGGGAGACACCAGTGTAACTCTCCTGTTAGTTTTAGTTTCAACTTGTTCACAGTCACTGCACTGTCATGTTATCAGCTCAAGTAGGTGCAATTTTCAGTGACACATCAATTAGAAACTGTGATTATTCTGAGATTTCATCCAGCCCAGAAGATAAAGCTTTAGCCACAACTCTCAGAAAACCATGACTTATACAATGCTGCACTGCCTGTTAGGAAGCTGTCAACACCAGCCTTAATATTGGCCTAATTATATCTTGGGTTTGATGTGTTAATTTGTAAACACATTAGACAAGTCAATAAAGGCTTTAATTTTCAAGGATGAGATCTATGAACTGCACAACCAAGAGTGTATGATTCAGTAATAATAATAGGAGGGTGATTTTTTGTTGCTCCAGGTTTTCATTCAACCAAAAATTTGAAGTACCCCCCATTCCACAGAAAAATTTTCAAAAGAGAAGTATCAGTAACAACCACAGTGTGCTACAAAGCTGCTCAAGGAGAGCAGTAAATGTACTCAAGGTTTCTGATAGCTCTGAATTTTCAACCAAGATGCCCATAAGATGCAATAAAGATAACTCTCTCTTATGTCATTCATTTGTTTCCACAGCTGGGCAATAAAGGCTTCACAGTGGCTTTTGGGCTGCATTTGACACCACCAGGGCCAGGCATTCACATTCACTGTCCTGATTACCCAGATCTTTTCCTTGTACTTATTTGCACCCAGTTGTTAAATCACATGAAGGCAGCTTTGGGCTGCCCTCGTTCCCTCCCCTCTCTCGGCAGCTTTCATCAGCCAATCCTTTCACCTGCCCAGCAGGTAAACGCAGCAAGGGGGAGAGAGGGGGGCAGGAGGCAGCAGAGGTTACAATGGAGCCTTTCAGCAGAGCTGAAATAAGAAACTGGAGTGCCCACAATGTGCCCTCCTTCTCAAAAGGGCCTTTGTTTCTTTGGGGAAAGGTAGGAGCTTTTTTTTCACTCTCCACAGATTTGTCAGACTCAAGCAAGCCTGGTGTCAGCAGCACTGACAGAAATGCTTCGTGTCAGTCATATTTACTGCAGGAAAAATGTGGCCAAACGGAACAGTTGTTCCCAGCCCACACTAAAGCTGTGCCGATGCAGCTCTGTCTTCCTCCTTTCACTTGTCTCTGCTTCTCCCCTCAGATTGTTTTATGACAGAGCAGACAAACCCAACCACAGGCAATACAAACCCTGTCCCTTTGTTAATTCATCTTTTGAAGAAACAATGAAGCTTGTATGTGGTAACTCCACTTTGCAGAGACACTAATTCAGATTTCAGGTAAGCTATCCTTACCTGAAATCACATCCATCAGCAAAGGGGCAGGAAGGCTGAAAACAGGGGAAAAACATGAAGCCCTAAATTAAATGCAATGTTCCCAGTTGGGTAACATTCAGCTGTAAGACAGGCTGGTTCACCTGTGTGTTACCCATCATCTAGTCTGACAATGCCAGCCTGAACACGTTTCTTCTGCAGGGCTTGGACTGAGCCAAAGGCATCCAAATACTACTTCCAAAAGCAGGATAAACTCAAAGAAGTAGACTGCCAAGTCCACATACCTTATCCTTCTTCATTCTATCCACTGAGCTAAAAACAGATTCTTGCAACAGGTACACACAAGTATGGGAAGTTCTTACTCATAAAGAGAAACAGATATGCAAAGCTAAGTGACTAGCAGAATTTAGGAAGGAGTTTTTTGAAACAAACACAAGTTTGAAGTGCTAGTCCAGTCATCAATCAGTACTTTAGAACTATCTGGACCACCTCTTAAGCAAAACAGAAATGCAAGAGAGAGGCAGTAAAAAGATCACAGCCTATTTATATCTGACAGAGTAAACAAACAAAAATCCACCACCACCAATTAAATAGACTTTCTAAATTGAAGTCCATTCTAGGTCAGCGTGGTCAAATACATTCCACTACTCTAACACTAAATCTGAGTGGCATCATGCATTTATATTCAACTTCAGAGTAAAATGAGGGCAGGAATCCCCAGCACCTCTAAGGTACAGACCTTGCCTTTAGTCATGACCTGCATCACACACTGAAGAGGTGCAAATCCACCATGCAATTTCTCTGATCAGCAACTCTACAGTCCCACAAAATATTTCCCAAGCAGGTTCTTAACCAGAAGTCTTTCAAAGACCTCAAATAACAAGTGTTTAAAAACCTGCTTACCAGCACTAATGGGCTTGCTCTAATAGTACATCAGACCAGGACAGCCTTGGCACACAAAGCACTATGATTCTTGGCTCCTTGAAGCCACAACCTTCAACAGCTCAGAACCAAGGTCTGACTTTCCCAGATTTTCTCAGTCTACCTAGCTGTGAGCAGATGTTTGTTGGATTAAAGGGTAGAAGCTTTCAGACGACCCATTATCTCTGGAAATACTGGAATGGGAGACACAAGACTTGGGAAAAAAAAAAACCCTCACTTTTATGCAAGAAAAAAGTAGAGTGTAAAAGATTCTGGTATAATGTTCATTCCCTTCTGATTCTTATTAGAAAAGAACAAGTTACTGTGGCTTAAAGGTGCAAATGCATTTTACAAGGCCTTTAATTAGCAAGCTGTTAATGAGAGTAAACCATCAGGAAGTGTCCAAAGTAGTCGTCTCCCTAGAAACAAGATGCAATATTTACCTTCAGGACTGAATCAAATGGAGTCACAAATCCTGATGTCAGCTTCTAATATATTTGGAAGTTTCCCTCTGCTGCAAAAGCCAGCTCTTTCAACCCTGCTTTGCATTATCCAAATTAGCATGTCTCTGGCAGGTGAAGCTTAGCCAAATATTCTCATAAGAGAAAGGCATATTCAAGAAAGAGACATCCCTAAAATAGCAGAAGCTTTTCCAATGTATATATAATTTTAAATGCTTATAAGCAACTCTGACCCATCCCTGGGACATCTTTTCTGAGGCTGACATTGCATTTGGCCGGATACAAACAACCCAAACCTGGTCTGCATTTACTGATTTTTCTACTGCATCTGCACTAGGATTTCCTCGTAGTGGCAGGCAGAAAACAGACCTGAAGCACTCCTGAGTTCCTTTGTCTCCCCAGTGGCAGGGAGGTATGCATGGAATTGGTGTAGCTTAGAACCAATTACATTAAATCATTTATCTCAAATATCCACAGTTCCACTTCAAGTATCCATCTACACCACAATTCAAATGAATCAAGAAGGTCATTTCCTAGGCTGATTTCATTTATCCATTAACTTTTCAGAAAAATTCCATTTAAACCTTGGAAACACAAAACCTACAAATATATTTCTGCTCCCCAAAGAAGATATAAGTAGCCATTAGCCTAGCAATGGTTCAATATTGGGCCTTTTCAAAGATAAAAGCACTATGCTCCTGGCCAGAGCTCAAAAGAAAAATGCCCAGAGTGTTGGATAGATAGCACAGCCACGGCTATTTCTTCTTCACAGAGGGAAGGAAAAATCCTAGAAACAGATTCAGACTAAGATAATAGTAAATTCATTATTAATGGCCATTGTGCTGCCTAGGTGCTAGTACAGCTTTTTAAATTCACTTTTAAAAGCAGAGGTACACTTGTAAATCCAAAGTATAACCAGGGACAAAGAACTCTGGTGTCAGCTGCATCACAAGCTGTGGCTTCTGTGTATTTTTAGAAAAATGTTTATTTTCCTAACAAGAACTACCTCTAACAGCAACAGTCCCAGCACATAGCAGGACAAGTGACAGACCACTCAGGGGATAGAAAAGCTGCTGTGAAGATCTCTTCTTTCAGCAAGTGTCACTCAAAAGCATCACAATACCCTTCCTCTTAAAAAGGAGAGACAGAATTGGGAACATACCCAGGAGCGTAAAGGAAACCGCTCAGGCACACTGGGGGAGAAAAGGACAGAACTGAAAAAGAGAACAAACCACCTCTCCTAAATTTAACTTTTCCACCCACACTCAAGTAGTTTTTGCAGGATGCAGTGGCTCAGGATAGATTTGCCTTGAAGTCTGAGGAAAGCCCCGTACCTTGTTAAACTGGAAAAGGTCACGTTTGAGCCTCTCTCGCACTGGATCATGTCCGGGTCTTAAGAACCTTCTCATCTTCCTTGCTGGAGTATCTTGGCAACAAAAATCCTAACAAAAAAGAAAAGAAAAGCCATATAAACAAAAGCAGCCTGATCAGAAAGCAGGCAGAAGTAGGTTATTTATTTTGGTTTAGCAGGTAACAAATGAGCCAGAGCAGACTGAGACAACATCACTATCGAGTGACTAAAACCTGATATCAGTCTAGCACAGCTCTCTGGTGCAGCACTTCACAGTTCCATTTTCACATTGATAAAGCAAACTAGTACAGATAGAACAAGAGGATTTTTTAAAGGGTTTTGTACTTGGCCATTTTGTGATCCCTCCTGTTGACCTTATCCAAAGAAAAGGCAAAACTGCAGCATTTGCATAAACATTCAGATAAAGCCAACCTAAAGGCCAACTCCCGGGCTCAGGCATTATTGACTAGCATCAGTTTTCACCCCAGGTAACCCTCCAGCTATTGAGCCAAAAAGAGAAAGAATCACATTTTCACGTCTCTCCATGGGCCCATCTGCAGAAAGAGCGCTTTGCTGCCTGCAGGGGAGCTGCATTAATTATTAACTTGCTTTTGTAAAATATCAAACCAAACTCCCTGCTCGAGGTGGGGGTAGGGGAAGGGAATTTCGCACCTGCAATTCCCAGTGCAGCTGAAGCACAAAGCAGTGTCCCAGTGCCTGGTCTCTCTCAGCGACAGGAGGGTCCAAGCAGCATAAATCAGACCTGACTTGCAAGCCAGCAATCACACGGGGAATACCAGACTCCAGCTTCCCATTCTCTGCAGCTCAGGAGGCTGTCACATCTCCCCTCTGCAGAGGTGCTAAGTGACAAGTAAAACTCTGCCAACTCAAGAACCAAGACTTGAATTCACATCCTGACAACTTACCCTGGTGTAAGTACTCCTGCCTGCCCATCTCCCACAGGCTGCCGTTTACAGACACTCCACGCAGTATTTTATTTTAATTTGTTGGGCAGGGAGCAATTTGCCAGCTACTCTGTACACGACACACATGTGCAGCAGGGACCAGAATGTCTGAGGTGCAACGAAGGATCAGAATGGATATTGGTCAGAAGAAGTTCATACTCACCTACAGCAAGGTGGGGAGCAGGGGGCTGATGTTGCATGAGAAAGAGAGGGACCAAAGGAACAGACAAGTGAACAGAGGGCCTTGGACCCTTCAAAGAGTGGGGCTGGAGGTGACTGAGGGGAGGAGCTTTCACACCTGTATAGATGGGAACAGCACAAGGAAACGAGGTGCTGCTTCTGTGCTTCTGCCAGCAACAACGGCCTTTGGATAATGACTTAAAGCAGCCACTTCTAAGGAGCTTGAGTTGTTTTTCAAAGAGTTCCTATCAAGGCCTTGCACCAGCTGTGAAGGTCCAAAAGAAGGAAATGGTGTGATAAACAGGATGCTCCACAGGCATATTTTGAGAACTCCCATTAGAAACTCCCTGAGCTTGAACTTGTACCTCTTTGTTACACTACTGCCCTTTTACCTTTCCTGCTCACACTCCCAACATCTCCAGCCACCTGTGCAGCACTGCCCGGAGCTCACCAAAGGACTGCAATGCAGCCCTGGCTCAGAGGACCAGAGGATCACATGTGGATCAATCACCTGAGCCCCTTAGTCCCTAGAATCACTAGGATCTAGGTGACTGGAATATATCACCTTACATGACATTCCAGTCACCTAGAATCACTGGCAGCACTAATCATCATGGAGAAAAACTGGCTCTGAGCTGCTACAGGTGTCTGTGTTTGTGAGCCATCAGCACATGCAGGGGTGAAGAATGTGCACAGAAACAAATGTATGAGGACCCCAGAAAAGAGAGGAAGAATACAAGTGTAGCTTACTTGGAAAGTAAATCCTTCTACAGTGATTTAGCACCTCAAATGAAATTTCAAGAATATTATCAGATCATAAATCTTCTTTTATTACACATCCCTGAGAGAGGGACATATTTTCACAAAGCTACATTCACTTTAAGTTAGCAAAAGTTACAGAGCAGTGACAAGGTGCTGTGCAATGAAGGGAGAGTGTATCACACCCATGTATAACACACAACTTGCCCTTAGCCAGACAAGGAAAGGAAAGTGCCAAGGAGTCGCACCCTTCCCCACTGTCAATCAATATCCCGGACCTGTTAAACGAGGCAAACCCACAGAGAAACTACTAATTACCCTCCCCACTTTAGAACAAGAGACCTCAGCTGTGCCAACAAACGCAGGAGCAAAGAAGAGGGGGCTTGATTTAAGAGACACAGATTTACATTTAACACCTTGCTAGAATGTTTTATTCTGAAATATTAATTGCATCCAGAAGCGTGCTGCTTGAGCCTGCTTATGCAAGAGCTCCAACACTCAACACTCCAGCCCACAACAACTTGTTCAACAGGCCAAGAAGTGTAGTAGTTCTAAAGTGAGCAGTAACTCACTTGAAGAACCATCACCCTGAAGGGCTGAGAGGATCACAGGAGGCAAGCTACAAAAGTCACCTCTCATAGACTGATATCAGAGCTTCCTTCTGACCAAAGAACCTTTGAGTGTCACAGTATGGGAAAGGATGAGAGGATAAGGCAAAGAAGGAACAGCATCCACTGCAGCACAGGTTGTCCAAGCAGAGTTACTATCACAAGTTTACAAGGCTCTTATCAAAGAGAAGAATTTTGGTTTTAGTACAATAGGCAAGTATCTCTTCCAATTCTAGAAATAGATTCCACAATCTGTAAAATCTTATCTTCCAGATGCACATTTACATTTTAGCAGGCCAGTTTCTCTCCCACACACCTTTGGAGTCTTACATAAAACTCCAGCCCCATGTGCTCTGCAGTTGTCTGCCAGTCAGCATTTACAACCATCTGGTAACAGTTGTGGCTACCAGTAGCCAGAGAGGAATTCTCCAGTAGCCTCTGAAGCTATGCCAGGTCTGCATGTATCTAATGTTCTTATTTTCCAGGAAAACAATTCTTTAGGCTTTCAAAGACTAGTCTTTTACCAGAAACTATGTGCAACATTCTCTTCTTTTAAGATGCATTGAGGGCAGCTGTTTAGAGGCAACAATAGCCCAAGGCTGAGCCAACCCAAGTTGTGCTGGTACTCAGGACATGGACACCTGACAGCAGAGCTCAGAGTGCCCTGAACATCAAATTCCTGCTGCTTCCTTACCTGAATGCTCAGCTAAACACAGACGTCCCTTTTTTCACCTCATTGGATTAGATCCAAACACAAAGCAAAATCTCCTCACTATTCATATAGAAAGGCAGTAAAAGCATGAGATGATCCTGTTTCCAATCACACACTAAGGAGCAGTTAAACATCAAAACCAGATTTCATTCTGTCTTCCTTGCTCAGCTCCATTTATTTCAGATGCTGTGAGATGTGGCATGTGAACTCATATTCAACAGAAGGACAAATGCTCTTTCCCAGGAGCATCATTAATTGTTCCTCACAGCTGAGTGTTACCAATCCCAGAGCTCCACGTTTTCCTCTGCCTTCCTTGCTTCTGCACACAGTAATGTATCTTGGTGCCCTTGTACAGCTTGCTAAGACACTCTCCATCATTTATCTCCATCAACTTGGCATAGGCTGGCAGGGAATTACCCTGTGCAGAAATTTGTTGCAATTTTTCCTTATATCCTCCCATGAGAGTGGAGTTTCCAGCCAAAATGTTGTAAGTCCCAATCACACAAGTTAATCCAGTCTTGCAAGAAGAGGAAGCTCAGGTCAGAAGTTTTTACTACATAGACAGTATTAAGTGTGGATGCAGTCTCAAGTTAACCCCACAACAAAAACATACCCATAATGAGTTTATTTTGCCCACGTAGCAGAGTTGCAAGGTACCATCTGTGCGCTTCCTTGGCAACCTTTACTCAACTTGAACAGGTTTTCAATGGGATGCAGTCCAAGAGCTTTCTTTTCAAAATGCCAGCAAGTATCTCAAGAACTCTTAAATCCTGCCTTGATTTAGGCATCTTTCTCATTCCTTCCTCAGCACACCTTCCTTCTTACAGGTCCTTGAAGGGAGAACTTCTACCTATGCATCTGATAACACTTTATCAACCCTGCTAAAATAAAAGAGGCCTTATCAACCAGCTTTGTTTGAACTCCAGGCAGTTGGTGCTGCTATAACAAACCGTCACCACCATGGCCTTGTCTGAACCAGGCTGCCTCCTGCACCCAGGAGTTTGCCTTGTTGCCGTTACCAACACAGTCAGCAGACAGAACAGAGGCTGGGCCATCTGCACAGCAAAAAGCTCTTCTTTAGCACCAGTGATCTCACACCAACAAAACTGAGCAAAGTATCACTTAAATACCAGACTTAACACATTTATCAATTACAGGTGCCACGACTCACTGAGAAAGGACAAGTTTAAGAACAATTTTAGCTTAAAATCAATGAAACGAGCCTGAGCTATTCTTTAGCTGCTCCTCTCTACCATCCTGCTTGGCTGTGACACACTGTCCAGGCAGATACTCACAGAGAAAGCCCAAGCCAAGCAGAACAGCTAAAGCAAAGGAAGGAACAGTTGCAGTACACAGAGAGAAGTGTAAGACAACTCCTTCTTTTCCCAGGAGAAGGAAGATGCTCTAACATTAATCTCAGTTTAATGAGACCATGCAGAGATCTCCCTTACACAACTGCTGAGCCACTGCTATCCCCCAGCCCTTGCAGCTTCATAAACAGCAGAGTGTTCAGGTGTACCTTGTATACAGTAGTCAGAGAGGAAAACCAAAAGATCCTCTAAAAGAATTTATTTTACTGAACCTGGCAAGACAGACAGTGAAATGAACAACTGAACAGACTGTGGCAACACTATGCGCAGCTGGCTGCCCTCTCAAAACACAAACAATATTAAATAAAATATCAGACATCGATTGTCCAAGAACTCTGAAAATAATTGAGAACCAATCACACAACTCAGGCAAGTTCATGTACTTCCATAGCCTTGTGCTTGGAGTTACCAGGAACCGCCCACCTGCAATGAATTTGGGAATTGTGCAAACCTTGTGTGTCATTATGACTCCTATTGTGTTCTCCTTGTCATGGGGGCATGACAACACAAAGTTTCAAAATGCTACAGCAGAACAAAGTCTTTGCACTGAACAACATTACTGCTCATGATGCAAAACCTTTTGTAGCCTTTGCTAAGACATGTGAATTGAACAGAAGAGTGGCTTGCAACTTTGGAGCAGCATTTTACACACAGTGGGTCAATGGAGCAAACCACAAAAGCATTTGCTTCATAAAGCAACACAAAGAGATCCAGCTATGAGAAACTTTTATATGAGAACTGGACTTTCCATACAATTTCTGCATAGAAACCAAACCAGTCCCTCCTTTGGTATTTTAAAGAAAGATGATGGTACTAACAGTATCACATACTTTTATTGCCATGTATTAACTGCAGGACATATGTTTAAAACCTCCCTTGCTCTTTGACATTTCTCAAGCCTCTGTGTTAGCCAAGCAGAGACACACCTCTTCCATAAGCAATTCTCAGAAATAATTATGTTACCATACCAGAAGGCCACTGGTAGATAAAGGGCTCTCAACTGGTTTAACTCCTCCAATACTTTTCCTTGGTCAGCTGTTATAGCAGCTGCAATCTGTTGAAAACCAAATAAATGACATTCCTCAGCACCATCCTATGAAGATGTTTGAGAACTCTTCTTCCTTTCCAATACCTTGAACTATATAGAGCCCCTCGACAACAGGCAGCACTGAGCAGGATTAGGGACTGCTCACTACTAGCACAGATCATCCTCATCTCCTCCATGGGCCAGTCTATCCCTACAAGGAACGTGCCAGGATGCACGGAGGAGCCTTGGGACGTACCAGCACTTTGCATTCCACTTGCCAGAAGCACCAGCTTCCCGAATCAAAGCTAAGATCACCAAGTAGCTGCTCTGGGCACTCAGCTTCAGATGGGACTTGGTAAAGCCAGATATTCCAGTTGACTGAAGTGCTCTCAGATGACTACAAAGAGCAGTATTCTCCATCAAGTAAGACATGACAACGGACAGCTTTTACTTTTGCTCCCCCATCCTGTCACTATCCCCACACCAGCACAAAGCTTTGTGCCACTGGCAGCAGAAACACGGACCCAGGAGTCTGATTCAACTGCTCTACACCATCAGCAACACTAAACACAAACACGCAAAGCTTTCTCCAAAGCCATGGTTAAGCCCCAAGTTCCAGGAGCGGAGATACCAGCAACAGCCCGCTCCCATGGCACAACCTGAGACAAAGGCTGAACAACTTGTTTCACCATTTTATTACACCTGTTTGCTGTCTGCTGGAAGTAACGTGCTCCTTCACCCAGCAAGTTCTCACAACTTTTGGAGGGACACTAATAGTGACAAGATGCATTTAATACGAGCATAGAAAAAAAAAAAAAAAAGAGAGAGAGAAAATGCTAACAGACTATCCCGAGGGAGTCAGAATCACTGCAGTTCTTGTCTTCTCCAAGACTCTCTGCTTGGAACCAGCGGCAGCACTGGAGACCTGCGGGGCCGGGCTGCGGGCAGGGGCATCTCCCACCGCAGGACAGGACGGGGCGGGAGCGATGCCCGGAGCCGCTCGAGGGCCGGGCAGGAAGTCCCGGAGCGGCCACTGCCGCCACCTCCCCGGGGAATCCCGGGATGCGGAGCTGCCGCGCGGTAACCGGGGGCGGCTGCGCGCTCCGGCCGGGACAGACACAGCGCAGCGAGCCCGGGAAAGGACACAGCAGCAAACAAAACCCCAAGAGTCCTCAGCGCCGCGGCTGCAAGTTCCACGGGGAGCCACTGCCGGCGTCCCCAGGTGCGCCGGGGCTTCAGGTGTGGGTAGCCCCGACACAGCCGGCCCGGGCAGCGCGGAGGGCCCGGGCACCGGCGAAGTGAACCCCCGCGGGGGCACCGGCGAGCACCTGCCGGCTCCGCCGCGCAGCCCAGCACGGGCGGGCATGGCGGGGACCGCGCCGGCGAGCTCTGCCGGGGCTATGCCGGGGCCCCGCCGGCCGGACCCTCCGCCGAGACCCCTCCCCGGAGCCCCTCCCGCCTCCCCGCGCGGCCCCAGCGAGCGGCGCTCACCTGTGGGGGCTGGGGCCGGGCCGCCCCAACAGCTTGAAGCTCT
>JACBWW010000037.1:5265659-5306992 GCA_020086605.1 Lanius collurio | reverse complement strand
CACTGCTGGAAGGAGGAAGAAGGTGGCGAGGAAGCGTGGGAGGAGTTGTCAGA
Organism: Lanius collurio; assembly: GCA_020086605.1. Lineage (NCBI taxonomy): Eukaryota > Metazoa > Chordata > Aves > Passeriformes > Laniidae > Lanius > Lanius collurio. Next base: position 5,306,939 of record JACBWW010000037.1, on the reverse strand, counting down.
CCCTCACCTCAGCGACTTCCAGTATCTGATAACCAGGGTTGTGTGTGTGTGAAACAGAAGCAGGTGAGAACAGAACAGGCAGAGCCCTGGCACCTTGGGATACGACACCTCTGACCATGCAGGAGGAAGATGAACGAGGAAGAAGTGTCGTGTGCCGACAGGAACTGCAGGCGGATGTCGGGACACCTCCAGGCTGTGAGTCACGCTGCCCTCTTCCCTCTTCCCGGGAACAGGGCAGTGCCTGCATCCAAGCACAGAAGGCGTAGGAGCAGGGTTACCAGGGTTACACAGCCACAGGGCTGTATGACCTTGAGCAGGCATTCACCAGCTGCTGCTGCTGGGGTCCCAGTAGCCTCCACAGTCTGCCTGTGCCTAACTTAACATTTCTAGAGGAATTAAGAACCGCACCAAGGAGCTTACATCGTTGGAAAAGGATTTTTTTTTTATTGCTTAACCTTCTCCATATCTCCAAAAGGAATTTTAAAAATACCAAATTAAACACATCTAAACCAGTTGCTATTACAGTTCTGAAAACTTTGATAACAAACACAGCCATGCTTAGCTCACTTCCACCCACTGAGCAGACCTTCTGGCACCTGGCACTTTTGGCATAGAGGCTAAAGCAAATTTGGTACCTAGATATCCTGGCAGAGAGCAATGCTATCCTCAGTTCAGAGCACAACAGCCTCAGGATTGGAAGGTTCATTAGGAATTTGTAGCTTTTTTCTTTACTCAGGGATCTCTCACTTGCAAGAGAAATAACAAGGATCCACAGCCAGGAAAGAGGATGTTGGGCTGAAAGAGAGGTGCTGCAGTTCAGCCCTGGTGAGATGCAGCGTGCTGATAGTGGTGGTCAAGTTTTAGCATGGCTAACACTGTATGGCTACAATGCATCTCAGCACAGCTGCTGCAGGAGGCCTTCTGCAATGCTCTGGGGCTTTCTGACCTCTGGCTGATGAAATTGTGTCCAAGGCACAGTTTCCTGATCTCAGGTGTCTGGAAACTTTCCTCCAGGTGACTGAGTTTATGGCTGTACCTTTTACAGACCAGAATCTCATCTGATGGTCATTGCCACAAATGAATGACAAAGCCTCAGGACACCAGCACTGATCAGCTTATTCTGTCACTGACTGACCTCAGTGACAGTCCAACCATTCCATTGGTGTAGCACAGTGGTTCTTTACATGTGACAAAAGGATCACTAGCAAAGTGTTTTCTAATGGTCCACAGTCAGCAAAAGATGACACAGGAAAGGCAGGCTGGTGGTCCATGAGGTGAGAAAGCTGGAGAGCCAGTGGCTTCAAGAAGAAAGCAGTGTGTACTCCAGCCCAGAAATGCCCAGCTAAGCTGAACACTCTTGTTTGCTATATTATGCCTGAGTTATCTGGGTGGGTGAAGTCTGTAATAGCCAATAAAATGGCCAACTTCCCAAGGTTCCAATTATCACAGGCTCTGTTTCGTATAATATTTCATTAATCAGGAAAACAAGTCTGAGTAAAGCTCTTCCCTTCATCCTATACCCTTTCTGCAAGTGACAGCAACTTCAGTGATTAACATCAACGGGCAGCTTGAACTCCTTCAGTGAGTAGAAGGTGATTTCTCCATGATCCACCAGTGCAAAGACCAGAGGGACGTCCCCACTCAGATATGTCACCTGCTTCAAAGCCCGCAGGGATGGGATCTGCTCATCAAAGCTACAAAGAGAAAAAAAAATCCTGTTTGTTCTCCAAGCAGGAGGAACACAGAGGCAAAGCTGTCCTGGCCAGCCATCACAACAGCTCCCTTTGGCCTGACGAGCTGGTAGTGATCCTCCCCACCCATTTCAGTTCAGGCAGGAGGCACCAGCCCTGAGAGTGAGTACCCAGCATGCTGGGAGCTGGGAGCTGTTGAATCCTTTGCCAAAACCAAGGATAACTGCACACTGCTCCATGCTGCGCTCATTAGATGCGGCTCACAGGGATATTGGCAAATGGCCAATCCACTGCAATCTTAATACCTTTGTGCTGGGAAGATCTTTAGGTTGCTGGGATCAACATCTGACCTGCTTTTCCCTCCTTTTAATTCTGCAGAGTCTGTTTGCTCATCAATGAAAATATTAATGCAACAAGGATCATCCTACTGGCTCATGACATACCTTGATAAAACTGCATTAACACCTTCCTTGCTCTGTCTACTACAGCTGCAGAGAGCAGAGGGACAGTTTTAGTAAAGCAAAATGAGAAAAGGAAGAAACTGAACTTTGTACCTAGCTATGGAGTTTAAGTATCAGGTTCTGGATCCAGCAAGAAAGGGGACACCTACTCTCTGTTTCTAGTGATCTTGAAGTTACACTTGACAAGGATCAAAATACTGAACCCATGGCTCAGAGCCTGTAGCAAGCTCTGAGGACGTTCATCTCTGCAGAAATCCACAGTGATCGGCACTGACTGAGGATTCAGCTCCCTCAGCACTGGGTTCTACCTGAATTTCACAAGCGTTGCATAAAAGCTGTGACTTCTTTCTCCTGACTCCCATAATACTCAGACATGAGCAGCAACCAGATGACCAAATAGTGTGGGCTGAATGCAAGGGCGGGGAGGGGGAAGGAGGGAAATTGTCAGCCACAGCCTCCAACAAAGGAGGAGAAACTGAAAGGAAAAAAAAAATCCTGGGCAGGACCACCCTCAAGAGAGACACTCTGATGATCTGTAAAGCTCACAAGATGCTGGGTCATTTACAGATCGTTAGGACTTCCTTTCCACAACAACAACTGCAACGTTTCAGAAACAGTGCAAGACTCATGGGTACCTCCGAACACACATCCTGACATGGGGCTTCCCAGGGTTTGTCTTCTTAAACTTGGACACAGCATCTGCTTGATACACGTTGAAGTCTATCTTCATGGCCTCTGGGTCCTCCTGCAGCCTGTAGGGGAACACACCCACACACTGTGGGATTGAAACACTGCAGGGTACAGGTACAGCAGAGAAAAGAGGGAGCAAACTCTCCCGAGGCCTCACTAGTTTGGGTCCCTTGAAAGGCTTCACTTCTCAACGCATTGACCCTGCAACTGTTTTAATTACTTTCCAGAGCTTATTCGTAGACAGATCAGAGCAAGATCCTGGCTCACATCTACCCCACAGCCTTGCAAGAAGCAGCACTAACAAAGACAGAAGCAAAGCATTGCAGGGACTGCACACGAGCACCACAGACCCTGAGGCAGGAGCAGAACCAAAAGTCCCGAAGCCAAGGTTTTATAACCACTGTAGCAGGGATGGCAGCACATTTCCAGGGATGAGGCATAGGTGAAACCCAATCAAACCTCTGGAGGAGATACCTGGCTGGGGTGCAGAGAGGGAAGGGAGAATAAGAGAGCAACTCTGCTGTTTTAACTGGCCTGAAAAGCCCTGGCTCTGTTGCTGCAGGAGCTGGTACTTCATGGAAATGTCACCCCCTCACTAAAGATGCAAGGGGGTCATGGGGCAGAGCACTGTATTCTCTCAGCCCCCTGGATGTGAGGCAACTCCCAAACTGCTGCTGGGAGCACCTCACAGACCTCACAAGCAGGGACAGTCACAAGACACTCCCACTCCCCAAAAGCTCCAAGCTGACTGGCTGGATACTAACCGGGAGGCTCCATCCAGGATGTGGGAGGGCTGCAGCACACTGATCTGCTGGAGGAGCGCAGCTGGAGGGAGAAGGAACGGGAAAGGATCAGACCAGCAATTTCCCTCCCAGGGCACTCCAAGCACTCCATACCACCCACGAGCCTTCCTCCTCTGACAATGGCTGGCAGCTCCACAGTCGCCACTGGCTACTTCAAAGACCTCAACTTCCTCATCTCCTCCCAGCACACAGCCCAGGCACTGTGCAGTTGCTTTGCATCTTGCTGGCCCTGACTTTACATGTCTAACAGCCCAGCAGGAAGGACTGCAATACAGCAGGACATGGGGAATGGATTAGAAGACCTCCCAAGGTCCTGTTTATCCTGGCACTTCAGTGGGCTATAGAAAGATTCTCCTGCTCAAAGTACTGTCCCCAAAACTGATGTTCAGCTTCTCCTTTTGCTGCTGCATACCAGGCACTCTTTCACAGGGCTGGGAGGGAGAAAATGGTCCCTGTCAAGTTCCCAGAGCTACTACCTGGTGAGGTCACTTCTTCTGGCCGCAGCAGTGGTGTGACAGCTTGGTCCCACAGGTGTGACGGTCGTTTCCAAACCCTCTGCTGTCTCCTCTGCTCCAAGAGAGCTTTGTACTCCTGCCAGTTGGAGCAGAGCCTCACCTCCTGGTCGGCATTGACACTGCTCTTGTACCTGCTCTCCCTCTCCCGCTGCTTCCTCTCCTTCCGAGACAGCTTCTCCTCCTTCTGGTTGATCCGTGTGCACCAGGAAGCTGCATCCACCTCCCTGCCCGGCACGTTCTCTGGCAGAAACCTCCTGTCAGGGGAGGGCAGATGTGTGCATGGCTGGTCTGGGGCCACATTGGGAAAGGTGATGGTGGCAAAATCCCAGCGGGGTGCATGTGTGCCAGTGCTGCTCTCCTTGTGGTCTCCAACCTGGCTGCTGGAGAAGCTCAGAGAGTGCTTTTGTCCTGTATCAAGGGGAACTGGCATTGACTCCCCCTCTGCACTGCCAGCATCTGATTCCTTTGGCTGCACTGACAAAGGCTTTTCATCCGTGGGAATGGAGTCTCCACAGTCATCTCCATCTTTGCTGGAGGTCCCTTCAGCTTCTGGAAGGCCCTCAGATACTTTATGTTTCTTCTCATGTGACCTAAAGACAAAGAAACAGTAAAAAACTCAGGGAGAGTATGTGGTAGAACTTTCTTTAAATCCTGCCTGCTCCCTGCTAACAGGAAGAATGCAGCCTGACAAGCCTGAAGGAAGGACAACAAAGGTGGCAGGAACCCCCAGACAGGTCTGCAAACCCTTGACAACAATCTCCTGGTTTGTGAGACAAATGAGAAAAGAAGAAAAGCAGGCCAAAACTAAGCAGTGAATACCAAATGCAGAATAAACTTCTGAGAAGTCCTGCACAAGGTTTGACTTTATTGCCCAAGAGAATCCCAGCCTTCATTTGTATAGACAGTGTTCCCAACCTGCTATGCCAGGTCCACACCCCAGACACTGACCCAAACATCTCCATGCAAACATGATGGACTTCAGCCAAAGCAGCACAGGCCAGACAGAAACCTGGCTACCAGCACCTCTTACTGGTGTGAGATTCAGACCCTGATTCCAAAGACAGGGCAGTTCTTAGACCAGCAGTTTAATCTCCCAATTCCTACAATTCCACAATTCCTCGGGCACTGTTTTACTGTTAACAGGGACTCTCCAGCCTCATCCTCCCGTTTCTGAAAGGCGGACGCCACCTCCTGGGAACTGTCAGAATTATGAGCAAAATTACTCATTGTCAGTTTGTGGTGATGTTTTGGATATGTGCAAGCCCCAGGATGCAACTCTGCTCTCTGCTGTTGAGTCTGGGCAGGTAAGCTGGACTGAGGAGGTGGGTAAGAGAGAGATGTGCACTGCAGTAGCTGCGCTCCCACTAAGAAAGAGTAGGAGAAGGCACTTGACATGTTTCTTTAGCACTGACCTCTCTACCCTTCTCTTGTGGCATCTCAGCACCACAGCTGGGGGACTTGAGGGCAATTTGCCCCCTCTTAACCCTGGCATGAAGCACACATGTGACAAAAGGGAACACTGCAAAGCATTCAGGAAAAGTGCTGCACTCCTTGGGGACAGCCAAGAGCAACTGTGCCAGACAAGGTGACCCCCAGCAGGAGGGTCTGAGGACACTGCAGCAAAGCAGCTGTTCCTGAGCCAGTGTGGCCTGAAGGATGGGAGAAGGCTCTGGGCCACATCCTTACCGGGGGCTGGAACTCCTCCTCCTCTTCCGATGGTGTTTGCCAGAGCTCTTGCAGTGACTTTCCAGGTTCAGCTGCCTCTCATAGGGAGATGGGACAGTGCTGGAAGGAGAGACCAACACAGAGGCTGAGAGCAGGGTGAGGTAGTGGAACTGCCTTCTGCTCAGCCCCCAGGATACAGCAACCAAAGGCACAGAAAATGCCCAGGTGGGACCAGTATTGCCCTCAGTTCATGCCCCATTTCATGTTCCCAATCACCTCCTCAGGAGGGAGGAGCAAGGAAGGGTAGAGTGCCACTTTTAGCCTTTAATCCTCCCAAGAGGTGGAATGCAGGGCCAAAGTCCTCTTCTCTGCCGTTCCCTGGGGCCAGACAGTGGGTAAAGAGAGTCTCAGGGTCTTCAGGAAGGAGAAAGCAGCATGGGAAGGAAAAGTTGGTTACCTGGGGTCGAATCTCAGTACAATATAACCCAGTTGCTTCAAGTGGCTGAACACCTTAGAGCAAAAGACAGATATAAGGTTAAATGTCAGCCCTAAACACAAACCATTTACTTCAGTTCCACTATGACTGAGTGAACACAGTGGGGCAGTGGCAGAACATGCCTGGGTTAGGACCCAAAGCAAAGGTGGGGAAACAGGAACTGAACATCTGGAAGAATGTGAGTGGGACCAACTGAGGATGACTTCCCTCCCAGATCATCCTACCCGGCTTCCAGCCACTGGAAGAACTTGTGTGGCAGAGGCTGGGCTTTCTGCTTTCATCCTCCTGCAACAGCTGGAGGTCCCAACACACCTGGTAATGCGACAGGCTCATTGCCTCCTGGCACAGCAGGGTCTCGTAGGCTTCCTGGATTGACAGGGGCAGATCCCTGTAAAAGAGCTGGACAGAGCCCTGCAGGGCAGAATCTCAGTGTGAGAGTCACAGGAACAAATCTATGCAAGCTCACACCAGTCCTTTCCCACTGGTCCTGACAGCTGGTCCCAGCACCCTCCCTGACATGATATTCATCTCTCCCCATGTACCACCTGGATTACTTTCAGTCCCTCTCCCATACCAAGTTCCCCCATACCCTGGTTTTATCAGCCAGGTAAGAAGTTCCCACCCACAGCTCTCAGGTCCTGCATCTGTTTGGAGGATGCAGATGGGAGCAAAATGCTCAACCGACAAAATAATCACTGCTTTGAGAAATAATTTAACTTTGATGATCTGAGTGATTCAGAACACAGCACAAAACAACAAAAGCACTTATGACCAGCATAACTGAGAACTGGAGCAGAGGAATCAACAGCAGCTTCAGGAGGCATCAAATGGTGCCTCCTCAGAAGCATTTACTTTCTTTACAGACCCAGTTATCCCATAAGTACTTCCCCAGGGAATAACAAATGACCTCCAGGAGGCTGTTTTAGGCTATACCTCTTTTTAGATCCTTTTTGGTTTTTTTAGATGGTGTTTACTCATAAAGAAAACAAAATCCTAGGAACCACACATTTCCCATGAGATAGGCTGAAGGCATCTCACTTTTCTGCTTTTGGGGGGATTTTGTACTCAGCATCTGACTAAACCATTTTATTGCCATCAATTTGTTTACTAACTATTTGTCAGAATGCCAGGGGTAAAAAAGCCCCACCTTTGCTGTCAGGATATAAAGAATGGCATCAGACATTCACAATCTGTTTGTTTTGCTAAGGGATAAAAGTTCCCTTTAGATCAATGCACCAATTGTACTGATAACAGGCTTTGGTGGAGAAACAAAAAAAAGACCCTCTCTACAGCAAAGAAATCCAGCTGAGCCCTAAGCAGCATTTCTGCAAGCAGAGAAGCATTGAACACAATGTCATGTCACTACTCTTGTCTACACACGTAAATTTCTTTCTGCCATATGTACTGGGAAGAAATCCCAAGCAGCAACCCCAAAGATCTCTTCTTAAGATGAAGGAACTGGCCACAGATCCAGCTGAGACACTCTGTCAGTGACACAGAGGCTGCCTGAGAGTACAAGGTATGAACCCATACCTGGTGACAAACAGCTCCATCAGCAACACACTAAAAGAGACAATTCCTTGAGAACCAGGTGTTCATCAGTTGCTACAGCTCCTCCAATCATTCAGTGAGGACCCAGTGCCTCGGCCCTACTTACACACTCCAGCAGGTACAAAGCCTCCTCGGGCAGCAGACACTGTTTGCCTCGTTCCGAGAACCCCATGGTGTGCCAGAACTTCCCCTGGAACAGGAGCACAAATCCCTGATGGGCTCTGGCTGTTCTCTACTGACAGCCAGGCTCCCTCCCATTGCAAGAAGCAAATTAAAGAATCTATGAGGCAGCAGGAGATGGTGGCACTGAGCACACTCTGTAGCACTCACCGCAGGGGACTTCAGCTCCACGATGCCCTGTTCTGGCTTCCACTCAGCTTTCACCAGATTCCCCCTGAGAAGGTTAAAGATTAGTTTTTTACCACTTGTGATTTCTACAATCAGCTCCTGGTGTAGCAACACAGCAAGTTCGGGAAGGTGTCAAAAGGCAGGAAATTTCCAGGTGGCATTTTTACAAGGCATTAGAAGGACATGATCCCCTGGATCTAGCAGCACCAGTGTGTCATCACCAACCAGTTAAAAGTGTCTTTGGCCAGCACCACAGAGACATGTCCATAGGTTACAGCAGCCTGCTGGAGATGCATGGCCTAAGCCAGGATATGTGGATATTGAGGAACTAACACAGGTTGTCCAGAGCAGCTGTGGCTGCCACATTCCTGGAAGTGTTCATGGCCAGGCTGGATTGGGGTCTGAACAACCTGGTCTAGTGGAAGGTGTCCTTACTCATGGCAGGGATTCCAATGACCTCTAAGGTCCCTTCTGACCCAAACCATTCTGTAATTCTGTATCATACTCAGCTCCTGCCAAGACACCCTTAAATCACCATACCCCACCCACGGGGACTCATAGGGAAAAATTAATAGCTGCAGGCCAAGCAGAGAAAGTATGTGTTGAGAGGCAAGTGTGAATGTCACCCAAGTGATAAACCAAAGTCTGACAGCACTGTTGAAACCACCAAAACTGATAAACCAGGGACACTGACACCCGGTCAAACCTGCACAAGGCCACACAGGAGCATCAACAAGACACTCTGTAATTTGGATTATGCCCAAGAAGGCAGTGGCTGCTACCTACAAAGGCTACAGGATTATACACACACCTGTGAAAACCAAGAGCCCTGTGAGGGACCTTCTGAATCCACAGGCACACCAGCACGTCCCTGTGCTCCTGCAGGGACAGCCAGGCTGTGTCGCACTGCTGCTGCTCCAACCCGGGCACGGAGCGCAGGTGAACTGGGGGGGTCTCATTGTGCTGAGCAACACCTCCTGTCTCATTGTGCTGAGCAACACCTCGATCCCACCGTAACCCCCGAGCTGTGCTCTGCCCGCCGGCAGCACCGCTTCCAAGGAAAAGCCCTTCCCAGCGCCGCTCCCCGGACAGACTTACGGCCGCTCCGGGCGCTCCTCGGACAGCAGCCGCCACTGCTCCTCGCAGCAGCGCCGCAGCCTCTCGGCCTGCCGGGCCGAGCCGTCGGGGACGAAATCCTTCTGCCCGCGGGGGCTCCGCGGGGCCTGCCGACCCTCCGGCTGCTCTGCCGTGCTGCGGGGCGACAGCGCGGCGGTGAGGGACGGGAGAGCGCCCGACAGCCCCAGCACCGGGACTCCGGACCGCGGGCAGAGCCGGGGCACCCCCGGACTGCAGTGCACACTCGGCTTCCCCGTACCGCGGGTCCCCCGGTGCCTCCCCGGTCCTCCTGCGCTCCGGTGGCTACACCGGATCCCCGTACCGGGGGTTCCTGCGGTGCTTCTCCAGGCCTCGTACCGCGGGTCACCTCGGTATCTCCCCGGCCCCCTCATATGAGGTTCCCCACGGTGCCTCCTTCTCCCCGGTACCACCGTTCCCCCCGGTGCCTCCCCGGTCTCCCCCGTAGCGCAGGCTCCCTCGGTGCCTCCGCTTCCCCGCGGTACCTCCTCAGCCCCCTCACCGCGGGTCCCCCGGTGCCTCCCCGGTCTCCCCCATAGCGCAGGCTCCCTCGGTGCCTCCGCTTCCCCGCGGTACCCCCTCAGCCCCATCACCGCGGGTCCCCCGGTGCCTCCCCGCTTTCCCCCTGCCCGCCCCACCTGAGGCAGCGGGACCCGCCGGGCTCCATGGGCACGTGCCGGACGAGCGTCCTTCCGCCGCTGGGCACGAGCGTCGCCAAGAGGGGCGGGCGCTCCCAAGGCGCCCCCTGGCGGCTCGGAGGACTGCGAGCGGCAGGGACCGGACACCGGGAAGGGAACCGGGGAAGGCACCGGGAAGGGAACGGGACACCCAGGGCCGGCCACTGGGGAGGGACGGGGCCGTGCGTTGGGTTTTGCCTCGGGATCTGACCCAGACCCGCCGTGCTGAGCTGCCCCCGCTTAACACCCTCCGCTCCCGCGCCCCCTCCGCAGCCGGGATGAGGAGAAGGGAGGGTGAAACGAATTATGGCTTGGAATAAAGGGCAGGAAGGTCAGGCACGGATAAATGATACGGGTAAAACAGGCTGGATTTAAGTTTAAAAAAAAATTTGCTATTTATTGCTAATTAATATTAGTTCCAGGCTTGGGTATCTGCTCTGTCCGGGGCTTCCAGGGAGCAATGCAGCACCTGGACCATTTCTCCCTCTCCTCTTTCCCCCAGCCATGCTGCTCTCAAGACCATCTATCACGTTTTCCCCCCTCTCTCCTCACTGCATTTTGCCCTTCCTTAAATACATTTCCCCGAAGGAAAAGACATTATTAAGTAATAAATTCTTCATCATTATAAATAATTCTTAATTTCTCATCTATTCTTAAAATCTTATAAATTCAATAAATTCTTCAGCACATTTCCCCAGCATCACTGATGGGCTCAGTTATTTCATGGCCGTGCCCTGCCATGGGGCCATTGGAGCCATGTGGGACCAGCCAGAAGTGTCTGGATGTGGCTGTGTCCTGACCACTGGGGCAGGAGGATGGCCCCTTCTGTATTTATCCTGTCTCAGCCTCCAGCAGTGGCCAGTGCCATCGCCTGCCTGGAGTGTGGAGCAATCCAGTGGGGCTGGAAAACACAAAATCCCTCTGCACCACAGCCTCACACCTCTGCCAGCACGGCTGGACTGGCTGCTTCGGGAGGCATGGACAGGTCTGATGGGGAAATGCACCAGAAGTTCAAGTTTCACCTCAATCCCGTCTCCTGTTGCTGAGGGACATCTCACAGGAGGCACTGAGCCTCAAGCAGGAAGAACACAGTTTTTTCCCCCACCAGAGGCCCTGGTTCCAACTGTGGTTTCCCAATAAAAGCCCTTTGACAAGATGCCAACATAGGGAGATGAATGCAAAAACCATTCCCTTCCATTCTCCACTGAAATGATTCAATTTTCGCTTCCTGCCTCATTATTTCCTCCTCCTGAACTGAGCCTTCACCTTGTGAGGGGGTCAAGTGATTTTGGCAGTGCCTCTGCATGGCATGTGGGGGGACAAGGACCCATGGATGGGGTGAGGGGCAGAAGGCTGTGCAGGGGCAGTGCTTTTGCACCCCGATTTCCAAAAACCACGTGTCTTTGAGACTGCTTGATTTTCATATAATCCCAGGACTCCACATCATGGCTTTCAACTTTCAGGCTGTCACCCCTTTGTTTAGCTCAGTCTTCCCTTAAATTAGCTGTGTTTAAATTGCTCAGGGAAAAGGTCTGATGCAGAATTTGCTTTTGTCACCCACTGTGATTACAAGACCCAGAAATGTCAAGACTAATCTCAGTTCATGTTTCTTTTCAATACTGGGATTTTAGCTGTCATGTGGTGGGGGGACATCCTGTTCCTCTCAGAGGCACCAGCAGAGCCTTGTTGGGATGGGACCCGTGTTCTCCCCAGCTGAATCCTCTTATCAGCCCTAATGCCAAGTGTCATCAGCTGGGTGTGGGTGGACCTGGGGAACTGCACTTCCCATTCTCCATTTAGAAATGGAGGGGGGGTGTTGTTTTTTCTTTTTAGGTGTTCTGGGTTTGAGTCAGGATTTTTAGCACTGACTTTCTGTATAGCTGCTTTGAAGCTATAATTGTGATGCTCATGGTGGGGTTTTTTATGGGTTTCTTTCATTAAATTTGAGGTCTTTTTCCCTTTCTTCAGGGTGGGATGTGAATGTATTTTGTGTGGAGCTTGACTGTCCTGGATTCTCTTTGTGGACAGAGGTGTGAAAAGAAAAAAGTCACTGAGCTGAGCAGTGGTGAAACCTGGGATTGTGAGTGAATGGTCTGCTCAGGGGGTCCTGGGAGCTGAAATAATGATGGATGGGGGACTGTGAGCCTGGAGGCTGCCAGGGAGGAAGAGTGTGGGTGTGTGGCACCAGGGAGCAGAGCAGATCCAGCCCTCACTGTCTGGGTGGCAGGTGAAGCCATGGAGGAAGCTGATGGTGGAGGCCAAAGCTGCTCCTCACTTCCCTGTAGGACACTGCCCTCATCCCAGATGAGAAAGGGCTTGATTTTACTGGAGAGACACCACACTGAAGGAACCAGAGCAGTGCACGTGGGCTCTTGGAGCAGGTGAGTGTGGGGGGTTTGCCCCCTTTTCTGTGGTGATTTGGTTTTTTCTGATTGGGGAAAAATGTTGATGAAGTGTAAAAAGGCCATTAGGATTAAAAATGGGGGCTGGATGCCTGTTCTGAACAGGGCAGCCTGCTCCTGGTTCTGCCTCCTGCCTCTGACCCTGCTCCAGTGGGGAGCAGAGCTGTGGTGTGTGGGGATGGGTTTGAGTCCTTCCAGTCCCTTTCTGTTGTGCACAAGTTGTGTTTGTGCAGTCCCTGTATTCACAAGTTCCTTGTGGTTAACTTCTGGATGAACTTGGTGTAAATAGACTCAGTGTTTTTTGAAAAAACAGGAGAAGGTTTGGCTTTGGGATTGTTTTTCTAGTTTCATGTAGCACAGCCAGGTGGGAATTGTATGCTCTGTGCTGGAGCAGAGCAGCTCTGCCAGGTACAGCTACCTGCTTTAATCCCTGTGTTAACAACTCCTGCAGTTCCTGGCAGGGTGTTTGGAAATATTTTAGTAATTCTGCAAAAACCAGCTGTGCCTCAGACTTTACAAATGGGAATACTTGGAAAACAGTGTCTGAGGTGGATAACATGGCCCATCCTCTTGCCTTCACTGCAACCCATGGAGTACATTCTGATACCAGGAGGATTTGTGTGTAGATGCTTTGTGTGATTTGGGACAGAAAAGGATGTTACAAATGTTCAAGACCAAATTGGACGGGGCTTTGAGCAGCCTGGTCTAGTGGAAGGTGTCCCTGCTCAAGGCAGGGCTTTGGAATGGGATGAGCTTTAAGGTCCCTCCCAACCCAAACCATTTTGTGATTCTATGGAACTCCCTAAAACTGATGAGTGCTTCAGTCCTTGTGTGTGTTGCAATAGCTGTGGTGTCATCACAGCTGCTCTGAGCCTTGCCCACATCACCACTGCCCAACAAACCTGGAATCATAGGTTAGCTGTAGTTCAGCAATCAGTTGTCTGATTTTCATTATACTTAATTATATTCTAGTGGAAACATCTCAGTTCTAAGCTTTCAGAGCATCGTTTAGACAACTTAAACTTCTTATAGTAGACTGTGAGCAGGGGTGGTTTGGCAGTCTGTTCCAACAGGGTTTGGCAGACCTTGAACATACACTGAAATATTTGGGTTTGGATGCAAAGCAGATAATGGTGTCAGGTGTTACAGCTTGTCTGGGAGGTGTGGGAGCTGTCTGTTTTCTAGCCTCACCTGGGAGTCTTTTGGCAAATTCCTTATTGCTTTAGGATGCCTGTGATCATTCACACAGCGTGTTACAGCTGGGAGTTTGGGCAGGGCAATGGAAAGAGACTTTTGTCCAAACAGGAGATTACTGAGGAGGGTTTCTGGGCTAAACCTCTGTTGTCACTCATCAGGGCTGGGCTTGGAAGACAGGAGGAGGTTTTTAAGAAAACAAACAAACATGCCTTGGAGAGCAGGACTTTGAGGATTAAGCAGTTAATACCTCTCCATTACCCCTCTGTGCTCTAGTTTGTTGACATCTACCACTACCTCCTGATGGCTGAGAAATGGAAAGAGCTTAGATTTCACTCTCTCTTCTAAATTTGTGGTAGAAATTGCCTTTGTGTGACTTCCCCTACTGCAGGACAATTCCTGGGGCTCTGCTCAGTGGCAGGAAAACAGAGTTAGTATTGTTATGCAGGGCCGTGGTGCACAATGAGCTACTGGAAACCCCAGTACTGATCTGAGTCTGGGCTTTCAAATGCCACTGTGTGACTTTCTGGAGCTGCTGTCTCTTAGGCATCTAAGGATTTGTTTGCAATCACTTACTGGAAGCTGCACATTTTTAATTACATGTGAAAACCAAGGAACCACAGACCAAGTCCAGCGAGATTGACTGAAGTAGTCAGGAGCCTTTCTTACCTCAGTGATGTGCTGGGTTGGGAGAAATGCTGAGTTATTTCTGTCTGGAGAAAATAGCTGAAGCTTTCCTCATTGCCCCAATTTGGCATCCTGCTCATGGTTCAGCTGGAGAGATTGTCACTGGGGTGAAGGAGCCTCGTTGTGCAGAGTTTGAGGCTACAGATTATGCTCCTTGCTCGACTTTCATAACTTGTGCAATGTGTTTGTGCTCACCAGGTAGTTGGAAATGTCATCCCTGGCTTTGGTCTGGAGAAGCACTCAAAACCCTACTGCTTCTTGCTGGGTAGTCCATGAAAGGAGATGCCTGGCAGGGAAATGCCTTCAGGTCACAGACAAGCGACTGACTCAGGACACCCAGGGTGCCTTTGGCTTGTGCTGGAGACTGAGAGGGAGGAAATATTGTTTAAAGCAAGGAATTGGAACATTAAGGGTCTGCTCTGCAGTGTCTCATTAGCTTGTGAAGCTTCAGGCCATTTCTTACCTATTCTGTGCACCTCAGGCTTTAAACCAAATGGAATGAACAATTCATGCTGTGCTGCTTGTGTGGCTGAGTCCATAAGCAGGATGAGACATGGAGCAGCAGGTGATTGTGTGCTCAGAAAAGGTGAAGAGCTGTTCAGTGTCTGCACCAGCAGTCCCAAGATCACTGAACACTCTTCTATGTCTGTATTTCAAAGGTCTCTGCTTAGTTTATTTGGAATGCTGGTGTGTGCCTCTCTGAGCTCTCGAGTTTAAGTCGAGTGCTACAGCAAGAGTTTAGAATAATGATGTTTTAACAGCTCCAGCAAACAAATCAGCCCTGTGAACACTGAGTGCCATCTACAGCACCCTGACAGGTTGAGACAGCTTCAGGTACAGCACTACAGCAGGTTGATTTGTTCTTGGTACACAAAGCTAAAGAGGATGTTGCTCACTTCCTTTTCTTGTGGGAGCAAACTGCCAGCAGAGTTATTGGGTGGGGTGGGAAGGGATGAGTCTCCAGCTGGCAAGGAGCAGGCACTGAGGGGTGGAAAGTGAGGCTGGTTGTGATGATGCTTTGTGCTATTTGAAAACTGGGCTGCTGCTTGAAAGCTGGCCCATGGCAACACTTTTGGGGTGGGCTGGAGGGGGTGGCATGCCCTGCTCCGAGGAGGAAGGTGGGAGGAGGCTTCAAGTGATCGTTGTTGACTCCTTTGTCTGACGCTTCTGCTCTTTCTCCACTGCTGGGTGCCCATCTCTCACTCCACAGCATCTCCTCAGTGCAGGGTGAAGATTTGCCACTACACAACACTTTTGCAACCCCCTTGATATCCTCTTTGGTGTCCCTCCCTCCTGTGGTTTCAGGAGCCAAGCTGGGAGCCTGGTGGGGTTGATACAATGCCCAGAAATCTTTGATCCCAAATGTCCCACTGCCTGTGGGATCCTGAAGAGTGAGCCCTGTCTTTGGGGCCATTAAATAGATGTTAAAGACTTTGACCCCTGCACAGGGCTGGACTTGACACTTCCCAGCCAAGTGCTGATTCTTGCATTTGAAGCAACTTTCACACAACTTTCAGAGCCTACATCAAGGCTCTTTTGTGGCTCCCTTTTGTTTTAAACTTATAACTTGAGAATTTTCTCCCAAATGTGTACATGGTATTTTGTGTGATTGGATTCCATCTGGAGTAAAAAGGCAGGTTTGCAGGAATGGTACATTTCTGCACTGAGAGAACTGTGTAAATTGAAAACCACTCAGTGCCTGAGGGCTGTT
Organism: Lanius collurio; assembly: GCA_020086605.1. Lineage (NCBI taxonomy): Eukaryota > Metazoa > Chordata > Aves > Passeriformes > Laniidae > Lanius > Lanius collurio. The sequence goes on along the minus strand of JACBWW010000037.1, from coordinate 5,290,914 downwards.
ATCTTTCTGCCAGTCACGTATAGGTCTGGGTACAGATTGTAAAGGCAGTTGTCTGCTTTTTGCTCTTCAACAAGGCTTTATGCTGAAGGATAGAGTAATTTTCACCTGACACAGCAAAGGTTTGGGGTTTTTTTAGTCCCCTAAAACCACATTGGTAGCAGATATGGTAGATGGAGCACTTGGGAGAGGTGTGGAGTCCAGTCTGTGTGTGCAGCAGCCCTGGGACATTTGGATGAATATTGCATGTGGCAGCTCCTGCCACACGTGCAGGGACTGTCCCACAAATCTTTCCATATAGCCAAGCTACTTTTCCCCTCTTCTCCCATAAATTTGTTGCTAAAAATTGAACTAATGTGAAACCCAGCATCCATGCTGGGCCCTACTGCCTGTGCTTGTCTCAGAGAAGTGGGTAGAGCTCCTGGCTGTTTTGGGGAGTAGTTTATGTCCTGATAGCTGCTGCTGTTGGTCATCCTGGGGGCACTGAGCTTCACAAGTGCAGTTGGGTGCAAGGGCTGTGCCTCTCGCTGCAAACCTCTGCACACTCAGGCTGTGCTTCATAGGTGGCTCCAGAGCAGCTCACATTGGTGTGCAGCTAAATTAATGTTTTTATTTAATTTATTTCAGTTGGGAGCACTGAGAACTGGTGTCAGGAATCACTCAATGTCCATCTATGAGGCTTTAAAAGGTGTGCTCAGGCTGAACTTGGGGGACAGGCTGAGATGCAATCTTTGTATGTAGTGCTCTGAACAACAACTTGGGGCAGTGAGGGTGATGCCACTGGAGTGAACAGCCATGCTCTTTTCTCCTGAAAGCCTAGTTTTCCTTTTTTCAGGCATTGCTGGGAGCTGCCAGGAGCTGTAGGGATGGGTAGATTTAATCAAGAAGCTGCTCCAGCAGAAATGGCTGCACAGTGTCAACTCGAGCCAGGTATAACTTTATCCTAATGCATCTGGAGAGACTCTTTTTTATTTTTCCTTGGTGCACTCCTGAAAGGAGATGGAATTTATGCTGAAATACCTGGCAGCAGGCTGCTCTGCGTGCAGGGGACAGCATGAGGACGGAGTTTAGTTGGAACTGATCTGCAGTGTGTGTGAGCAATGATCCCAGCAGGGTCTGGAGTGGGAACGGGCAAGGTTAAGCCCTTTGGCTACACCTACACATCCCCAGGTAACCCTGGATACAGAAACCCTTCTTTTATCAGTGTGCAAACCTGTGACAAGGTGCCTGCCCTGGCTGATAGTGCCAGTGTGCAGCACTGCTGTCGAATGGGTGAAATGCAGGAGCCTCTGAGGGGATGTAGGATGGGAAAAGTCTCCCTGCCTTTCTCTGCTGGGTGGGAAGGAGGGTTGGTTTTGGGGTGGGAGGCAAGGGCAGGGAGGTGATCTGCTCCCCACTTTAGGCCAGAAATGCTGAAGTGACTCCTACAGCTTTGGTATCAGGGGTTTTTAAAGGGATACTGAAAGCTTGGAAGGCATGAAGAGGGAAATGCCTTGGAGGGAAGGAATGCAAGAACTCAATCTGCTTAGTCCTTATCAAATGAAGGACTGGGTGACTTAATTACACTTAAGTACTTTTCCAGATAACAAAGAGCACTTTAATCTTGCCAAAAAAAAAAAAAAAAGGCACAATGGGAGTTTGTTTAAAGGATAAAATCAGACCAATTGCAGCTAGAAATACTGTGCTATATGCTAATGACTTCTACCCCAACGGGGGAATCTCTGTCTCCTGGTGGGATGGCGTGAATTGGCCAGAATTGTCTTGACTGTTGACTAAACCAAGCACTTCATTTGGCTGAAAAAGACAGTCATTGGAGTGGTCAGGTGGGAAAAGGTGTTTCCCACCACGGAATGAGGGCAATGGGCTCCATTTTCAGCACTGTGAGGCTGCAGGGTCCAAGTTCTGGGGTTTTGGACATCTGGCCAACATCTTTGTACTGGCTGTGACAAAGCAGCTGTGCAGATAAGTGGGATGATGGTCCTGCCTTGGTCTCAACATCCACAAGCTGGTGTCCAGAGTGTGCTCAGTGAGCCCGAGGCAGACCTGGCAGCCCCTGGTGCTGAGCCCACTGGAGGCAGCAGGTGGAAAGCAGCCTATGCTCATATGTGAGCAGAGAAATTGCTTCTGCTGGCTCAGTTTTTGCACTTTTAATGCTGCTGTTGGCATTAGAAGGGCATTGTATCCAGATTATTCATGCACTGCTAATGACTCCGGGGTGCTGTGTGCTGGATCTTGCTTTCAGTTGCACCCAGCACTTCAGCTATGCTGAAGCCAAGGGAGCTGTGCTGACAGATCTGAGAAAAGTCAGAATTTGATATTAAATAAATCTGCATCCGTTTCCAAAGCATGGCTATAGAACAAGAACGGTGTGATCCCTGCTGCTGGCATAATTCCATTTAAATGATGTATCTGCAGATGGAAAAGCTGCTGGTGGGTCTGTCTGGTGGTGCTGAGAGAAATGGAGCACCAGGCTTAGAACACCTGGTAAAATAAGTTTGTCTTTATGGACTGGAGAGGAAAGGTGTGTGGGCCAAGCAGCTCTCCTGCTGCAAGGAGCTAACAGGTATTCCAAGGAGGAGACAGGAGCATGGAAGAGTCCACTTAAAATGTTGTTCCCCCTGTGCCTGCCCTGATGCTGGAGAGACACCAGATCTGACCCCTGTGTGTAGGGGTGAAACGGGATGGTGCAGCACTGCAGTGTGGCACCACTCTGGGATGGACACCCTCCAGGGGAGCGTTGCTCTTGATGAGATCCATTTGCAAGAAAATGGAGTGCCTTTCTCTGGCATTGGAAATTCCACTTGCAAATGCAGTCCTGGGGCTGAAGGCTGCTTGGTTCCTCTTTCAGCTCTAGCAAGGCTCTAGAAATCTGATGGTGCCTTTGAGGGAGGATCTTTGCTTAATTAAATTCTAAGTTTTGGGAGGTGAGTGAATGATTTCCTTTGTTAGCTGCTGCCTTGCTTGGGGAATGGCTTGCCTTGTAATTAATGAAACTTCTCCCTTCTGAAAACTGTCTGGAGACTAATGAAGGCCCAGACCCTTCCAGAGGTGCCCTTGCTGCTTAGGGACACCAAAGATGCAATTGGTTGTTGTAGGGAACAGACCATCTAGCAGCAAAGTAACCACCTCCTAGGCAAGCAGGTAAATAAACTGGATGTGTCAGCCCAGAGGGTAAATAATTCCTAGGGGAGAAGGGAGGTGTCTCCAAGAGGTGTTGGATGCCCAGGAGAAGGATTGCAGGGCTGGGACCTCACCATGTGTTCAGCTTTGAGTGTTGCTGGGTCCTGCTGAGCTGCTCCTTTGCAGAGGATGTGAGACTGTCTTGATCCTCCTTATGAAAACTTGTGTAAAACTGAAAATCAGAGCATTCCCACCCACAGCAGGTGGTGTTAAAGAGCAAGAAACCTCACACAGAGTCACAAGGGGAAGAGCCAAAGGCTCCAGTGCTGCAAGGTGAGGCTGAAACTCCCCACAGCAGGATGGAGAGCCCTGGGCAGTCTCTGTGACCCCCAGGGTGATGGGCCTGTAGCTCCAGCTGTGCAACCTGATGTTGATAAGGATTAAGTGCGACAGACACTCACATTGACTTCGGGTGTGCCGCATGGAAAGCTCCTCTCTTTCATCACTAATAATTCTCCAACCTAATTCCTCTTTCTCCATACAAACCAACACGTTTCCCAGCAGCTGCCTGCTAAATCCCAAGCAAGTTTTGTAATTGGCCCCATTTCCCTGGAAGCTCTGCCTCAGCAAAGCAGATTTTGTCATCTTTACATTCCTCAGGAAACTTTTCTTCCTTGGTGAAGAATGAACTTTTTTCATTCTGCCTTCAGTCCTTGCAGGTGTGGCTTTGGGGCTTTCTGGGGCTGGAGGAACAGTTTATCTCTGCTCCCTTGACTGCTTTGTTAAATTCCTGATAATGCAGATAACCAAGAATCATAAATATGAATTTGAGCTTCCCATATTTCCTTTTTGGGTTTTTTTTTCAGTGTTGGGAAGTAGGCAGGGCTGCAGTTGGGGTTCTTGCTGGTTTGCTGGGATAGGCCCCTTTGAGTTAAGGAGAAATTGAGACCACTGGATGCTGTTGGGGGCTGCTATAGGGTTTTGGACAAATTCTGATGCTCTAGTGGATCCTGATTCTCTGGTGGAGAGACCATGTACACAGCCAACCCTCTTCCAGGAGGGACCAGTGCATCAGGGGCCTGCTGCTGCCAAAAAGCTGTATTTGGGAGTTAAAGGGAAAGGGTATGATGGATATCCTGCAGTTGTGGGCTGCAATGGCAGCAGGACTTTAATGCTGGCCTGTTTTCATCCTGGAGAAGAATCCTGATAATCCTGATGTGCTGGTGAATGTGTTGTCAAAGGCAGCTGCAGCTCTGCACTTCCTCTGCTTGCCTGCAAGGTCTGTCTCAGGACAAGAATTCCCTAGGAAACAGTGGATAGTGATGGATCTAACCCTACTGCAACTTTGGACAGCTGGGGCTCACTGCCAGGGTCCTGTTTGCTGGGATGGGATATATAAATGGGGGCTGCAGGCACCTGTGCCAGGCAAAGGTGCTGCTTTTTCTTGGTGCATCCCCTGCAGGCAGGGTTACAGCCCTGGGGGGATCCCTTCTTACCTTGGGGTCTGAGGAGCTCCTGGTTTTCCCTGGCAGCTCTCCATGGCTGAGTGCACAGGGAACACAGTGTCAGGTAAGAGCATCTCTGCCTGGGAGCCCAAAGGCTCACTCTGGATAAATTGGCAGTCTCAGCCCTTGTGTTGCTGAGCAACTCTGTGGGCAGCTGGTGGTGAAGGAGGGGGCTGTGAATTAGGGAAGGATCCACATCTGCTGGCTCTAATCAAGGTCCTGGCCCTGAATGCAGACTGCAGCCTGGTTTGGCTGCTTGTCTTCACTCGAGCCCTGATGAGTGTTCATAGTGCTGTAGTGTTCACAGATTCCATCCAACAGAGTTTGCATTTGTTCCTAATGCTTTAATCATGGTAATAAATCCCAGATCCTCTGGCAAATGGAATCTCACCTGGGAGTCTGTGAGAGCTGTTAACATTGATGGGTTGCTCTGCTATCTCCCAGCTTCCCTCACCTCTGCAGGATGGTGATACCTTTCCTCAGCCCATTTTGGGATCATGTCCAAGGAGGTGAGAAGTTTTCCCTCCCTCTGCCCCTTGGACTGCCTGTCCCAGCAGTGCTGGTGCTGTGCTGACAGGGAGTCCTTGGGCTGCCAAGGAAGAGTGTCCTGGGGTGGGAGTGCTGGTGCTGTGGAGGGGGAGAGGTCACCTGGACATCCCACAGGTGGGCCCTGAGGGTGACAAACTGCTCTCCAAGGTGTGAGCCCTTCTACAGTGAAAAAATAACTTTTAAACTTGCCTTGTTTCCCATTTGTCCTGTCTTAGGAAAGATAACACACTTGGGCTTGCTATTCTAGAGCCATTTCTAGCCTCGGGTGTCCCACAGCTTTGGACTTTAATAATTAAGCTGAAAATCTGGTTCCTCTGAAGGGAGGCTCCCAAACAGAACCAAAGCCTGGCACTCCTGGGCAGTGAAGCTGCAGCCAGCCAAAAGCAAAGGGAAGTTTTTCCACAGGTTGTGAGAATTACACTGAGGACACAAACTTGTCTGTTACTGCTCTGCCTCAGAAAGGAGCCACCTGGGGCAGCCACTGTGGTGGAAAGAGGCTGGTTCAGACCTTCCCTGGTGAGGGTGAGAGGGGCCCTGTGTGTCAGTGCTCATGAGAGAACCCAGCTGTTCCCTGGCCAGGGGTGGGACTCAGCTGGGGAATCTCTTGCTTTTGTGCCCCAAGGTCCCAGGGCACTTACTGTGCCCCAGGCCTGGGGTCAGCAGGTCAGTGAGATCTGCTGCATCCAGAGGAGGCTGCAGGGGAAGAGCTGTCATAAGGGAATAGCTTGGCAGGACTGGGGGAGAAGTGATGCCTCTGAAATCCAGGCTTGTGGCACCATCTGCTGCAGCCTCCCTGTGGTTTGAAGGTCAATCACCTTGAGATCTGTCCATGCTGATTCTCACTTGTGGGACTGGGGCTGTCCTGACCAGTGGCTCATCTCCCAAATCTGCTGTCCCAGCAGTACCTGCAAGAAATTCTGTCAGCTTCCACCATAATTTGCTGGTCCTTGAAAATCCTGCATTGGCTCTGCATGTTGTTCCTGAAGGCTGATTTGAATGTTTTTAAGCATTTTGGCCTCTGGTTTTGTTTACCACCCACTCCCCTCACCTGCTTTGCACTGTGACTTTCTTCTGCTGGCTGCAGCCTGCAGCTCCCTAACATCAGTCTCCATTAGGTGACACCTCTTTACCAACATTTACATGCTCAACGTACAATCAGTTAATTGCTGTGCAATTTCTTGCCCAGGTGATTTATTACAAGCTCAACAAGTCACAGGCTATAATAATTAATCTGCAAATTGAGCGTGCCTTTAAATTAAGCCATACATTATGGTAGCACGATGAGTAAGTGCCAGCTCTTTGGATTTAGAAGGCAGTGTCACTTCTCCCACCAAAACAAACCATGGTGGCTTTCATGTGGCTTTTATGCATCCCATCGTCCCCAAGCATTGGGAAGCTAAAGCAAGGATTGATCTTGGAGCAGTGAGAGCAAAGGTTGAGTTGATTCAATTTATTGGGAGCCATCAGCACCAGAAACCAACTTGCCATGTGAAGCAGAGCAGCTCTCTCACAAAGCTGAAAACTAATCCTAATCCCAAACTTTGCCTCTAATCCCCTGATGTTGGACTTGACTTAAAATAGCTCAAGAATAAGGGAAAAAGAAGATTTAATTTTTGCTTGTTTTGCAGCTTCCACAGGGCTGCATCTTCCTGATCCAGCTGGGAGAGTCAATAGGTCTCAAATGAGCAGTGCTTGGTACAAATTCCTCAGTAAATACCAAATGCCTTTTTGGTTTTCTGCATCTTTTAAGACTTGGGGAGGAAACTGCTGTCAGGTGGGTGGGTCCATCACTCAAAGAGGACAAAAGCTGCTGGCAACTGAGTGCTGTCAGCAGCTGGAGGTTCAGTGTTTCTGTAAAAACAGCCCTTCCTATGCCATCTATGGTTGATCTAAACTTGAAACCCTTCCCACCTTTCCTTTTGCTTTATTTCCCCTTAAGCGAATCCTTTCAGAGATGAGTTTTAGTCCATCCACATTTGAGCAGGGGGTTCCAGGAGTGTGTCGTGGTGCCGAATACTGGTCCTACTGGTTCTCTCCCCCTGGCAGTCCCACGGTGGTGGGCGTCCCCTCCTTCTCCCTGCAGCTGGGAGCCCAGCTCCCTCCCATTCATTCATTAATCCCTTTCATTCCCTGCTCGTTTGTTCGCATCCTCTGCAGCGCGGGGAGAAAATTGCAATCCTGAAAACAAATAGGAATTCGGCTTCTCTTTGGAAATAAAAGCTGGTCCATTTAAATACTTTGTTCTCTTTGAGGTTTGCCTGTGTGCAGATGAGGCTGAGGTCTCCTGTAATGGAGTTGAAGCCTCGGTGCCAGGCAGGGACAAAGCAGGGAACCCATTCCTCTTCCTTTTGTATCAGTCCCTCCCTGCACCGCCCGTGCTGAAGGGGTAAGATGTATTTTCCAGGGCAGTTAGGTCAGTTTTAATGAGATACCTCTGTGCTGCCCTGGCCTCCAGTGCACATGATTAAAGCAGAGAGATTTGCTGATTAGTTTGGGGTTTTGTGAAGGTATTGTGTGGCTCCTGCCGTGATGTTTGTTCCAGCTTGCGCTCAGGGGAGGTGCTGGGCTGCGGGGCCATGTGATTAAAAAATTTGCCTGACAGGACAACGACCCTTTTCCTGCCTGTGTGGGAGCCCTGACAGCGCAGGAGGGGCCAAGATCCAAACCCAAGAACCTGCTCCCCTCCTAGAGGCATGGGAAAGGCTTCTTGGATTCCTGGGAGAAGATGGCAGTAGCATCTCTCTGTCTGCTGTCTCATCCCTCCTCTTAGACTTGTCCTTATGGAAAACATAAGCTTTGCCTGTAACTTTGCCGGAAGAGCAGATTTAATTCCAAACAGAAGAGACACTGGAGCTTAGCCTGCCCAGCTTCCCACCACAGTTGGGTGGGGTCCCAGTGTGTGTGTCCGTGGCTAAACAGGGTTTTCCTGAGCCAGGTGAGCTGCTGTGACCTGTGCAAGGGTGACTGTGAGCCCAAAGCTCCTGCTCAGTGCTGGGGACAGGGCTCCCTGGGGACAAGGGACTCTGAGTCAGGCTCCTGGCATGGCTGGTGGGACAAGGTTTGGGGAACTTGCTTTGTTGCCTGTGTGTGAGTGGAGGCTGTTCTTTTTTCCTCATAGAAAGTGGAATGATTCTGTTGCAGAAGTGGAATGGAATAAGTCCTCCCAGTTTGGATGTGAACAAGCTATTTAGCTCCTGCAGACCATTAAGTGATCCCTTAAAATGTAAGTTTCCCAATTCATGGAGATGTTGAGGTGCTCTGGAAGTGGTTGCTGCCTTCTGAAGTGCCTCAGTTTAAAGCTGAGCAGATCCTTGAATAGCTTCTCCCCATCTCATACAAGGAATTTCTTTTCTATCTTGAATAGTCACTGGCTATGCCTCCTGTAAGAAAACTTGGGAGAGTAATGAACTCTGGAAACTGCTTATCTGCCTTTTGAAATAAAAATGCTTTTGGCCTGGAAGCCAAATTATATCTTGCTCTTAGCAAAAAGAACTAAAACACCCCATCTCACATGTCATCTGCTCACAAAACTGCTCTTGATCAACCTACAAAGCTGGAATTGTTTACTGTGTGACTGACAGGGTTTAGTTCGTATCAGTTTCTGGAGGGCAATATAGTGAATTAAATCTTGCAAAGAGAGCTCAGGAGTCTTTGCTTTGGATGAGCCCATTTTACCCTCATCCTGTCCAAGTGAAATAGTGCTGTTACTTCCCTAGGATGTAGCTTGCCTAAGAGGATAAGGGATCCTGTTACCCAGTGCTGGCAGCCCTTCACTGCCTCTCTGGCTGCCTTCATCCTCCAGTGCATTGGGAAAACTGGATCATTTTGCCTGCCAGACTGGGAACACTTTGTCTACCACAGTGCCAGAGAGGGAAGACCTCCAGAGCCCTGTCCCACGTCACTGTCAGTGATGTGCTGGAGGTGACAGAGCTGCTGAGATCCCCAGAGGGATCATGAGCCACTCCCTGCCTGCACAGCTGCTGGGAAGAGCACTGCTGGTTTTTTCCTTATCCAAAACTTCTTGGGTTTGCTTTTTGCCCCCCTGAGTTCTCTGTAGGCAGGAGTGAGAATCTCCAACTTGATCTGAATGGGTAAAGTGAGCTGTTGTGAGCACCCAGAGCAGGGTCCCTTCTGAAGGGCTGACCTCAGCAGCAAAAAGCATCCCTGAGATTGTGCATTGCTCTGCCAGCTGGAGGCTAAAGCTCCTCCAAGCCTTGCTGCTCTGCCTGATTCATCCCTTTGGACTCTGTCTTGCTCCTGCTCCTCACCTCTGCTTCAGGCATGGCCAGTAAATCAGGGGGAAAGTGCCATTTCTTGTTTAGAAAGCACTGGCTGCACTAAAGATCCCTCTGTGCCTGCAGCCAGACGGTGACTGGAGGAGCTGTGGGCAGAGGGGCCCTGCAGGCTGCCGTGCATCAGGAGTGGTTGGTGTGCAAGGCTTGGTGCCCAAGGATGGCTGGTGACTCACACCTGAGTCATGAGGCTGCAGGGAAGTGTTTCCCCCCATGTGGAGAGAACTGGATTGAACTTTAAATTTTAAATCATTTGGGTGTCTTTCCAGCGAGGTCTCAGCAGGTGCTGCTGAAAGATGTCCAGCATCCTTCTTGTGTGGCTGCTCAGCAAACTAGGGACTGGCCTGGGTTGGGTTTGGCATCTGCTAATTAGTGTTTAGCTTTAACCACTACACAAATGCAGCTCTGTTGCCCAATCTTTAATGCAGGATGACCTGGTCCTGCTCAGCTGTGAAGGTCTTTCCAGTTTTGCAGCTCTTTAAGGATAAAGAACATGAAAGGTTGAGCTTTAATTGTGTCTTTAAGTGAATTTAAGTCTCTTTAAAAAGCTCGAGGTTGAAGTAGAGATTTGGGAGGATGAAGTGCCTTGCTGCAGGGACAGCTGGTTTGGCAGGCTGGGGCTTGGGGCATCTACAGAGAGATCAGAGCTTGTTGTCTTCTTGCAAGGTTAAAATTGGATGAGGAGCTACAGCTGGGCAGGGTCTTTATTTCAGCTGGAAGGCTGAAATATCTGCTGGGGCTATCTCCTTCTTCCACTGGTCTGCAACAGCACTGCCAGGCTGCTTCTCCTCCCCCACTCTAACTCACAAGAGAAATTAATTTCTGGAGCTGTTGCTTGCTGTTTCTTCTGAGAAGTGGAGAAATGCTAATGGGAAAATACAACATTTCCCCTCACCTGTCCTCTTAATTTTGAGTTAAAATGCATTCAGGCTCCTGGGAAGAAGAGCCTCTGCTGTGGTAGTCTGTCTTGGTATTTAATTTAATGCAATTTCATGGCCTGTCTCAAAAAGTCTTATTAACAAGGTGGGTGTGAGTTCAGTGTGAAGGCACTCGAGCAGCACTGCCTCCAGCAGCAGCGTGTGTGGCCATGTGGTCCTAGTCCTGGTCTGGCTGTCTGGTTTGATTTTTAGCTGCTTATGCCTTGTTCTTCAGAGGCAGCTTCCCTCTCGAGGTGGAGGAAATTTATATGAGATCCTGGGGAGAGATTTGTCAAGCCCAGCACATACCCCACCGAGGCTGAACCTGTTATGGCAGAGTCAAATTGCCAGAGGGTTAAAATCCCATCACACCAAGCACCAAGAGTCAAGGAAAAGAGCCCGAAATGACCAGTGGTTATAAGGTGGTGAGGGGGTGGGAGGGACCCCACAGGCACCCTCCAGGGATTTGGAGAGCTGGGAAGCTGCTGACATCTATCCTGGCAGCCCCTGAAAGGCTGATTTCCTGCACTGTGGAGGAGGAAGGATGCTGCCCTTGTTATTGGGTTATAGCTGGTGTCAAGGCTGATGTTCCTGAATGCTTGGGGTCTGCAGCACTGCAGGCATTAACTGGAACAAGTCATGTATTGATACTGCAATCATGCCCAAAAGGCCAGAACGGAGGATCCAGGATGGGAATTGCGGTGTCTGACACACCAGTAAGACACAAAGATCCTCTGGGCTCCCAGCCTTTGCTGCTCAGGGAAAGGAGAGGAGGGAAAAAACAAACCCCAGGTGCCTGTATTAAAACCAGCAAAGGGATAGAGGCTGCTGTCTTGGGCAGGGTGGGGACACTTGGCACTGAGATGAGCTTGCACAGCCCTTCTTGAGGAGCTGAGCTGCCTCCCAGTCAGGGAAGAAGAGCCCTGGCTTGCTGTGTGGTTGCACAGAGGATGTCACCGGCAGGAGATGCCGAGCCAGGATGGGCTGGAGGTGTGTGGGAAGCAGCGTGACCGAGCCCCAGCACCTCACAGCTGTGTTTGTTAAACCCAACAGAAACAGCCCTTTGCTGCCCTGGCTTTGTGTGATGCCCCAGCTTCTGGGAAGAGCTAAAAATGGGTAACAGCATCCAAAGGAGGCTCTATTCTCTCCTGTAATGACTCACTGGAGCAGCCATGGGCTCGTTGCTGCGTGCTGCTCTGCCTAAAAGGATGGTTAATATGCTCTGTGCAGGCACTACTAGTTTGCATCCCTTACCCACTTTGTTATTGATGTAACTGCACCCAGCTGCAAATTAATTGGGACTTCATTGTCCCAGAGAAAATTGCTTGCAGATGTATCATAAAGTTGAAGACAGTGAACTAGACTGGGGTGGTGCTGGGTGTGTTCTACATCACTGCATCAAACTGATTGACAGTGCTGGGAGGGAGGGAGGTGTGTCCAGAGCAAAGTTACCTCAGCCCTGGGTGCCTTACAGCCTTGCTCAGGGAGCTTGAGAGGAGGTAAAAATAGGAAGAGGATGGTGCTGGCTAAGCTATGAAGTGAACATCTCTTTGTGGCAGTATCTCAGTGTCGTTTGTCATCTCCTCCTGCTGCACTGGGGTCTGTGGTGCTGAGGTGTTGTGGGTCAGGGTGAACCCGGGAGTGATCCCCGTTCCCTGGGGCAGTGAGGGTCTCACTGTGCCTGGGCTGGAGGGGCTTTGAGCTGCACGTGCAGGCTGGTTCTGGAGCTGGTTTATCTTCACCCAGCACAAGCACAGTGTGAGTGAAGCATTCCCTCTTCACAGCATCGACGACAGCGCAACATCAACGATCTCAAATTAATGATATGTTGAAAGCTCAAGGCTAGGGCAGCAGGAATTAATATCCTTGAGACCTGTCTAGTTCTGCCTCTTCTGACACCTCCTAATTTTCCATGTAAATTAGCTTATGGATCTCTGGCTCTAAGGCTGTGTTGTGTGCTGGGGGAATCTGGCGTGTCTGCTAAGAAATTATCTGGAGTAATGGGAGGGTTTTAATTGTGCTGTAGCTATTCAGATCTGCCTCCCCTGTGTGGATGCCCTCTCTGTCACTATCTGAATAATCACTGCATTTAGAGCAGTGTCACATGCATTTCAGGTTTGTTAAATACTCCGTGCCAGCGTGTGATGGGCCTGTGTGTGCACAGTTGTGCTTATAATAAAACATAAGGTTTAATCTTTCTCTTGTGTTGACCCAACCGTGCGTGATCAGCAGGGACAGTTCTTTCGTACACACTCAGAAGAATAAGCCCAGGCTTCAGCTTATCCAAGCAAAGTAAATAAACCCAGAATTTTGGAGGAAGTAAATAAAGGTGTGAGCACAGCTGCAGGCAAATCCATTCAAAAAGTATCGATTTGCTCAGTTCTGGATCTGTTAGTGTACACCAGAATAGGCTGAAATCTGTTTCTGTCTTCACAGAAAATCAAATGTGGGAGTTGATTTTTTAAAACTAATGTTGCAATAGGGGCAAAAAGCTGTACAAATCATTTGTTCAACGGAAATTCATTTAGCTTTTAAATTAAAATAGGTTTATTGACCGGTGTGTTTTAAGTGCTGATGATTTGGGGACTGTGTAGCAAAATGAGAACTTGTCCCTCCATACACATGTAATAAAGAAAAACAAGATATAGTTTTATATGTAGAGCCAGAGTCCCTTTGTGCTATGGGTTTGCAATTGGAAAATTCCTTCAATTTGCATGCTGCAGTGCTGCTTACTTTTGAGGCCTGAGATGAAGATGGGAACCATAGAAACATCACTAATAAATCCCCAGAAGAAAGGGACGCTTTGCAGAAATAATGTCCCTGCTTGACCCTGAAGGATGGTTATGGAAACAAACCCATGGGAAGCTGGAGGCACAGCCAGGTGTGTGCCAGCCCTCAGGGGATGCAGCTGTCCCTTCCTCAGGTTCAGCCCAAAAAAACCCTGGCCACTGCTTTAGGGAGATGTGTGTGAAGGCAGGGACCTTCCCTAAGTCCAGGACAGAGAACAAAGTTTTCATTCACTTCAAGCAACCAACTCCTGCAGTATCTCAGCAGAGCTGCTCTAAGCACCAGCTTCACTCTGACCAGTTGAAGTATTTTTGTCTGTCAGGGAGGAAATGCAGCTGTGCAGACCAGAAATGCTTAGAGGCTCGGGGAGGATGTTCCATTCCTGTGCTAGATGGTCGATGCCAGCATCCCTTTGCTGACACTTTGTGCTTTGTTGGGTTTAATTTGCTGTATGGGGTGTTTTGGCAGCAGCATGACCAGGGAATGCCCAGGGAGAGGAGCCTGGACAGGTGCTGAAACCCCTGATCCAGTTTGCTGAAGAATTATAAATTGCCAAAATCAACTCTCCTGACAGAGCTAACAAAGCAAATAAGAGTGCAATAGATTTTAGTAAAACTTGCCTCTGGTTTTAAAGAGCTCAATAATTCTATTCTCAGACTGTGCTTGAAAGACTTGGAATTGACTTTGCGGGTTTTATTATTTTCTTCCCTAAGAGAAAGCAGTGGGAGCTAACTTCTGGAGATGGTATATTTAAAAAGAAGAAACTCAATAAATTCTTTCTTTCATAAAGAGCAAGAAGATTGTTTCCCTTTGGCTACTCTTCCCTCAGTGCTGAAATTGTCTTGCCCTTTGAGTGTCCAGTGCCCACTGTTCCTTCTGGAGCTTAAAACAGTCCTCCCAGGGGTGCTGCTCCCTTCTCTTGACTATTTCCCCTCCCCAAGTGGCACAAACAGTGCTGACTGGTCTCTTTGCCAAGTCCTTAGGTCTTCCCTACTTCTGTTTTCCTTCCCCACTGCCTGTATCATCACCCTTGGTCATGGATCTTGTTTAAAGATTTCTCACTCCCAGTTATTTGATGAAAACTGTCCAGCTTTTTCCAGCTGACATAGCCAGGTCCCAGCTCTTGTCCCCTCACCGCTGTCAGAGCTGTCCCATATTCCTCCTGTGCAGGGTTTATGAGTCAAACCCCGTTTGGGTGACACTGCCCTTTTCTAGCTCATCATCAAGGTGAGGAAGGAGCAGACTAAAGGAACTGTGGAATGTGCTTAAAACTTGATATCCCCAGAAGTTATCCCATTCCTCTTTAAAGAAGGGATTAAACACTCCTGGGAAACACAGCTGCCAGATCCAGGTATAGCAGCTCCTCACTGGCTGCTGGGATCTGTTTTCTGTGAGCAGTTCTGTACATCAGAGGTGTGTCACCCTGTCTGGTACTCATCTGAAGCAACACTCACTGCTGGGCCATCTCCCTCAGCCCATGGGATGTATCTGAGATCTGTGCAGCTTTTGAAACAAGCATATTTGAAAGAATTAGGACCACGAGGTGATTTGGGGAGATTAGAGGAATGGAGGTTATGTGCTGTCTTTAACTCATCAAGGCTCAGCTGCTCTGCCTGGTCCCTGGTGCTGCAGCTCCCCAGCAGCTTTGGTCTGTCACTGGTGGCTTTGTCTTTTCTTGAGCCCCACTGCTCTCTCTCCTGGTTTCCTTTCCTCTTCTAAAGGACAGTCAAGATAAGTAGTTGCTTTTCTCAGCAGTACTGTAGATTTTATCTGAGACAACAGCCTACACTTTCCAAGGATAAAATGGTCCTCATTATTCTCCTGTCTCCAGCCTTCATCTGAGGTTTGGGCTACAAATACTTGTAAAATATCTGAAATTTTTAGACTCAGGAGTTAGAGGACAGCTTTCCTTCTTAGCAGTTCATTTAGGTGGTGAAATCAGAGCCCTGAGATGTCAAACTCCACTCTTAGGCAGCCAGAAGAAGATTTTGGCATGACTCAGACTTTGTTTTGCTTGGCTTTTCTCTAATCCCATGTCATTAATATCAGAGGATGCAGTGGTGAGTGAGAGGAGGCTCTGGGGTTCCTCCTGTGGCCGAGGGGTCAAAGGGCTCTGAGGCTGTCCCTGGCCCTTTTCCTTGTGCCATCATGGACTGGGCAGTGCTGCCATTGCCTCCTGGATGCACATGTGCAGGGTCCATCCCATTTTGGAACAGGTGCCCACACCCTGTGGGAAGGGGTGGTTTGGTCCCAGAGCATGTTCAGGGCAGGTTTCCTGGTTAACTGTTGTTGTAGGTGAGAGGGTGAGTTTGAAGATAAAATAAAGGGGTCTCCAGCGTGTTTAGGTCTTTATTATGTTCTTCTTCTGAGAAATAACTACCCAGCTCAGCCTCTTCTTCCATCCTGTAGCCTTTTGAGCTGAGGTCTGGTAGGACCAAAGGGAAAGGCAGAACCTGACTGCTGTCAGCACAGCCCTTTTCCCAATTGCACACAAAGCTGGTCTGTTCCTCGTCCCACTAAAGCCAGGAGTAATTAGCTGTGCTGTGGCAGTATAATGAACAGTGGGGCTGGATTTGCTGGGTAAAGCCTCCCTCAGCACACAGGAGACATCTTAATTTGCCTGATTGGGCCACTACATGACTCAGGGTTGATGGGGAGATGCTGGAATGTTGTTGTTCTTTTTTTTCCTTTTACCCTGAGCCTGAGACTGTCAGGAAAAGAGCAGGGAGGTTTCATTAAAATCCTCCCAACAAAGACACATGATTTATTTCTTACAGAACAATCGATACTTCCCATGCTGCAGAAAGGCTGAATATTAATTACAGTAAATGAGCCCCTTCTCTTTGAGCTGCCAGTGTTTGTTTTTAGACCTGAGCCCCCCAGTAGTGACTGGGGGCTATGGCTGGCACAGCCTGGGAGCAAATGTTCTTGTGCTTTCTTCAGTGGCAGCAGCTGGCTGAGGAAAAATATCTGGATCTGAATGAAAGCAAAGGACTTGCTCTCACTCTTTTCTTTTTCTCCTCAAATAGTTTCTGTGTTGATAACATGACAAATGTACAAGTCCAGAGCACTTGAAGGTCTCAGCTGAAATCCTAGTTGGAATCTAGGTGGTTGCAATCAGTTGACCTTTAAGAAAAAAACAAAAGTGGGAGGGAATTAAGTCCCCAAAGTGTTTTGTGCAAGTTGAAATCTGAAGTATTAATTCATGAGCAGACAGGATGGAGGGCAGGGAGCCCTGGTGTGAACAGTCTCCTCCTTTCACAATCTGTTTCATTTTCATGGTGGGAGGGACCTGGCTGCTGGAGAAAGTGCACTTCCAGGAGCAAAGTTCCTAAGGGAGCAAGTCAATTAGAACTTTTAGAAACTCTCATCAGTGATAACCTCACCTAGTCTTTCCATCCCTCTGCTTATCCCTATTGAGTCCTCTGTGTGAAAATGTGTGTGAAAATGTTAGAATTTGGCTTTCTGTGTTCAAGCCCCATGGGAGAAGGGGTAGAGCATTGGAGCCTGGAGTGGGATGTGGGTGTGAGAAGTCCTGCTCCGGGGTGAGGCAGGAGTCTTCCTTGCTGTAGCTGCTTAAGGAGAGCTCTGCCCTCTCCCCTGAAGTGTCTGGAGGAGCAGGGAATGGCAGCCTGGTGTTTCTAAGCATGTGCTTACAGCAGCATGTGTAGGAAGATAATTGTAAGAGCTCCTCCAGACTCAGCAAAGGCAACTGAATAGTAACTAAACACCAGAATAATTAAAATGATGTCACTGACTCTTAGGCTGCCTACTCTGCAAGTGGAAACCTGCAGGGGACACAGGAGCACAGGTTGGAGGGAAGGGCTGACTCATCTGTTAACTCAGTTTTAAGAGGAAGAAATAAGGTTTAAAGCTTAAACCATGACACAGGTTTTGGTTTAACTGAAGCTTGGAGAAATCATTGCCCCAAATGCATTTCTGTGGCTCCAGACCCTGCAGCTCCTCTTGCCATGCAGTGCTGGATGATGATGCAGTTGGTACCTGGGGTGGGGTCCACTCGCTGGTGTGCTAAAAACTCCCTCACTGCTGTGGTGTCAACTCACCCTGGAGGGATGGGCAGAACCTGGCTCTCAATTCCAAACGACTGACCTGGGTACACCTGCAGGACGTGGCCTTGAGCCTTCGGTGGTGCTTGAGCTGTTCAGCTGCTGTGTGTGGGGAGGGCGAGGCTGATGCAGTGACTTGGCTTTGGAGGAGCAGAGGAGGGAGGGCTTCCTGCAAAGGCTGGACCTCAGGGAGTGTGGACCTGACTCCAGCAGTGTTTAGAGATAGTGAAAGGTACTGAGGTGACACCCTGATGGCTTTTCTGATATGCTTGTCCTCAGCACGTCCAGAAGTGCCTCTGGAAGCACCACTCTGCACTGCCACATCTCATGCTGAAGCCACTTCTCAAGGGTAGTTTTGCAGTGGTTGAAGCCCAGCTCTACTCTTCGGGAGAAACCAGTGCTGCTGCTCTCCCTGAGCCAGACTGGGACATCAGGAGTGGTGCTTTCCACAGCCAGGGCAGCCCTACTGGTAGAAAGATGTGAGAGGAATGATTATTGTGTCCTATATGATCATAGAAGCTGTTTCCCAAAGGGGATATGGATAGGGACAAAGGCTCCCAGAGCTGGTATCCTCTCCCATACCCTTCTGCTATTGTGGTCTACATCTCTTAGCAAGGCTTTTCCCCTCAGTGGTGCAGTGAGTTCCCTGTTCAAATGCTGCCCTGAAAAGATTCTGGAGACTGGGGAGCTCTCGTGTGCAGGAGGAGCCCTTCACTGGGAGATGGGGGCTATAGGTGAGACATCCTTCCCCCTTCACTTCTCTCCTGTGGGTGTGTTTCCTTTTTTGCTGCCCCTCCCCAGCCCCCCAGCAGGGATGGAGCCAGTGGAGAGGCTGCTGTGGGGGTTTGGCTGCGCTGCTTTGCTAACGGGAGGTGAGCAGGGAAGGGCATTGCTGTGTGGTCCCTGCATCTGGCAGGAGGATTTAGGAGAAGTGGGATGGGAATGTATCCGTACCTGCCACGTGGCTCCTCTCCCACCGCTGTCTGCTGAATGAAATGTGTTCAATTAGCAGCCCAGGGGGGTTGAGGAAATGGGATTAGTCAGGCTCTGGCTGTGTCCCAGGGGCCAGTGAGTCACCCCACCTTTCCCTCCTCCCCACCCTGCAGCCTCCATCCGTGTGCTCCAGCACAGCTGAAGTTTTCTCCTGGGCAGGTTTAGCTGTGCAGAGACTCCAGGTGGAGAAGGGTGTCCAGGGTAGGGTGTCACCAGCTGGGCTCCAGAGACCTCAGCTCCAGGGGTGGCTTGGCAGAGCTGTGACTGGGGGAAGGCTGGAGTTTATTTTGCTGCCTGTGGGGACACAGGGAGGTGGAGAGTGGAAGAGAGGTAACTGAGAAAGGTGAGCCAGGGACTGAATCCCACCATGACCAGCCAAGGATGGCTTTGTCACTAGCAGGGAAAGTAGGAGTAAAAGTAACTGGACCATCTGCCCTTTTGTGGGAGTTTATCAAGAGCAGAGCTGTGACATGTGGCTTCACTCGCACCTCTGAGGACAATGAGGGGAAGAGGAGGGGCTGGAGAGTGAACCCATCTGTCACCCTGCTGTCTGACAAGGCAGCTCACAAACATATGGGATAAGTGCTGGCAAAATGAGCAGAGGAAATTTGTCTCCTCGAGCGTAGTAGGCTGTTGATCTGAAAAAAAACAGATTGAATCGTTTTTCTATCACCCTTTGGTTCTGGGGGTGTTTTCCCCCTGGTTTTTCAGCTGGATTTCCCTTTGATTTCTTTCTAACAAGATAGAAAATGGGCTGTGTATGGCAAAGAGGACTGCCAGGAAATGAGCTGCCTTATCTCTGTGCCCTTCTCACATCACCTCTCGGGCAGCCCTCACAGCTCTCCAGGCTCCCCATCCCTGCATGAGTAGTTGTGCCCTTCCCTACTTTGCAATTCCCTTTATTCAGGCTCTGCTGTTGGTAACCAAGGCACTGAGACAGGAGATCCCATAATAAATACAAAGAGCAGAGAGACAAAGAGGTAAAGCTGAATGCAAACCAGAGTGTTGATGGACTTGCTGACTGAACAAAGCCAGCTCTGAAAAAGTTGGAAAAGGGATAGCATGTTTGGAGTAGGTCACAGCAAGGTGCACAGAGACTGTTTAGCTCCTGAAAGGCCTTGCCTTCTCCTCTAGGTAGGGTGACACCTCTGAAGGCATTTGCTCAATAGGTTTGCTCCTAAGGAGAAGCTTTTGTTCGTCTTTCCCTGTGCTTTGGGGTGATTTTGGGAAGCTGACAAAAGTTTTACATTGGCTGTGTTCTTTGCTAGTTTGCTTCCTGTCTGTGCCTCTCTTCCCAGCCTCTCCATACATACACAGGTGTCCACACCCTTGTCTTCCCCAGGAGTATTTGTCACATTTTATGGGTGCACATGGAAAGGGAAGGACCCCACAGCCAGTGTTTAAACATTTGGACAAGGAAGCCCCTTCAAGACAGGCAGGAGGAACGTGAGGGAATGGAAACCCATGAACCTTTGCAGGGTGGTGGGAAGGGGCACGTGTTTCTGCTGGGACACTGGCTAAACGGGAAGCCTTGTCACTGCTGTTGGGACCAGTCTCTCCAGTATGGCTTTCCACCTCACACAGATGAGATCTACAGGACTTCAAACTGGGAAGGTGCCCATGTTGTGGTTGGTGTTGGACTGGTGTGTTGACTTCAGTATGATGAGATCTGGGAAAGGTCTGCCCCACAAAACCCCTTTGGAGTGCTGCACCAGCTGGTGCTGGGGTGCCCTCCCTTCTTGGTTGACCCACTTGCCCCTGTGGTTTTTAGCAGATGCCTTGGCCACACTGGGCCAGATTGACTCCAGATGAGAACAGACTCATTCAGCCATAAACACCTTTACTGTGTAAGCAAGATATTATCTTCAATATACTGCTCTCCGAGAGAGCCCCGATAGCTCCGTCTGTTTTCACTTCTGCTTTCCTCATAGCTGGCACTACAGGAAGAAACACCCACCCAGTCATTACCACCTCCTTTCCCAGAAAAGTGTGCCAGTTCTTTCCTTCCCTGCCTCTTGGGAGAAAGGTAACACAATAGCTTCCCTTGTCCCGAGGGCAAGTCTGGCTGGCACAGCACACATCCTCCTCGACCTTCGCTCCATCCGAGCCCTACAGGGAGAGTACTGACCAAAGAGCAAAGCAGCTCCACGAAAAACAGCAGGTGAAAATTCCTGGCAGTTAAAACGGGGCAAAGATTTTCGAGCCATAAAGCTTGAGCGTTCCACAGGTGTCCGGCTTTGTTGGTCAGGGAACCGCAGGCGGAAAATCCACGAGGTACCCTCAGTCACGGTGTGGATGTGCTGGTTTTGACAGAGCCTGGGAGGAAATAGAGACCCTGTCCTGAGGTTTGTTCAGTGACTCAGAAAGCAACCTGCTGCATCTGATGGTGTCAAAGGTGCTGGTGTTGCACACCTGACTGCTTTGATCGCCAGAGGTGAGCAAATGGCTCCGTGCTCTCTCCAGGGTGTAGGTTGAAGTGCTGGCTGTACTCAAATATGCTTACAAGTGTGATGTGGGTGCATTAGGTGCACCTGTAAGGATGTGTGTGGCTCAGGACATCATGTGCAGGTGATGCAGTTTTGCTTTGGAGCTGAGTAAGGGTGAAATTCTGTTCTGGGCATATCCTGGGTGGCTGGGGGCGTGAAACCATAAGGGTGGTATAACAAATTCCTTTGGACTGTTTGATGTTTTTAGTTCTTTAAATTAAATCCATCTACAGTAACCAGTCCCTCCATGTCTGACAAAGTGTTGAACAATGCCTGTATGGTCCCTGCAGAGCCTGGCACAGGCTGTCGGTGTAATCCCTGCTTTGAGCTGATCTCTGCTGTCTTTTCTCTACTTTATAATGAGCAGAGTTATTTCCTAACCTCCAACTGTTAAAGCTGCACATACAACACACAGACATTTAATTTTCCCTCTTTTAACTTTGTGTAAATCATTTGAGGAAGCTGCATAAGCAACTCTGCTTCCCCTGAGCTGCTTTTTCACAGCTTCTTGCTCCACAGATCTCTGCACATTGTGATTTTTAGTCCTGTTTAAAAACCTCTGCCGGGGGTTCCCCAGTGGCCATGCAGACTGTGAGGCACAAGAGCAGCATGAAGAACTAGCCCGGTGAAAATCTGCTCATTGGCATGAAAAGCCACAAACCTGGTGACAGCAGCAGTAGTTTTGAGAATTCTTTGCAGTCCCTTGAAGCAGTGTGATTATTATGTGTCTGATTTTGCTTGAAATATTTAGGATTAGCATCAAAATGAGCCAGTTCTTGAAATGTTTTGGTTGCCAAACAATACAGCCCACTGGAGGCAGTTGGGACCAGACTGAAAGGCAAAGCAATAGGGCTAGGTGAGACTTCTGTCCCCAGGATCTCTCTGCTGTCTGCTTCTAGGACATCAGCACAGCCAGCAAAGTCTCCAGACTACTTATAAAAAAAAAAAAAATATGGTATTGTGGTTCAAAGGTTCAAGTTTTGAATGAAGAAGCTCTATGTTGACAAGCTGCTTAGGAGCCCTGGTCGGGCCAAGAGGTGAGGAATTCTTGGGCAATGCTGATAGAGGTTTTACTGTTCCAGGGTGAATATTTCCCCTGGAAATCCTCTTTTTGTCCTTTCTCTCTTTTCCATTCATCCTCTTTGGGGGCCCAGTGGTGGCAGAGTCCTCCTGTGCAGGATGAAAAGCAGCAGCACACAGCATCTCATAGGCTGGGAGCAGTGCAGGAGCAGAGCAAGGGAAGAGAGGCACCTGGACTTTTAGAGCTGGAAGTTTGTAGTCCACAGGCTTCTCCAAGACCTGCCTGCAGCTGCTGCTCCTCCATCCACTCACAGATCCAAAGGCTTTCTGCTGCCCTCCCTTCAGAGTGCCTTAGTGAACAGCCACAGTCACTGGCAGCGAGCGTGGGGAGAAGTCCTCCAGAAACTGAGTCTGCTGGGTGGATTCTGGGGCCAGCTTCAGGCACACACTGGCCTCTGTCATGCTGTTGTTGTTGGCAGAGCTGCTGTTGCGACAGGGCTCTTTGGCAGGGCGAATGGCCACCAAGAACTGGCGCTTGAAGGTCTCGCTGAGGGCGATGTAGAGGAAGGGGTTGAGGCAGCTGTTGGCGTAGCCCAAGCTAATGGCAAAGTTGTAGGCGTAAAAGAAGGCCATGGATGGGGTGTCGATGCCCAGGTGAACCAGCTGGAGGATGTAGAAGGGAGCCCAGCAGATGAAGAAGGCGGAACAGATGGCGACTGCCATGCGGGTGACCTTCTTCGTACGCACCCGGAGACTCCTCTGGGGCAGCGGGACCACGGTGGTGGCCATGTGCTGGAGGATCTTGAAATAGACCACGCAGATGATGACCAAGGGCACAGCAAAGGCCAGCATGAACTGGTAGAGGGTGAACCAGTAGATGTCGGTCTCTGGGTTGGGGAGCAGGAGAGCACAGCGCACAGTCCCGTCCTCCAGGGGCATGAGGCCTGCGTACATCCACACGGGAATGATGGTCAGGAAGGACAGGAGCCACACCAGGCAGATGACGAGAGCGGCCACACACGGTGTCCGAACGTAGGTGGATTTGAGGGGGTAGACGGTGGCCAGGTAACGGTCCAGTGTCATCACTGTGAGGATGTTGGTGCTGGTGATCTGGCTGTTTGTGTCCAGGGCGGTGATGATGGTGCACAGGGGAGCCCCAAAATACCATGAGCCATTGCCTAAGAGCTGGTGGATGAGGAAGGGCATGCCCAAGAGGAAGAGGAGGTCCACGATGGAGAGGTTGAAGATGAAAATATCAGGCACGGTCTGTTTGCATCTCAGCTTCTTCTTCTTGACGATAGTGTAGATCACAATGAGGTTCCCCACGATGCCCAGGAAGCAGATGATGCTGAAGAGACTGGGCATGATCACGTTGGTGTGTGGTGCTGGTTTCTCTGCTACTGCCAAAACAAACCAAAGCAGTGAGTGCAACCCAGAGATAACTTCTCTACAGCTCTGTGTGCTTGTCCTATCCTGCTGATGGACCCATCTCCATGAAAGACATAGCTTGGAATGATTTTTAATACCCTTTGCAGCACTTGGAGAGGTGTAGCTGGGGGTTTGGCACTTCCTGCTCTGCCTCAGTACATGCAGTATGCCACCCAACCCTAGCTATGTGTAGGCATCTTTCCTCAGCTCTCCTGATGTGCTTCTGTCCTGCTCTGCAACTCCCCAGCCCCTTTTTGAAGGACTAACCTCTGGCTGGTGTGTCTCTGCATTCACCAGCACCTGACAGAGTTGAGAGTAACTTTTATTCCATGGAGTGAAGTGTTTTTAACTGTTTTTGAGGGGAGTGGGTGAGGCAGCTGGTGCTTCACACACTGGAGAAGTAAAACCTTTCTGTGGGTGCCAAAATCTGGATAAAGTCAATGCTCAAGCTGCTGTCAGAAAGCTTCAGTTGGGTAGTTTATCTGTTGTATGGTATGAGACACAGAGTTCATCGACCATGCAGGCAGACAGCCCATGCTTATCTGTATTATGAGATCTGGGACTGTACCCTGCCTGTCCCCCTGTTCTCTTGTCAAGGTCAGGTCAGAGAACGTTCTCCTTTCCATCTTCCTTCTCTGCCTCTCTCCCTTTCTCTAGTTTCTTTCCTACAAAGAAATCCAAGTGTGTGGCCAGACAAGGATTGGGAGTGTGTTTCAGAGGGGCCCTTCAACAGGGGTTGTCCTAGGAGAAAAACAACTTAAAGCTGCTGTTGTTGAGTTCTGGATGTGGCTGGATTTCCAAGGCAAAATTCTTGGCTAATAACACGTAGCTTATCCATGCCAATGCTTGACTGTGCCTCTTTGGGATGGGAAGCCCAAACATAACCAGATTCACATTGGCCTTGTCCCTCACCTGGGTGTAAAATCACATTTTGAAGCCACAAGCTCTTGGGCACGGGAGGTGGTGTCCAAGTGATGGTGGTGCTCTCTGTTCTGCAGGGTTCCTGTGTGCTGGAGTCTAAAACAGCCCTTCTTAGCTGAGGCAAATCTCATTTCATCTCATTACTCCTCTCCTATGGGACCTGGTGGGGATTTTTCTAGGAAAAGGTTTTGTGTGAGTTATTTATGTGGCTGTTACAAGGACTGTGTGTGACAGCCCCGCAGCCTAGACTGCCTTCGATTGAATTGCAGATGATTCAATGTGCTGTTAATTGGAAATGCTTTCAGTCGATGAGCAGCTCCATCTCCTTAGCAGCAGAAGTGGGGAAGCCTCCTCCAACAGAACCTCGGGAAATCTTGAAAATGAGATTAAGTGAAATAACAGATATTTACAGGTGTAGTCTTTGCCAAAGAAGTGTCTGTTTGCTGAAGTGGTATTTGCTGACTTTGACCTCTCAAATTCTTGAGTATAAACTTCTCCACATTTACTTCAGTGTGACAGAGAAGTTTGGTGGAACTGTCAAGATAGCTGGGGCTACACTGCTGGCCTGTGGCTGGAAATGTGTGGGCCATATTTCAGTGCTCTTAAAAGTGGGCTGTGATGCGCTGCCACTGGCTTGGTCCTTCTGGCACGAGGAAGCAGCCAGCTTAGGCATGAACAAGTCCAATGCCAGAACACAGGTAAGCAGTTGCTGCACCATTTTATTGGGAAGCCTCTCTGCAGGTGTCAGAAAGCAGCCAGTGAGGCACAGGAGAACTGGCAAGGATCTGAAGGTGGAAGTCAGGCTTGGCTGATAAGATAGCCTTGTCCAGACCATCTGTGAGGGTTTAAGTGGTTCCTATTCCTCCTGGTGACTCATTAATGCAAGGAAATATTCCCTGTTATGGTTTTTAGTAGATAACCTACCTGTTCACCCTGCTGAAACCTGACACTCTTGAGCATCCAACCTGTACACACCTTGAGCATCCAAACAGATCTCACACCTCCTTAATGCTGGAAGATGATGACTCTGGTCCTGCTGTTCTGCATGTAGCTGTATGAGTTCTGATCTCCTTTCTTTTAGCCACAAACTTTATAAGTGTGCTGAGAAAGGATTGTTTCAGTGAAACACAAATGCCACATGGTTAGCTGGAAATTGGGACAAAATGTCATTTT
>JACBWW010000037.1:5168696-5265317 GCA_020086605.1 Lanius collurio | reverse complement strand
CCATCATCATCCCCCCCATCATCCCCTCCTCCATCATCCCCCTCTCCACCATCTCCCCCAGCCCCGCTGAGCCCCCGGCCCACGCAGCCCCGCTCACCCGAGCCGTTCCGAGCCTCCGGCGCCGAGAAGTTGCGGGAAGAGTTGCCGGGGGCCATGGCAGCGAGTGCCGGGGACGGAAAAAGTTGGGCAAGTTACCTCGGCGGCTCCGCGGTGGGATGGGCTGGGCCCCCCGCACTTTCCCGGAGCCCTCCCGCAGCCGGCGAGCCCCGGCTGAGCCCCGGCTGAGCCCCGGCTGCGCTCGGTTCCGCGGCCGCCGCGCCGAGCCCGGAGCAGGTTCTGACATCAAGAGCAGCTGACTCGGGCAGACACGCCGGGGGCGAGCATCCCTCGCTGCCGCCGGTGGGAGGGGGTGGAGCGGGGCCGACACGGGGGCTGGGCAGTGCCCCTTCGCATCTCACCCCGAGGGCACGGCTGCATCTGCGCCCTCCCGAGTAGCCTGCGCTCGCCGGCGTCGGGGGAGTACCAGGCTTTTGCCTTTCAGGTAGCTCTGATCTGCCTTCAGTGTGTATTTTTCTCTCTTTACAGACCCGTGCACTTTTCGTCCCCGAGTCATAGGCACAGCCCCGATGGGGCTGAGAGATGTTGAGGAAGTAAATTACCCACTGAAAACTGTTGCTTTGACCCTCACATCCCTCTAACTTCAATTCTAACCTGAGACACTTCACTTGCAATTAATTCTCTGATGTTTTCTGCTTCTTGCCACAGCTCATTTGCTTCCTAGATCCAGAAATTAGCTCTATTGCTAGCTCAGATTTTATTCATCTTCTATTTGCCTTAAAAATACTAAGCAATTACTCCTTTGGGTTTTGAGAAGATATTTTACTCTTTTTCTTTGCCTTGCCAGAGCAGTAGCCTGTTCTCTTCTGTGGCTTTGAGCTGATGTGCTGATTTTGTTGTGCTCTTGGCCACTGTTTATACATGAGATAGGTTCCTCCATTATGATTTGATAAATCACCTGTTACCAAGGCAAACAGATCATTCTGTACCTCAGAGCACTTCCTGCACTGAAAAGACATATCATGTCAGAAGACCGTGAGAAATCTGGCAGCAACAGGCAGGGTTTTCTCTGTGGCAGAGAACAGTATAGGGGATTCAATTTGCCCTATAAAAACTGCATATGTCTGCCTGGAAATCTCCCTTGCTTCTGTCTCTTTCTCTCTGTAGTTGCAAAGGCTGCATCAGCTGTAGGAGGCATTTTTTGGAGCTTTGTAAGTCTGTAGGAATCAATCTGTACCAGTAAAAGGGAGGCCCAGCACACACAGAGCAGCAATCCCAGCATGGGCTGTCAGCTGGATTTTGGCAGCAGCATTTTCAGTATGGGCCATTTTTGTGTAATCCAAAGGAGTTCATCATTATTAGGTTGTCCTCTAGTGGACCAGCAGCAGACAGAAACCTGGAGCACATTTTGCCCTGGCATTGCAGCTCTTAGAAACCAGAGACAGGCTGAGGCCAATTTGTCTGCTCTGCTGTAAGGTTTTTGCTGAGTCTCTGGAGTTGCCTCAGTCACTGATTTGCCCGTGAGTTTTTTTCCTTGGCAGGTAGCGGTATCTAAGTTTTGAACAGGTACAACTTGTGAAAAAGTAGTGTTTCTCAGCTAATATTTTCTTAGAAAACTCTTTCCTTCACATCTTGGGTGAAAGTTAGTGTTCATCTGTCTGGGGTTACTGCTGCAAAGCAAGCAGTGGTTTGTGTGTAGGAGATGGAGTGTTGTGTACAGGCTGCTGTCCTCTGCAGAGACTGCCTTCAGGTAATTTAGCTTTATCCAGGCTTGAAGTATGGATTGGGAGTGTTTGCATGGGAAACGGGTAGGCAGTTGCTATTCCAAACATTTTCCCTGCATAGCAAGCTCCTACTCACTTTCCCTGGAGAGGAATGAGCTATCTTATAGCTTTCAAAGAAACAATCTGACATTTAAATACAGCAGTTGTTCCAAAGCACAACTTTATTTTTAATTTGCAATCTCAACTATTGCTGTTCACTTAGAAACGCCTCACACGAGGAAGCTGTAATTCCTTCTTCTCAGCTGTAGAGGCAAACAACCCCACAGCAGCTCTGCCCCGATGCACACATGTCACAGCCAACATGACAAAGCCATGCTCAGCATCTGAGATTTGCCTCACCACCACGGCTGTGTCACCGTTTTATTGCTGGGCTTTTAAAGTCAGGCTTTGACAAGGTTTGGTTTTCCCTTTTTTGCTCTGTCAATAATCTGTGGAAGCCCTGGGGAGGGCTGTACAGAGTTTTGCCGAGTTGAAGGGATAGAGAGAAGGGAGGAATATCAACTGCAGCAACTGGTGATGCGCAGCCTGTCTGTGCACAGAGCTCGCCGTCGGCAGCAGGAGCAGGCGCAGTCATCGGCTCATTATCTGGCTGAACACTTGAAGACAGCAGCTTTCTGAAGGACTGGTTCTGTGAGTGTTCATCCACTGGAAACTGCAGCAGGGATGAGCTCTCAGGGGACCTTGGGATATAGCCGATGAGTTGCACTAACCTCTGCATGTAATTACAAGGAAGATTGAGGCACTAACCCCTTGAAAACACCTCTTAAAAGAGAGATATAGTAATTAACATTTAGGCAGGGAACTGCCATCTCGACAGCCTAATGATGTAGATAAAAGTGAGGAAATGAAGCTCAGCCCTTGAACATAAAAGAAAGAAAAATTACTTCTTCCTACAAACTTGGCATCGCCACTACACTTAGACCATCCTGTCTACAGCGTTGCTCTTATGAAGAAAGATAGTAATCATCCAAAGCTGCTGCTAGGCAAATTCTGCAACCAGGGAATTAATCTGGCTGGTCTAACAGTGGTTTAACCCTGAAAGGCTCTTGCATTTCAGTAATGAGTTATATTTCCTGTGCCTGTCCCAGCTGGAGATCCTGACTTACACAACGCGAGTGGAACCACAGCATCCCGAGGGGCAGAGAGCAGCGCCGGCTTCTGTTACCCTGCTACTGAAACCATTTCCCCAGCTGGTTTCACCAAATAATTTCTCATTAAATGGAGACTTTCTCATTTACTAAATATTTATTTAGCACCTGGCTGCTGCTCTGATTTGCACTCTGGAGAGAAGGGCCTTTGCTAAGAGCCAAGTTGCAAATCCTCCCCGGGAACTCACTGCCCTCCTTACTCTTGACTGCAGACGTACAGAATGGGCCTCTGCATTTTTATTGCTTAGCTCTTTGTCTGTGATTATATTGATCAAGTAGCCTAATGGGTGAAGTTTTGTCCTTGTAGTGACCTTAGGGATAGGGATGATCTCACTCAGGATGTGTTAGACATGGTGCATCAACCCCCCATACCGGCTGAGAGCTGTCTTGGTCTGACAGCTGCATATCAGTCTCCCTTCTTTACAGCAAGATTGGTAAAGTAGTTTCCAACTGCTGTCCCATTTTACCTCCCTTAATTCTGGAAAGTGAATCTTTGCCACATTACATTTTCCTTCCCAGTAGATGAGAAGTGATATCAAACTTAAATAGTTTTTCTAAAGCCACATGCTGAGCTTGAGGTCAAAAATTGACAGCAATTCTCTCTTCAACAGCCCTGGCTTAGGCAGCACCTTATCCATCTTCCTGCAATGTCTATCTCAGCACAACTTTTATATCTTCACAGAGGGATGTGTGCTGAATGTGATGATCTGATTGAAAAAAAAACCTTAACACAGAAAACTCAAATGTTTGGAGGATTAGGTTTGTGAAGGCAGCTTGGCAGTGACTCAGGTGCTGCTGTCATTGATCCAGATGTGCACAGCTGTATGTATGGTCTAGCTGATTGGAAAGAAGCTGATGTTGTGTTGGTGCCTGACTTGATTCAGGTCAGTGCTACTGTGTGATCCAGTTCTGCCCTGAGCCAGTATTAATGAACAAGGAGTCTGAGCCATGAACAAACTCCTGATTTCCCAACTCCCAGGCTCTGTTTTCTCTTAGACATGAGCATCTCTAATGAAAGCAGCAGGTGAATTCCCTTCCTCAGCTGCTCCATAGCCACATGTGGCTTTACAGGAATACTTCAGCTAAATGGTCATCTAAGTCCTCCTGTTATCTGTGCTGGATTTCTAATTAATTAGCACAAAGTGGGCATTTATCTGAAACCAGATGATGACCTCCTCTCTCCCCACAGGTTCCTGCCCTTGAAATGACAGGTCTGCCTGGCTCATTCCAGTCCCACGCTGCTAATTTGAGGTTTTAGCCCTCAGCCTCTGCCCATCCCACTGCTCTCAGTGAGCCAAAGGCCAGGGCAGCACCTTCTGTGGTTTTGTTTTCATTGCTAAAGGTTAGAGGATCTCAGAGACAAAAATAACAAGGGGCTAAGCAGGGCTTGCCCTGTGAGAGGCAGGCAGGCTCCAGGGCCGGGTCTGCCGATGTGCTGAGATCAGGGATGTGGATGTGTCAGAGATAAGAAGCTGCCAGCACATCTTCACATAGGACAGGAGCAGCCAGGAGCCCTCAGGGAGACAAATCTTGCCTCAGGCTTTGTATTTGTTGTTAGTCACTGATTCCCTTTTACAAGAACAGGCATTAGCTCAAGGAGGAGGCAGCCATAACCTGAATTCCTCATGAGTCTGAACTGGGGGAGAAAAAAGGTTTTGGCCCAGATCTGTGGCTTGTGGATAACTGTTTGTGGAGCTCAAGGGGAGGCAGAGCAGGAGGATTGATGTGGGAGGTTGATGACCAAGAGTAGGTGTCTGCCCAACCCAAAATGAGTGCTATGCCATCCTTCTTTTTGATGAGAATTAGGATGTTGTTAAGCATGGAAATGGAAATTGCAGATCCAAGATGAAGCAAAAGGGAAAATCCTGAGAGGTTCAAGTCAGGGAAATGAGATAAACTCCATTTGGTGT
Source organism: Lanius collurio (assembly GCA_020086605.1). Classification (NCBI taxonomy): domain Eukaryota; kingdom Metazoa; phylum Chordata; class Aves; order Passeriformes; family Laniidae; genus Lanius; species Lanius collurio. Next base: position 5,260,418 of record JACBWW010000037.1, on the reverse strand, counting down.
CTGGAAAGAGCTGTCACATGAAATTGCAAATCCAAGTGTAAGGATTTATGACAGAGCTAATAAAAAAAGTGGTATTTTATAACCAGAGACTGCAATCCTGCTGCCTGGTTCTGAGAAGGGCAGGGGTGGGAAGAAAGCAGTAATAGTTGATTTTTGAGCTGTGCTGCACTGAATCTACCTGAAGTCCAGTAAAACATTTGATGCAGCATGTTACAGGAAATTTTTAGTTTGCAGAAGATGTGGACAAGCACAAAACCTGTAAAATTAATCGGGAATAAAATCCCAAGTGAAATCAAAGCCTTGTGTCAAGGGGGCTGTTAGCAGTGGTAGCATGGGATGGGAAACCCTCCTGACATGGACCTGCAGGAAAAGCACTGCTCACTTCAGCAACTGGGTCGCTGGAGCAGCCAGATGTTCCTTTCCTCTCCACTTCCCCCAGGAAAACCAACCATACGTTCCCTGTGCCGCTGCAGGGCATGGAGGCATCTGCTGGGGTTGGAGGCAGTGGCTCAGGGCAGTGGGAGAGGTGAGAACCTTTTAAAATGATAATGAAAAAGTAAAATGATGCACACTTATGAAAACAATAATTGGTAAAGGGCTTTGCCTCTCGGGCTGTTGAACACCGAGAGCTGAGGCAGACGCTGAAGCAACAGCAGCCAGTATTCGTTATCAGCTGGGAGTTCATTAGTTGGAAACATGGGAGAGGAGAAAGGTGTGGGTTCAGTGTGAGCTCCTTGTTTAATGTGGCTCAGAAAAAGGTAAATGCAATTCTCAGAGGGACCTGCTGTGATGTTTCCCTGGCAGGAGTTACTGTTGTGTAAAGTGGAAGCGAGGCTTCCACTGGAAACCTGTGTGGATTCTTCATCTTTCATGTCCAGATCTACATAGAAAGTTGAGCTGCAGAAACACCAAGTGAGTTAGGATAGAGTTAGGGCACAGGGAGGTGACCAGGGTGATGCTGGGGATGAACAGACCTGGTACCACATCCAGTTTTGCAGGTCAAGCTCACAGAAGAAATGTTTTCTCCAATGGTGCTTTCTTTGAGAATCAGTGCATGTTTCAGGAGAAGGGTTAACCAAAGAGAAGCTGTCCATTTTGCTGGTTGCCTTAAAATATTTAGAGGGAGTTCATCTGGATAAAAATCAGCCCCAACTGTTATTTTTGATTGACTCTATTCCTGGAGGGTTTTGCAGCAGTGGAGGATGCAGATACATCACTACAATGCTCTCTAAATGTCCCAGTTTGCCACTGGGCGTCTTTCTCTCCTCTCCCTCTGATTTTTCCTGCTGCGTGAGAAGGGCTGTTGGTCTAGAAGGCAACAGAGATATTTCTACTGCCTCCTGCCCTGGGTAATTCCTCTGTGCAAAAGGCCCCTTCCCACATCTTGAGCCACCATAGCCCCGTGGTTCAGCACACTCAGATCATTTTTCCACTGGCACTGTGCACAGTGGCCTTCTGATGCTTGGGGTTTCTTCCTCTGTTCCTTATTTTCCAGACTTGGGTGACAGTCAGTGTCTTTGTAAAAGCCATTTTAAATGTGCTGAGTTTTGTATAAGACTGTGTGTGTATGTGTACAAATCTGAGCTGCTGAGGTTGCAGCTGGGGTTGTCAGCAGACCCAAGAAGCCAGACCTATCTCTAGGTCCAGGATTTATTCCCATCAGAAAAACATAGTTAATTAAAGCCTTCTTCTGAAAGGAATTTCTTAGCCACACTAGAGGGATAACAAAGTGAAAGCCGTGTCCTTAATCCTGCCCTTTCATCTCCTAGAAATTCCTTCCTCTCCTGTCTCTTTCTCTGTGTCCTGATTGTTAAAAGAAATGAGAAATAATTTCCACTTGGAAAAAACCCAAGACAACAAAACTCCAGCCCAGCTGATCACAGCAGAAGCCAAGGAGACAGAGCTGAAAGGAGGGAGCTGTTAATGAAGCATCAGCAGCAAGCCAGGGGCAGGAGCTGGAGCCCATCCAGATGGCACCGCTAATTCCCTGCATCCACTTTACACGCGTGTCCTCCCGGGAAGAGCTCGGCCGAGCGGCCACTCTCTGCTGCGCTGGTCAGCTGCAGCCTCACCCCCAGGAGGGGATTTGCCTGGGTTATTCCAGGCCTCCAAATCAGCTCATCCGAATTCCCTCTATGGATAGGGAATGACATCTTCTCTGCTGACCCATCGAGGGAAAATGGAGCCCCAGACTCTGGTTTTCAGTGTTGCATTCCTGCATGGATGCATCAGCACTCCAGTTGCTGCTCTCCTTCCAGTCATCCCTGTTAGCATGGCTGGGAAGGGCCAGGAGGAAGGAAAAGAGGGAGCAATGGGAATGAAGGGATCAATAGGAATGGAGAGCAGAGCTGGCAGCGTGGGGAGCAGAGGTGCAGCAGCACAGCCCTGATGGCAGAGCGTGCTGTGGCTGTGCTGGCACTGCCCCGTCTGCTCCCAAGCTCCCACAGCTTCCCTTCATCCCCAGGCAACCCGGATATTCGTGTTTCCTGGCCTGGCTGATAAGGCGGCCTCGCCATTAATCAGGGGAGCTGGAGAATGGGATCAGCACAAGGCAGGCGTGCTGCAGAGTTAATCTCCTTTACTCCCCGATGATGGATGGAGCTCATTGCAGACATTAATCAAGTCTGTGAGTGTGCACCAGGCAAAATGGATTAGACACTGTGCTGTTGGCAGAGGCACGTCCCGAGTCCCTGGGCAATCCTGGAGGAAGCCTGGTGTGGTGGCAGTGCCAGTCAGGAGTGCAGCACAGCAGTGAGGTGTGGGTGACAGAGATTAGAGCTGCCAGAGCCCCAGGATTGCCTAAGTGTGTCCCCAGTTCTGCTTCACAGGCACTGGCTGTGCCTCCCCAGGGGCTCAGGGCTGTGAGGAGAGTTCTGGTCACGGGTGAATTGTGCTCATCCACGGAGCTGCTCTTCTGAACAACCTGCAGAAGGTCCTGGGATGGTTTCAGGGACATCCAAACATCTCCAGTTATGCAGCCCCCAGATCTGCCTGTTAGCCAAAGACCAGCTGCCTGCGAAGGGAAGCTCTGGTGGGAATGGAGAAGGAGCATCAGGCAGCAGAAACCACCTGTGAGGCTCTGGAAACTGTGGGAAAGGGCTGTCCTGGATAAGCAGGAAGAGGACCCACTGTCACATCCCAGCCCTGGATCTGCAGAATCCCTTGTGAAAGGCTCTTTTCTGGTGTGACATCCTGTTCCAGCTCTGATCTGTGCTGCTTTGGACATCACGGATTCGAGGAGTGGTGTCTTGGAAGCAAAGCAAGATGTTTTCAGGCAACGTGAGAAAAATGTTCTTCATCTGCTTCAGACTGGTGTTGGAAGGACCAGCAGTGAGAACAACCCCAAATCCTCATCTTCCAAAGGGGGAGAACTTCAGGCCCAAGGAAGCAGAGGGAAATGCCCTGGAAAGTTGTGGACTGTGCTATTGCACAAATGTCACACCACAGGGAGCAGGACATGGATTTCCAGCATAGCCACCCTGCAGCACCTGCTTCCCCCTCAGAAATGAGCAGCTCGGGGTATTCCCAGCGAGCAGCCCTGAGCCCCGATCCCTTGGAGCGATGCCGGTGACCCACGCGCTCCCTGCTGCACAGCAGCTGGAGGTTGCAATATCCACTGACAGCCAACGAGTTGTGGTTTTCTGATGATTAATGACACCTCCCTCCTCACGGGAGCCATTCAGCCTCCACGCAGCTGGATGATAACAGAGCCAGGGCGAAATTTGGGTGTTTCCAGAGAATAAGGCCCAGCGCAGGGAGTGCAGTGCCGCAGTTGCGGGTCAGTTTATTCCCCCCACGTCAGTCCTAGAAGGGGGCTCAGTTTCTGCAGGTAAATGTGCCTGACCTTCATTTCCAGGATGGCTGCAAGTGGATGGGTGGAATCCAAGAGGTTTGTTAACAGACATTTTCTTTCCCCCCTCTGCCTTAAGTGCAAAGCCCAACTGACATCAAAGCAACAGAAAGTCTAATCCCGTTTTGAATCAGTGCAAGCACACGCAGCGAATGTTAAACAGGGAATCCGGCTGCAAAAAAAGGGAGGATTATCTTTAATTTCCTGAGTGAGGGACTAAGCAAGGGAGACGGAGAGAAAAGAAAGGCACAAGACCAGAAAGAAGTGACTGTCAGCACTGGGAGGCTCGAGGAGGAGGAAGAGGAGGAAGGCAGGACAAGGAGAACAGTGCAAGCAGCAGCTCACGTGTGCCTGGAGAGGTGAGTCCGGTGGGAGCCAGGAACTGGCACGTGGGAAGGAGCCCCATGCCAGCCCAAGTTCCCACAGGGATTCAGTGTTTGGGTTTGCTGTGCCAGGGCAGGGGCTGGTGCAGACTGGAACTCCTGCCTTGCCCATGTTTGAGCCGGGCCTGTGGAGCTGCTTTTCAAGGGAGCTCAGAGCTGGACTGCTGTGGAATGGTGTAGCAAAGGGTTGGTTACCTGATTACTTTTGGGGGGGAAACTATTTGTTGCAAAAGATACTACCTGAGCAGAGCTTCCCAGATCACCAAGCCCTGCTACCTGTCTGAGAGCTGACTCTGGGTGGGTTTCTATAGCTCGTTGCCACCAGCAAGTCCCACCAGCTCTGCTAAGAGCAGTCACGGCTGCATTTCGTACTAAGGCTGATGTTCGGCTTCACAGGGCATGAGTTCATGGAGCTGTGTCTGGGTTCTGGCTTGGGTCTGGAATGTATCCTGGCATTAAAGCCCTCCTGGTACCCGTGGCCAGCTGCAGGCTGCACATCTGTGCTGTGGCGTGACAGGAGGAGATGTCTGAGGCCAAACCAGCCCAAACCCTTGTCTGCCAGAGTCTGGTCTCCGAGAGTTGTGATCCTCCTCCTCCTCGTGGGCAGTGCATCTCTCTCTTGATCAAGCCCCCTAATTCATCTCCTTGGACTGCTTCCAGCAGCAGCTATTGCCAGCAGGGTGTGTGAGAGGCAATGGAGCAAATGCCTGCGTAAGCACCTTTGTGTCCAGATCCTCCATCCTGCTCTCACTTTGCCCTTGACACTGGTGCCAACAAGGTGGAGTGATGAGCAGGGTGGGAAATGCCTGGCCTGGATGTAAGGTGGGAGGAGATGGATGCCTGTACAGGAAAGGCTCTGTGGGGACAGGATGTGACTTCTAAGGATCAGGAATGAGACTGAAACTTGCTGGGCTGCTTAAGGACATGAGCAAAGCCCAGCAGTGGGGCACCCATCACCCCTCAGTGCTCAGGGTGCCATGTGATTTGTGAATCAGTGTCAGGAGCTGCAGGAAGAGCTCCTGTGGGTGGCTTTAAATCTGGGCAATAACCTGCTTTCTGACCTGATTCACTGCAGGAGAGGCTCTTCCTCGCCCTGCTTCATCCTCAGCCTGCACCCTCCTCCCTGCAGGACACATCCTGTGGTCCAACACAGCCTCTGCCGTGGTGGTGCTGCCCTTGTGCAGGTGCCAGACATCAGCCCTGTCCTGACCCTGAACTGGGAGTGTCTGGGCAGTGGAATCCGTGCACCCATCCAGGGAATCAACCCTGTCTGCCATGGGCATCAAACTGCCATTGCTCCCATGTTTGCCTGAGCCTCCTCCTGCCCAGGTGTGAGATGCAGTCCTGGGGTTGCAGCAAATCTTTGGGTCGAGCTGGGCATGCTTTAAAAAACCAGCAGTAAAAGGAGAAGCCCGAGCCACAGCTGAAAGGGGGATGTGTATTTCCATCCATCTGGTTCATAACATACTTAAAATGTTTTGGATGTCTCGTATGGGCCTTTGCAGACCTCCTACCCACTCAGTGGGGATGAAACAGCCATGAACTTCCAAGTTTGGATTTCATGGGTGAGATTTGGGAGTGGGAGTCTTGCACTCCAAAATTTGGAGCTGTGTCTGTCACAACCTCACCTGGAGCCAGTGCTGGCCATGGAGCTGCTGTGGATGTCACTGTGTGTATTGCTTCTGCCAGTGTGGCTGCTTCCCTGCCAGGGAATGCATCACTTTGAGTTTTACTCCATCTCAAAATAATGTCAGAGTGGAGAGGAGAGGTTTGCACAGCTGCAGGGACTGCGAGACAAGCCAGGATGAGCTGCAGCCACCCAAGACACAGGCTAACCTAAAAACACTGCTTTGAATGGTTGCGATGAATTAAAAAAAAAAAAAAAAAAAAAAGCCAAAACCCAAAACCAGACCTCCTCCCCAATACTTTAAAAGGAGACGATCACTGTAGCAGGCACCTCTAGATGGCAACATCGACCTGAGGAGCTGCAAGCAGGAGCTGGGGCCCCACAGAACAGAGCAGCCTGACCCGGCTGGACCCCCCAGACCCCTCACCCAAAGTGGGGGACACAAGTCAGTGCTGCCTTGGGCACCTTTCTGCAGGGCTCAGGGCAGAGCTGGCCACACAACTGTGCCTGCACCTTGAAACCCCCTAAAATCTAAAAGTTCTCGTCTTGTTATTGTTAAAGGGCTTTCTGTGCAGTGAAAACTCAGTTGATGCTCTCAGCACCTGCTCTGCAGGCACAGGGGAATAAACGTCCCTGGGGGTCTGTCAATTCTGCAAGGGTTGAAGCCACTGGCAGCTCTTTGTGCTGGTGTCACCAAGCAGCTGTTCAACCTTCAAGAGTGGGTGGAAAGCTGGGATTCATGGTGGGAAATGGGGGCCTGCTCCTTCCAGCTTCACTCCCTGAAGCAGGGCCATAAAGGGAAGGTGCTGGGGCTTCAGGGTAATGTCAGGCCTGCCAGTATATGGTCAAATGTTTGAAGACTGCACCAGAAATTTCAAGTAAACCCCTTCAGGGGCACCCTCCATTCACAAGGCTTGTGTGACACCAGAGATTAAAGTTTGAATTATCCAGCTTTAACCACACAAGTGTGGCTGCAGCAACACAGCCTTTGGCTGGGGATGTCAGGGTGCTGTGCCCCGACTGTGATGTAACAGCATTTGCTGGAGGTCGCTGGGGTGAAAAAGTCCTTCCCCTGCCTGAAATGGGGCACACATTTTGTACAAAGCAGGACCTGGGCTCCTCTTTTGCAAAGTGGGTTTAGTCTGTGCTCAGGGAGCTGCAAAGCTTAATTAAGATCCTTAAAAGGACAAAAGGTGCTACATAAATTCAGGGGATTATTATAAATGTCACTGCGCTTTACAAGCTCTGGAAAAACTCAGAGGAGGAATAACAAGACCTTTCACTTCACAGCCCTTTCTAGCAGGGCTACTTAGAGCTTCGTGCTTCAGCATAGCAGCCGTAAAATGTTGACATTTATAATTAGATGTGCATAATAATCTCTTTATTCCCAAACTGAAAAGACAGGGTGTGTCTGGAAACGTCAGTCCCTCCTCCTTGCCAAGGATCCCCCTCATTGGGATTGCTCATGAAACCATCATTTGGTGAAATGTCTCGAGGCCTAGTTTGAAGAGGTGTGGGATCTTTGCAACTCCCCCAGGGAGCTGCAGGCTGGCCATTTAGTGAATAAAACCAAAGCCTCCGTGTGTTTTTAATCTGATTAGCTGATGATAATCCAGTGGTATCATGCAACAAAAACTGTCCAGCTTTATTAGGCAATCTCTTGTTTTAAAAGAGCTGTGCTCGAGGGAGCACTTGCCTCTGCTGTTTCTGCTGAAGATTGGCAGAAAAGGGTGATTTTTGGTGGTTTTAGTGCTTTGTGAGAGCAAGCTTAATTTGGGTCTTGGACAGCTGGGGATCGGTGGATTTTAGTCCCATGGGTGCCATCAGGGGCTTTATGCAGCCCCTCTGCCAAGGGGGCTGGGGGTGGAGGGGGCAAAGGGCTGACGGGGGACGGCTGGGGCTGAAGGTGGGGGAGGGCTGGTTCCCAGACCACCGTGTTGCTCCTAAATCGATGATGGGGGACCTCCGTCCGGGGCCGGTCCTGTAGCACCGGACCGACCCCGGATCAAGTACGAGGTCGGTCCCCTACCGTGCCAGTCCCAGACCACCGGCTCGGTGCTGGATTGAGGAGGATGGAGGACTCCCAACGGAGTCGGTCCCGAGCCACCGGCTCGGTCCTGGATCGAGAACGGGGAACCTCCCACCAGCTCGGTCCCAGGCCGCGCTGTGCGTCCAGCCGGACCCCGTTCAAAGCGAGCCGATGCCCGGGAGCCCGGGGCAGCCCTGCCGGGGGCGGAGCGGTGCCGGTGCGGCGGGATGGGCGGCCCGGCCCCTGCCCCGCTCGACGCCGCATCACGGTGAGTGACAGCCGCCCCGGCCCGGCCCCGCCGCACAACCCGCCGGGCTTTTCCAATCAGGCCGGGCCGGGGAGGGATTTCCTGCCGGGACGGGGCCGGCCCGAGCGGGACTTTGCTGAGCGCCGCGCCGCCTGCGAGCCGGGACCCGCGGCTCCGCTCCGGTACCGGCCCCGCTCCCGCCCCGCGCGGCTCGGGAAGTTGCGGCCGGGCCGGGCTCGGCACTGCTCGGTGCGCTGCGGTCCGGAGCGGCTCCGCACGGCGCGGCTGGGTCCGGTCCGGTGCCGTCGGTTCGCCCCGGCGCGGTTCGGTTCGCCCCGGTGCGGCGGGCTGGGAGCGCCGCCAGGTGAGTGGGGCCGGCGGAGCAACTCGCCCCAGGAGCCGCGGTGTGACTCTCCTCGGTGGGAGCAAAAATCCCCCCGAGCCCGCCCGGAGGAAGGAGCCGCCCCTCCCGGGGGTCTCGGGGCGGAGGGAGGCGGAGGCGCGGCCGGGGCCCCCCTCGCTGCCCGCCCGCAGCGGGGCTGGAGCCTCCCGGGGGCACCGAGCTGCCCCCGCCGCCCTCGGGACCCGGCTGGGTGCCTTCAGCTCGTTCGCATCTTTCCTGCGCCACTTACGTAACTGGTTTGGGTTTGTTTGGGGGGTTTTCCCCCTCCTCTCCCGCATGTTTTTCCCCGGCGCTGCCGTTGGCTGCGGGAGTGTTTGGGATACTTTGTTTCTCCAGGTGGATTCCTGGGCTAGAGGCTCCGCTCTGCTCGTGTGGGAGGATGTTTTGCTGTTGCTTTTCCAGCTTTGTGCTTTTCTCGAATTTTACCTTCGCTGCTTCTCTTTGGAAAGACTGAGGAGGTGCAGGTCGGCATTCGGAGCTCTCGGTCCCTCCGAGCTGCCCGCTGAGCCCCGCGTGTTCCGGGAGCCGAGGCAGCAGCACCGGGGCCGTTTTCCAAGTGAGGCTGGGCAGGCTTTTCAAATACAAAGTTGTCTCACCGCCTCGCGTTCGCTTCTTGTGAGCGCTCTTGGGGAGCAGCACAGAGTCGGCTGCAGTGCACAGGGTTAAACGAAATAGCTCTGAAGACGGTGCAACTCAGGAGGTTTCGGGAGGGGATTTGTTTGCAGCAAGAGGTTAGACTGAGTCAAGTGGCTGAAACTTTGTTGTAAGGTAGATAAGCTTATGCAGGTGCCCCAGGACGAGGAGAGGTGACAGCTGACCCCGACGGGCACCAGCTTCGGTGCCGAGGGGTTCATCAGCTGAATGAGCTGTGGGTGTGGGGAGAACTCCCCAGCCTGGTGTGGGAATCACACACCCCTTGTCCCAGAAGCTAAGCCAGGACCTGAGGATCATCTTTTCGTCTGCCCTGTACTGCTGCAGCCTGGGGAGCGCTGGAACATGGGGAATCCATGAGGGGTCCGTGTTTATGGGCAGCAGCAGCTCCAGCTGAGCCGTGCTATGCCATGGGATTCTCTTCCTAGTTTTACCCCCACCCCAGCAGGACCTGTCGTTGTTGCCTTGTCTCCCCTGTGATTTCCATCCTCCAAACAGTGACCTCGATTGCTCGGAGGAAGCGACACTCACTGTTATATAAACTGTGGAGGGCGAGCGCTCTGGGAAGGGAGACTCCACTGAGCCATGGCTGAGGGAACCAGAGCTGGTTCTGATCCATCCTGGATGGGCACAGGGGAAGTCGAGGGGTGGTCTGACGATGGCCTTGCAGCTGGCACGGTGTGTGCTCCCTGCTCTCCTGCACGCACACTCTGCCCCGGTGTCGGAGCAGACTGCCCAGATGCATGGCCCTGAACCAGGAGGGATTTTCTTGCCACACAGTTTGGGCAGCCTGGGCACAGTGTGGGAGCACAGGCTGGGAAATGTGAACTGCTCCTGCAGGACCCCGTGCCCTCTCCAGGGTACCCTGGCTGGCCGGGATATGGCGTTGATCCTGTTCTGAGCACAGTTGTCCTGCTGAATTACACCCAGCTCCTCATTGGGGCCAGAGAGAGCTCCTGAACTGGTGAAGGAGTGTCTTGGGTCCCCGGGCATTGAGCTTCACAGGAAGTTTGGAGGGTGAGGGATTATCCTTACACAGGAGGAGAAGAGTGCAAGGCAGGCTGATCCACACCCGGGGGCTGCAGACGGCTTTGGCTAAACATTCCCAGCTCCATCCCTTGTGTGCTGCCACCGGGAAAGGAGAGGGGGGAATGTTGTGTGCCCCAGGCCCTGTGTGCTGCCTTTAAGGAGGACGTGGTGTGTGTGGGCCCCAAGGGGGGAGGACAGGGAAGGAGCTCTGCCCCAGTCCAGCTCCAGGGGCAGCACCCTCGGGAGGTTTCCTCCACAGGTTCTTCCCTCTCCGTTTAACATAAGGATGAACCAAGTCCCTCCAGGACTAAATATAGTCAAAGTATTCGTTCTTCGGCACGGATACAAAAGCTGTCGCGACGGAACCGGGAGGTAAATGGCCTGTGGGGGCTCACTCTGCTCTTCCCTCCGCAGGTCCCGGGCTGCCGCGCCGGGGCTCAGCCGCGCACGGGGCTCCCCAGCGTGCCTGCAGTGCCGTCGCCGAGAGGAATGCCGAAACGAAGGGGCTAATGAGCACCAGAGAGGGAGGATCTATAACTTCCAGATGGCAACGAGCCCATAATCCCTTTGGGAAGAATTAGGGACTCGTCAACGCAGCAGAGCCTGCCGAAGGGAGCAAAGCACAACACCTCTGGCTCCAGGAGTGCTGTGAGAGGCTGAGGGCATCCCAATGCTGCCAGCGCCGAACACCCTGCCCCGAGCCGCCTGGCTTTGTCTCACAGAGCCCTGGGGCTGCCGGGAGCCTGTCCCCAAGCACTGAAGTATTTTTTGTTTTAACTGATTGCATGTTCTCCAACCAAACCCCGTCTGGGTCCTGCTCCTCCCGACGCAGAAAGGGACTTCTGCCCTTAACAGAAAGACTTCTTCCTTCTGGCTTTTATGCCCTGTGGGATTGTAAAGCATCTTTCTTGCCGGATTTTATCTCTCATCAAAGTGTGTTTTGAGGAATTAGGGGCTTATTTCCATGGCTTTATAAACCTCTGGGATCTGAGGGTTTCTACGTTGCTGCTGCTCCCACCTGCCTGCGATGGGGCGCGAGCAGGAGCTGATCCAGGCCGTGAAGAACGGGGATGTACCCAGCGTGCAGAAACTGGTGGCCAAGATCAAGGCATCCAAGAGCAGTGAGTACCTGGGCACAGAACGGTGGGCTCCCTCCCCCTGGCTGGGCACTCCTGCCAGTCCCGGGGTGTGAGTCTCAGTGCTGGCCAAGCCGGGGTGCAAGTGCTGGCTCTGACCCCCAGCACACGAGTTATGCTGCGGCCAGAGGTGGGAGTGCAAGCACAGCCTGTGTGGATGAATGACTGGGCTGTAAGCAATCCTACAGCTGAGCTGGGGTTCCCCTTGGGCTCGGGGCCAGGGGTCCTGGAGTGTGGGCCACTGAGCAGGGATGGGTGAAGGGAAGTGGCCATGGCAGGGGGAAGTGAGCCGCTTTGGGGGGGACGCTGCTACAAAGGGTCTTTAGCAGTTGCTGCTCACTCCTGGCTGTATTTATCTTGTGAAAAATTATCATCCCAGCCAGTCGACTGGAACCAATCGTCAAGCCTTGAATTTCAGTCTGGTAATGTTTAACCCTTCAGCAGGGCTGTTTTCTTGCATGTGTTCTCAGAAAGGTCAGCAGCAAGCACAACTTGGAGTGAACAGAGGGCTCGGGGGGGTCACCAGGGGCACTGCAGACACTGCACGGCGTCTGGAGGAGATGGGGAGGGTGGAAAGGTGGAGGAGATTGTGGCCAGTGCCACAAAGTCCTTGTATAGAGCTGAGCTCCTGGTCATTTCTCCTGACAGACCAAGAGAAGGAAACTGGGAAAAGTAAATAAAAGGGCTCTCGATGCCATGTCTGGCTGGGGGAAGGTGCACCCTGGCTGCCCAGGCTGGGGCAGTGTGGATCCCCCTGCCAAGGCTGCTCATCGTGGGGGGTCTCGGAGGTGTGGGTGGGAAAGCTGAAGGGGGGAGTAAGCTGTCCAGAGGAGGGAGAGGGGAAACTCAGGCGGGAGAAGCTTTAAGGCTCCTTAGGAGCAGCTCAGAGCAGAGAGGTTGGCACTGAGAAACCTGAGTTAGGCTGGAGAATATAAACATGAGGAGGGGATCGACTCCCCTGGGTCATCTACTGGAGAGCTTTGACTGGGGCCAGAACTTTGCAAATCCCAACTGCTGGGCTTCCAGAAGGGCTGGGAGGCACCCTCTTCCCCAGACTGGGGGCATCTGGTGCCCCTTCCCTGGATGAAGGTACTGGGTGCCATTGCCTCTGCTGCTCAGGGACTGTGCCTGTACCAGGTCCCTGAGCTGAGCAAGAGCAGTCTGCCCATGTGGGTGGGTTGGAGGACACCCCCAAGGCAATAAATAACGTCAGGACTTGAGTGTCCTGCTGGCTCACACAGCCCTGTCTCCCGAGCTGGTGTCCCATGGCCGGGCAGTGTGTGCAGGCTGGGGCGCCCATGGCTCTCCTCCTCCTGCACACCCAGAGGGGTGAAGTCACACTTGTTTCCTGCTGTACCCTCCAGTAACTCTCTCCCCGTTCAGTCCTGTCTGTTTTCTCTCTGGAGTCTTCCCCGCCCTGCAGCCGTGGGGCACCCACGTGAACTTGTGTGTTTAACTCCCCCGCTGCAGCAGCGTCAGCAGCTCCCTCGGCTTGTTTTCATTTTATTCCTTTTTAAGGAGGGGGCAAGAAAACCTGACCCTTCCAAGGCCACTGCTGCGAGCCCTCAGAGGAGCTCCTGTGCTTGACCTGCTGTAGGAGCTTGCCTGGTCCTGGAGGCTCATCCCTGGCAGGGAGGGTACCACTGCTCCCCATCCCTTATGGTTCCCTCTGCCTCCTCTCACCGATGCCATGTGAGCCAAGCATTTGCTGCCTTTGCTGCTCGTTAAAGCGCCTTTTCCATATGACAGGCTGAGATGCTGATTTTTATATTTTTTATTTTTTATTCGGTATTTTTTTTAAATCCCTCTAAGAGTCCTTCTGCTGTCTCAGTGGATTGGGAGCTCGATCACTGTGATCAGCCCTCTGGGGCTTCCTGTGCCTAAAAAAGTCACCGCACGTAAGCAAAATCCAAGCGCCAGTCCCGGCAGTGGGAACTTCAGGGACACGTTGTTTAATATTCTCCGTGCGCAGCCTCCTCCCCGCGCAAGCGCCGCCGCACAAATGGGTCACAGCACCTCTCATTCCAAGCTGGGGTGGGCAGGGATGAGATTTTTGGGGGCAGGAGCCAGGAGGGAAAGGGCAGGTGAGGGCAGTTGTCCTGCCTGCGGGAAGGGGATGTCGGCGCGACGCCCCGGTCACTTCAGCCTGGGAGGGGGTTCTGGTCTGGGAGAGCCAGGCTGCTCCTGCCGGGCCAGCCGTGCCTTGCTGAGGTTCCCTGGCAATGGAAACATCCCGCTTTTTATTTTCCTTCTCCCTCTCCCCTCTGTGTCGGGAGCGCTGCAGAGTTTAATTGAAATTGTTAAACGACCCGTCACGGCTTTGGCCTCTCTCCCCTACGATCAATCACGTCCCTGGGCTGCTGCCCTCGCCAACAATGCACCAGTTGGCCCGGCCAGGGCCAGCACTGAGGGGCTGGGGCTCCCGGGGGAGGTGAGAGACAGAGCCCTTCTGGCCAGGGATCTCATCCTGGGAAGGGGCAACAGCTTCTGGAGCTGGACAGTGCTCGGCAAAGTTTGGGTGTCCCCATGCCTGGATGCAAGATCAAGGGGCAGGGGATGGGGGGATGCTAGGGTGATGCTGAGAAAGGGGGTGCCCCTGTGATAGCTGGGGGCTGGAGGAGCCGTGGAAGGCAATGGGAGCTGGACTCACTGTTTACCTTCCTCGAGGGAGTGGTGAAGGTTTTTGTTTAAATGTGTGTGAAGTGCAAAGAAAGGGCAGCAGCTGAGCAAACTGGTGTGAAACTCTCAAGGACAGGGAGCGAGCCCTGTTGGGGTTCAGCTGCTGCCTTGAGGAGGTTTGGTCAGCCACTTGCCCCATTTCACCAGCTATGTTGGTGCTTTCCAGACCTTAGATATATTAAGGACTGGGGTGGGCTTCTGGGAAGTGGCTGTGTCTGGGCCATGACCTAGCAAGCTGTTAAATGCTAGCAAAGCTTGCGGAAGGGTCTTGGCTTTATCTCCGTGCCTGTGTTGGAGCCTCTCACTGCTGCGTCCCGGCAGCACAAAGCACATTAGGGTTTTCCCAAGAGCTGTGCCAGCCCTTGGATGCTACTGCCACCGTCCAGTTTGGCAGGAGAGGGACGATGCTTCTCCATGTGCTCTGAGACTGTAGCAGGGTGGTGTGGGATAACTCACTCCTTCCCTCCCCCTTGAATTTCCTCCTAATCCCTAGTAGCTGTATCAGCTTAAGCCTCAAAGCATGAGGTTTAATATCTCTCCTGTGATTTGTTAGCCTTTGCCACCGACGCTCTGTGTCCCTGTCCTCTGACGAAACACCAGCCCTCCTTTCATGTCCTGCTGGGATTTCTGCTTCTCCTAGGAGCAGCAGGTCTGTAGTTGTTTGGGGGAGAATTTGCTCCCTTTTGCAATCTGGGAATTATTTTGTAATGGTGTTGGATGTGCCTTTGTGCCACGCAGCAAGCCCAGTGTGCCACCCCCCCTTACTGAGGAGGACCATCCTCCTCTTCGCTGCTGCTACCGATGGAGGCTTGTCCCAAACCCTTGGGTACTCCTTGGTCTGGCTGCGGGGCAGGATCCTTATCACGTCAGGCTCTGTTACACACGATGGCTTTCCCTGCTGGCTGGGGTGCCTGGGCACCTTTCCCGCTCTAGTCCTGCCCCCAGGCAGTTCAGGAGGCTGGACCTGGCTCTGCCACTGAGCACAAGTGTGGCCCTGGCCTAGTCCCTTGAAGCCCAAGTGTCGAGGATGAGTTCCCAAAGCGTCCTTGGCGGTGTCCTCCTCTCCCCGCACGCTGTAGGTCTGACGGGCTGGACCGGCTCCGCAGCCACGCTCCGGCTTGGAAAGGCTGTGGGCACGCCTGCGGAGAGACGCTGAGAAACTCTGCCGAAACGGGCAAAACTCCCTCTTCCTCTGGGACTGAGCCAGGAGCGGGGCGAGGCGCCGTGCCCGGGGAGCCGGGCTGGCGGCGGCCCCGTGCCGGGGACCCCACCACCCCACAGCGTGCCCAGACCTGCTCCTGAACCAGCCTGCGGTGGGTGGGTGGTGGGAGCGGGAGAAAAGAGGCTTCAAAGGCTCTGGAGAGTGTGGCAGCCACGGGGCTGGATGGTGGTGGGGCTGCAGCTCCATGGCAAGGAGGGTCCATCCTTTCTTCCTCCTCCTGTGGCTCCCGACCTCCCTGGAAGGGGGGGTTCTCCTCTGGTAGCCTGGTGTTTGCTGGGTGGGTTTTCCCATCCACATCCTGGCATTCCCACCTCTGTCGCTGGGAAGGAAAAGCCCCGCACAGGCAGCGGAAGGAGTGAAGGGACAGTTGGTTTTCCAAGCTGGGCTCCTACGGGTGTTGTGTTTGGAAAGGGGCCCGGCTGCCACCGGAGTGCCCGGAGCCAGGGAAAGCGTCGCTGCGCCGAGTGCAGGAGATAAGGCACGAGCAAACAGCGTCACACAGGGAGATGGAGGAGTCTGTGCTGGCTCAGTGGGCCCAGCCCCTGCCCCTCTGCACTCCATTTCTTTGTGTTCCCAGCTCCATATTCTCTCCTGTCCCAGGTCTGTATTTCTGTCCTCAGCCTTTGGACACCCATTGGCAGGGCAGCCTGTGCTCCCTGCTGTCAGCCTGGGCCACTGCAGCTGACTTTTTTTGTCTCTGTAAAAGACTGGGAGGAAAACCAGGCTAATTCTGGGGAAGGGGATGAATGTAGGAACTTTTGAGCCTGCTCCAGGCCATGCTGCCATCCTTTGGAGACACCCCAGTGCTGTCTGGCTATCCCAGGGAATCTGGGATCTCCTGGAAGTGTGGAGGTCCCTCAGGGCTGTGGATGAAGCCACGCAGGCAGTCATCCCCAGTGTCACAGGCAGGAGGCTGAGGTTTGGGACATGAGGGGAATTTCCATCTCTTGGGCATTTCCTGGTGACTCAGCCCATACCAGGGGGCTTAGTTGCCCCTTCCCAAGGGCTGCAGAGGCCGTTTTGGCTGTCTGACCCAGAAGCACGAGACAATTCAGATTATGACAGCTTGAAGGCAGACAGGGAGGGCAGCCCCGAGCCCTGGGACACCGTGTGCCTGACTGCCAGCAGCACATGGGCAGCATAACCAGGACGGAGCTCCCCAGGGCTAGAGAGAAAGGGACGTGGCAAGGACACTGCCAGCACAGGCATTCCATCCTCTGGCTTGGCTGGTTCCAGGAGGGAGCTGGTGGACCACGACCAGCATCACTTCTGCCACCTCTCTGTCAGGATCCCAGTGCTGCAAGAAGGTTTTTCTGGGAAGGTGGGAGGTGAATTATTGGATCCAAGTGGCAGTGGACCGCGTGTAAGATGGTTTCCTGCTGGAAATGGATGCTTCCACCAGCATTGCTCCGGCAAGAGTTAAAAGCGGGGTTGGATGCCGTGCGTGTGTGTGTGCATGCACGCGCCCTGCTTTGTTTTTAAAAGCGCCTCGGCTGTCCTGGATCCCCGCCAGACCCGGGGCCCGCCGCTGGCAAAAACTCCAGCAAAGGAGTATGAAAGGGGCAAGAAACTAAATAACAGTAAACCACCTTTTTTTTTTCTGGTTGCTCTAGCAAGCGAGAGGGTGGGGAGGAGCTGCGAGCATTCCGGCTCCCCCAAAATCCTATCCTGGCTTCCCTAAAAATTCACGCCTGGGATGAAGAGGGAGAGATCTCTTTGAACCTTGGGGCTGTAATATCACGCAAGCCTTGCCGAGGTGTCCTGGTGAGTCACAGACCTGTCTGGAGATGCCCAAACTGCTTGGAAATGGCTCTGTT
Organism: Lanius collurio; assembly: GCA_020086605.1. Taxonomy (NCBI): domain Eukaryota; kingdom Metazoa; phylum Chordata; class Aves; order Passeriformes; family Laniidae; genus Lanius; species Lanius collurio. The sequence goes on along the minus strand of JACBWW010000037.1, from coordinate 5,243,345 downwards.
GGGATGATCTCTACCCTCCCAGGGAAGGGCTGGATACTCTAGCCCATCCCTTGCTCCTGCGGGATGCTGCCCGGGGTAGGTGCGCAGCCACCCCGAGCCGTTTGCAACCCCAGGGAGAAAGGCCGGAGCTGCAAGCGAGCAGGGCTGTGATGGCGAGATAAGGGAGCAGGGAGAACCTGCATGAGGCAGGTATGCGGCTCCCGCAGCATCCCAGGCCTGGTGCAACACGTCCGGCTGCGCTTCCGCCAAGCCCTGCCAGCGCCGCTCCCCGCGGGCCCCAGCCAAGGCTGCGCAGGGAGTGCACGGCCCCCGGCACTGCTGCCGTGCCCAGACCCCTGCCCCGGCCTCCCCGGGTGCCATCCTGGCAGCTGGGTCTGGCTCGGCCTCCTGAGGTGGGCAGCTGTGCCGGGAGCGGTGAAAACTCCTGGGATTTTGTAATGCTGGGCACGGCTGGTTGTGTAAGGCTCTGTCGGTGAGCACAGCAAGGGCATCAGGTGCCTGTCACCGAGATGGCCCCAGCAGAGAGGTTGGCTCAGGCTCTGCCACCTGCTCTGCTGGTGCCTCTTGCCCCCATGGAGCATCGATCCCAGGGGCTTCCTGCCTCGCTCTCCCCCTTGAGTGCTGCTTGTTTCTTTGCCAGGACAGGCATGGATAAGCCTGAAGGGGGGTTTCCAGCTGGAGGTGAACTGGCTGCAAACAGCAATATGAAGACTGGGGATTGGGAGTCCCATGGATCTTCCCTGGGTGTCCTGTCTCCCTGTGCAGGACAACCAGCTCACAGTCTGTGCGGCCCCTCAGGAACCCAGGATGTGTCGCCACCATGGCAAGGCCAAGTGAGAACCACTTGCCTTAGTGGCCTCCAGAAGGGGTCAGAGTCCTCCCTGGTGGCTAATCATTGCCTACATGGAGGACACAGGGACATGGTGAGTCTGGCCAGCAGCGTGGGGTTCAGCATGGCCATGGCCCAGGCATTGCTTTGGGCTGCAGGCCAGGCTGCTGTGGTTGGTCTGAAACAGCTCTGGTTTGGTTTTGTGGGGCTGACACAGATGGGAAGGGCTTCATGAGCCCTTTTGGCTTCCCTGAACCAGTACCTGCTAATCCTGCTGGCTTAAAAAGAAGGGAGATGCTCCTCCTTAGAGGGAAGGAGGCTCCTGCACAGACTGAGGTGCTGCCTTTGAGCTTGCTCTGTGTTTCCAAACCTCAAGAGCTACTTAAGCATTGGGAGAGCCCTCAGTTTCCTTCTCAACAGTGTTGAGGTGCAGGAAACTCCCTGTCTTGGAGCATCTGTCCCACTGGTTATATTTAGCAGCACATGGATATCCTGAAGCTGCTTCTCTGTTCCTTCCACCCCAAACCTGGTGTGGACGTGCAGGTGTCCAGCTCCAAGTCCCCAAAGTCATGGCTCTGCTCTGTCCCACTGCAGCCTGCTCCAAATGCCTGTGGCTCTGTGGGACTGAATTCACACCAGGTAAGTGGTCCTGGATGAACATCTCCTCCCAGGAGCAGTGCAGGTGCGTGCCTCTTCTCAGCCCCAGTGGGGGACAACCCAGACCCTGGGACAGAGACGGGCATGTGGCCATCAGCCCCCTGCACCCACACGTGTTGCTGGTGGCCATGTGCTTGCGAAAACAGTACCTTATTTTCTGAGGGGGAACATGCATCTTCCAGGGCTGGCTGGCTCTCCCAGTGCTTTCCCAGAAAGATTGCCACAGCTCCATCCCCAGGCTGTTCCCTGCCAGGCCGGGGATGGAGCAACCCACTGTGATCTCATGGTCAGGGTGGGGGGCATGGGATGCTGCAGGAGAGGTGGCACAGAGCAAGAAGCGATGCCTTTTCCTACAAAAAAGAGCTGATGGAGGCGGAAGGGTCCCATTTTCCCTGTGCTCCCCCCACTTTCTCCCTGCACCCCCTCGGGATGCTGCGGGGCAGCAGGTGGGGGTTTCAGGGCTCGCTCCCACGTCCTGCCTGCGCAGCCAAGTCGGGCTTGCCGGGGCCGTTCCCGACACGCACCCGCCGCGCTGGGAAGGCGTAAACAGATCGGGTTCCCGGCAGGGGTCCAGGGAGCGGGCAGGCCTTGGCTTGTGTCCCACCACCGCTCCGTCAGGACGGGGAGCGGGGAGCGCCCAGGCAGGGCTGGGATGCAGGGGGCTGACCTGGCAGAGGGGTCCCTGCTGGCAGCGGCGTCCCTGCGGGAGGCTGGGCACGACCTTGGTTTGATAAGGAGCCAAGGATGTTGCCTGTGTTTACCTCTGTTGCTGAGGTGGGCCTGTTCTTTGGGGGGTGGAATGTGTTGGTGTGCTGCCCTCAAACCCCTTCCTGATCCCTGTGTGGGGAGCTGCTGACCAGAGCTCAGCACACGGATTGGGGGTCCTCAGATCCAGCTCCTCCTTTTCTGTTGGAGTTGTGTTGTGATGCCTTTGACCTTACTGTAAATCAGCCCTTGTCCCTTCCAAGGTACGTGGGGGGATGGGGCTGCTCCATGTCACCTTTTTCCCCATCTGGTCCCCACGCAGCTGCTGCCTGACACTGGCGTCCGGGCTGGGCAATGGGAGGAACCCGCTGCCCTCCCTGCCGGCCCCGGAGCAGCTGGGACGAGGGGAGGGGGTCAGGAACGCAGTGCCCAGAATAACTCAGCAGTCACCAAGGGCCCTGAAGGGATGGCAAGGTGGGTGTGGGATCCTGGGGTGGGTTCCTGCTTCCAGCACAGGGAAGGGGTGATGCCTCTCTCAGGGCACAGACTGTCACCGGCTGCTAAGTGTTTGCTACTTCCATGTGGGGACATGCAGGGTGGTGCAGGACATCCTGGTCGTGTAGCTGTCATGTCCCTCTCGTGTCCACTGCATGTGGAATCCTATTGTAGACCCCAGGCAAATCCTTCACTGCCACAGCTGCATGAAAATATCCCAATCCAGCTAAAGCACGGGGCAGATGCTCAGCAAGATTTTGGTGATGTCTTCTCCCACTTTGGCATCGTCCAGCCAGCCAGAAACCCAGATGGGCAGTTGGAGGGTCTGATCCACCTGGGAAAAAGTGCTCACTCTGGGTATGGACAACACCATGCTACCTTCCCTGCCTTGGGAGGGAGAGAGTGGCAGCAGGACCATCTCTCTCAGGCTGCTTGTCACAGGCTGGAGAGAGTTTAGCCCATGCCTGCTGGGGATGGACCCATCCCTCTCCCATTCCCACTTGCAGCAGCATGGGGCAGCCCCTCAGTTCCCATGTATTTCGGTAGGTGACCTTTGCACAGGGAATGGGAACAACAAGGTGCCCTCTGCACCCTCACCATCACTGGAGAAGGGATTTGGAGAGGGATCCCTCCCATCCATCATGGCCTGGGAGCTGAGCAGCCACTGTTGGGTGAGATCCTTATGCTCTTTCCTAGTGCAGATGCCAGAAACGGCTGCAGCACCATGGAATCTTCAGGAGCAGTCACCCATCCAGCATCCCTTGAGACTGGCAGGAACCAGAGGCCACATTTTGGTTCTGTCCCGGAGGGAAGGAGATGTTTTGCTGAAGCTGCTGAGGTCCAGGCTGCACTTCAGAAGGAGCCAGACAGCCCAGGCATCACTTGCTTTAAAGGAGCTTTAGGAAGCTTAGCCTCTTGTTTCAGTTCAGCAATGGAGAATAGTCAGCAGCCCCCCAGAAGTGGAAATCCTTGGTTCTTAGAAAGGAAAACCCAGTCCCCAGGCAGCAGCTGTCACGTCCCTGCCCAGTGCAGGCTGTGACCGTCCCTGGGGACCCCACCAGCACGTCCCCAAGCGGGGCTGGCGGCAGCACCGCCTCGCGGGGTCAGAGTTGAGGAAAGGCATCTGCAAGGTATTTTTAACCGTGTGACTCCGAACTCTGGCCGCCAGCAGCCGTCTGAGGTTAGTCCCAGGCTGCCGGTGGCTGATTGCCCCCAGGCTGCTGGCGAGAGGGGGGAGTTTTGAGTCAAATTCAGTTCCCAGCTGTGTCGCGGCCTCAGGAAGGAGTGGCGGCACTTGAACCATCGACCTTCTGGGTGACCTCGAGCGAACAGCTTCACCTCCCGCTGCCTCCCCTCCCATCCTGTGAGCGCCTTGCCCAGATTAGCGCAGCCAGGGTGGGGACAGCCTCTCTGTTCGCCCTGGCAGCGCCTGCTCCAGGTGCACGGCATCTTCCCTGGGGCCAAAGGAGGAGGATGTCACAGAATTTCCAGCCTCCGCATCGCTCTGTGCTTTGAGTACTGGCTCCACCGGCTAGAGCAGCTCCTGGGTGCCAAGCTGCCATGTGCGGGCTGGCACTGATGGGGACACGGTGCCACAGGGCTGTGGCAGCCCAGTCCTCCAGCCTCAGCCTTGCCCTGCTTCCTCTGGAAGCTGCATGGTTGCTGCAATGTCCAGGCTACAATGTAGGAGCTGGATCCTTGTTTCTCTCCCTTGAGCCCACAGGTTTTACTGGCCACTGTTGGCTGCTCTAATTTTTATCTGGGGCTCATTGTTAGAACCATAAAATAAATAGGTACGTGCTGCTCTGGAGCGTCAAACCCCTTCAGGTGTAGGTGGGTGCTGCGTCCCTGCCCGCCCTCCCTAATTAACTGTTGCTCAGCTAATCCAGACTTACTGACCTGCCCTAATCTTCCCATGTGAGTCCAGCCCTTTGCTGCTGACTCCTGTTGCTCACTTCTCATGTCCCCTGTGAGCCTCTGTGTCATGTTCACAGCCCTGGGTATGTGATGGAAGATGGTACCCCAGGAAGCAACAGAATAATGGTGAGAGTTGGCACCCTGGGAAGCAGCATCCCCCCATGCAGGGCTGCTGAGGTTGTTTTCCTGACCAGCAGCTCCTTCCATGCCCATGCTCACACCGCTCCTCTCACCGTCCCCCCACATCCTGCTTCCCCTCTTTCTTCCTCCCATTGACCTGCTGCCGGTTGGATTATTTCTCCCCAGATGCTGCAATCTGCATTTTTCCCAGGTTGAATCTGCCTGGGTTTGTTCTCCTAATCTCTCTAAGTCCTTTTTATGTTGTTTCTGCCCTTGTCAGTGTGTAGCACACCCACCAGAGATTATTTTAATGCATCATTTGCTGGGTATGGCATTAATGACAACACTGAGATTGTCTGCAGGTGCAGCCCCTTTGTCAGGATGTCTGGGATAGTCCTTCCTTGGCTTCCAGGGAACCAGTTGGACGTGAGCTAAGGTGCGTTGTTAATGCTGGAGCTGATGCTCTGCTGCTCCCCATGTCCCACAGCCCAGGGGTGGCCCTTGGCCCCACGGAGTGCCCAGTGCAGGTTCAGGCAGTGCTCCCACTTGGCCGCTGGCCCCCGCTGCTATCGGCCCATCTCTTCCCGCTTGGGAGGCGTCCTGTCCTTTCGGAAGGATGGGGGAAATGGAAAAGGCTCCACCTCTTCCCTGGGCAAATACAGCTCCTCTGAGTTCATATCCTGGGGAGCGGAATAGCCAGGTCCCAGCAGGGATGGTGACTTCACCTCCCAGTAACGCGTTTCCCCGGCCAGCTGGGAAAGGAGCCCTTGTATCTCTGAAGGAGCTGCTTGGCTTCCCCCACCCAAAGCCTTTCCCAGCTGTTTCCATCCTGGATGGGGCTGGGGGATGCAATTTTGGCCCTGTGAGGAAGGGGTGTTACCACTCCTCCTGGCCAGGGGAGCTGGGCTGGGCTGCATCACTTTGGGGTAGGCAGCCACTACAAACCCACAAATTATTGTGGAGAAGGGAAGCAAGCACCATTCATCCCATCCCAGCTGAAATCCTTCTGGGGGCCTGAAACTCATAGCTGGAGCATGTGTTTGGCTTTTGCAAGGGGTGAATCCAGCCCCAAAGAACTCCTGTGGTGCTCTTTTCCCCACTTGGCGTTTGTCCTCTCCATCCCCTGTGGCCATCAAACCTTGGGGTTGAGAGCTGCACCTTCTTCCCAGCTGTGTAGATGGAGACAGGGTTTCCGATTCTGCTTTTCCTTTCATTGTTCTGGGAGCCTTCCCTTTGAACAAACTGCCTGTTTTTTCCTGCTTTGCTTGTAAGGGGAAGCAGCAGGGGGGAATTGGGGGTTTGGATGGGGGTCCTGGAGTGGCTGGGCTGGGGGGTGTGTAATCAATGTCTTTGCTTGTGTGGGGATGCTGCCTGATGTCTCACCTGCTGCCAGCCTCTTAAAAAACCTTAAATGTTTGATTTCCCCTGGAAAAAAAGACTCCCAGCCTTTTCCAAAGAAGGAAAAAGGTTCCCAGTTGACTCCATGGTCCTGTTGCCCTATCCCTCTTTGCCAGTGGTGGGCCACCAGGCTAACTCAGGGTGGAAGGCAGTTCCTTGGACCCCTCAAACTCCTCTGCCTTTGCCATCACCTGCCTTCATCATCATCCACCATCATATCCAAACATGTCGCAGGACAGGATTGCTTAAAGGAGACGAGGAAGGAGGCCAAGCTGCCAGAGGAGACTCCGACATGCCATCAGCAGAGACAAGTTGGTGACAGGAACAGCTTGGGCTCTGCGTGGCTGTAAGCCCTAAGATTTGGGGCTCCAGCCAGGGGTAGCTGGTGAGTTGTGTTGAGGCTAGAAACGAGTATTAGGTGCAGGGATACTCACAGCACAGGGGTGCTGTGTCCAGCCTCAGGATGCTGTGAGGAGCAACCCGGAGCTCAGCTTCTGGAAGGTTATTGCACCTGCTGAGGTTATTCCAGGCTGCTGAAACCAGGAGCAGGTCTTGGTGTGAGGACCATCCTGCAGCCTGTGCAGTGTCCCTAGTCTGGTCCAGGGTTTGGTAGGTTTCTTAAGGGATGAAAATGCCAATTACTCTTGAGGAGTTGCCAGGTGTTGGTGTGGGGACAGTAAGGGGCTCCCAGCTTCTCTCATGTCATTGCCATTTCCCCTCTGTTGATGGGAATCTGTTCCTTTGATTGCAGCCTCTCCATCCCTTCCAGTTAACCCAGTGATTTTGCACCAGTCACACCAACCCCACAGTGCCTGGCTTGGCAAGGGACCTGTTTGTCAGCGTTGGTGGGGAGCCCATCTTCAGTGATGCTGTGGAGCCTCAGACCCAGCATGGGCTGTTTGTGGGCAGGAAGGCACCTGTGGCATTTGGACACCTCTGGCATTGGGACAGCCATGGCATTTGGGCACAGGGATGGGTGCTCAGCAGCTTGGCAGCCAAATTCACCCACCATCACCACGAGGGAATTAGGGGAGCCCCTGTCTGGAGAGCCAGGCACAGTGTGCTGGGCTCGTTGTTTGTGTTGCAGCTGGTGGCTGCAGTAGAGAGCCAGGGTCAGGAGCCCTTGGCTCTCACCCAACCTCTGTTCTGAGCTGGCTGGGCAGCTTTGGTTGAGTTTCTTAACATGTCTGTGGCTGAACTCCTTCCCTATCGAGGTGGGTGAATCTCTTGTGTACCTATTGGGAAACTGCTCCTGAAGCAGCCGGTCTGCCAGGAGGCTGCACCGGGAGGAGCCGGGTGTGGGTGGCCACAGCGGACGTGCCTGTGGATGGAGAGGCGACAGGGATGGGTGATTCCTGCGGAGGAGGGATGGACGTCACCTCTTTGGGTCTTGATTTTGGTTGTCTGTCCTGAGCCCCAGCACGAACCCACCATATGTCAAGGCGGGGCCACCCCGGGCTGTCACAGGGCAGGTTGGGTGAAGCTGCCACCTCCTGCCACCTCCAGAGGCTGCCACCACCATTGGAGATGGCTGGTGCTCTGTGGGATAGCAGCTAATTAGCTCCTCCAGCTGGTTTATTGACTTNCCCGGTGTGTCGGCACAGGGGTGCTGGGCCGGGCGAGGGCACGCCTGGCTCCGCGCAGCCGGCACAGCCGGCGCCAGGCGAGTGCCTCGGGGGGGTAAATACGGGTTTGTGCCGGGCCGGCTGCCAGCGAGGCGGGTGAGGTGCCCGCCCCAGCCGGCCGCTCCCCGGGTGCCCCCTGCACCCCACGAGGAGCCCAGCCCAGCCTGGCATCCCCTGCCATGGGAGTGCAGCCCGTGGGGAAACCGAGGCACAGGCAAAGGAGGCTGCTTGGGAATGCACCGTGCGGGGCTGTGCCACGGTGGGGACCCAAAGGCCGAGGGCCGGAGCCGGGGCGTGCCAGGGATGAGGGTCCCGGCCTCGTCTGGTGCTGGGCGGCCGCTCTGCCTTCGCCAGGGCCGGCGGCCGGCCCGACATTTGTAAGCAATTTGCCGGAGCGTTCCGGAGGTGCTTCCCGCTGCCGCTTGGCAGCCAGACGCCGCACAGAAGCTCGCTGGCTCCCTCGAGGCCTCGCTCAGGCCCGGCCCTGCGCTGCGGAGCCGCGTCCTGTCCGGGCAGGCGCCGAGCAACGCGGCGGGCCCGGGGCAGAGCGGGCCGGGAGCCTGGCGGGACCCCTCGCAGGGGTCGTGCTGGGGAGCAGGGCCGGGCAGGGGGAACCCACGGCTGGAGTTAACCCTTGGGGTGCACCAAGCTGGGTTTTCCCTGGAAATAACCCCTTCGGGGTGTGTTGTATTTCAGCGCTGGGTCCGTGTTCTTCCCGGGGTGTGTGTGTGCTCCTGGTGGGGAGTAGGGGTTGCGGGTCAGTCCTGAGAGTGCCCCCGCCCCAGTGCAAACACAGCGGGGGTGATGATGTGGCTGGGAAGGATCTGGGAGGGACACAAATACTTGGGGTTTCCCAAGGTACACAGTGTGCCTGCATCCCTCCCTAGGCCCTGGGGCATGGACAGCTTGGAGGGATTTATCAGTGTATTGCTGTGGGGAATCTGAGGCACTGAGAGTGGGGAATCGAGGAGGACATAGCCAATCCCAGTGCTGTAGCTGGATTAACCCTGCAGCCCTTTCCCAGCCCAGATCTGCAGTCCCCTGCACCTCTGAATATGCCAGTCTGAGAGGGCTGTGGGATTGGGAACAGCTTGGCCAAACCTCTGCTGAGCTCCAAAACATCTATGTGGAAAAAGATGGGTGCCCTGGGCACCAGCGGGGAGAGAAGGGGCTGAAGAAATGTGGGGAAAAGCTGGAGAATTGCTCAAAAGAGGCACATGGATGAACTGAGCAAGGGGGATGCAGGGAAATGTCCCATCAGCTGCCTTCCTGGTCACCGGGTCCCTGGAGTTTGAGACTGTGCAGTAGGACAGCATTGGTGCAGGGGTCCAAGCTGCCTGGCTGTGCTCTGCTTCCCCTCCATCCATCCATCCATCCATCCATCCATTCCTCTCCTTTCCCATGCCTTTTTGCTGGGGTACCCAGATGCTTTCCCACCCACACTTCACCTTCCAGCCTTGCTGCAAACCCTCCAGCTCTCCAAGCAGTGATCTACCCAGCTGCAAACCAGGGATGAACTCTTTCCCTGCCTTCCCAAGGTGGATCCAAGCATCTAGGAAGGGAACACTGCTCCAAAGGGAACACTGCTCCTGGCTCTCCTGTTTGTAACCTGCTGTTTTCTCAGCCAGCCACACCATGCCCATGCAGTCCTGCCCTGTGTCCTGACCTGGCTGGGCTGCTGCAGCAGGGAACAAATTTGAGGAATGTTGCTCAGGGAGATGTGGATGCTGACAGCTGCCTGGGAGCAGGCAGGGACACCCACCATGTCCTGGGACCCCACAGCCCTGCTTACTGGACCCCACTAGCTAGCTCCATCCCCTTGAAGGTGGGGTTAGAGATGGAATTTTGGGGTGAGCTCTCCCTCTCTAAATAGTGGGTGTTGCTCAACTCCAGGAGCAGCCCCCAGGGGCTGTGGAATGCTTCTGCCTCTTCTGGAGGTGCTGGTGTTGATTGGGCATCTCCATCCACCCCCTCTCTTTTCCCAGCATTGCAGTCCCAGTGATCATCATTCAGTGTCCGCCCCTCCTGCCCTGGGTAAGGACCCCTCTTCCTCCTCTTCTTCCTCCTCCCCTTCCTGCCCTTTTCCCGTGGCAGTTTTCCAGATGGTGGGAGCAATCCCAGTGGTTACAGCTGCTCCAGAACTCAGATCAGAATTAGCCAATTTACATATGAAATGTTATTTTTTCCTGGCTGCTGAGGTCAAGAGAAGCAACTTGTCCTTGATGAAGACCCAGGATCCTGGGCTCTTGGGACTGGGAGGGAAAAGTGGGAGCTCTGCTGAGTGCTTTGGGAGCCAGTTCGTTTGGGAAGGGCTGTCGGGATGGTGGCTGAGGCTCAAAGACAAACAGTCCCTGGAAGAGCTAATTAGGGTGATCCTGTCCCGATCCCCTCAGCTGTGGTGAGGAGTCACGAGCCCTTCACCAGCAGCCACTCCAAGCCCATTTTGTGTTAATTAGGCTGTTTACAAAACACTGTAAATTGCAATAATGAACACCCCGTCCTTGGTTTCCTTTAATTATCCATTTGCATGATGAATGAGCCAGCCCCTCTTCAGCCCTTCTTTTCCAGCAGAGGAGTCACACAGCCCAGTATGGCTTTGTATGGGATCTGTCATGCAAGGTGGGCAGAGACCTAGGAGAGAGGGAGAAGAGAATTGAGGAGGAGGAGGAGAGGAAGGAAAAGCAGAGGGATCTGTAGTCCTGGAGATCTACCTGGCTGCAAGAAAGGGGGCTCCTTCCCCAAGACCAACCACATTAGAGTGGGGTTTGAGCAGCTGTTTCACCCCAGGCTTGGAGCCTGGCACTCAGACTTTGATTTTCTGTAGGAAAAAGTACAGAAACCATTCAAAGCATTTAATCCCCCCTGGCTTGGCGATGGGGCTGCCTGGAAGGGCAGAGGAGGAGAGGCAGTATTTCTTGGCCCCCCACATACCTTCCTCTTTCTTTCCCTTTTGACTTGGCGGATGAATTCCAGAGATGTTAATCCGCTCTCAACCCGTCGGTGAAGAATAAAATGTCCTCTCTGTGTGGGAGGATGGAATCCATTCGAATGAATTGTGGGAAGGAGCAGGGAGTTGGGGGAGCACTGGGTGTGAGGCTGTGCTGAGGGTGGGCTGAGCATCCTCTGGCCAGAGGGGAGGGAGGGATGGGCAAGGGGAAAGGGATATCTGAGGTGGCACAATCTTTGGGTCCCCAAAGGGGAGGGAGGGCTGGGCAGGGGGATGGGGATATCTGAGGTAGCACAATCCTTGCATTCACAGCTGGAAGCTTCAGCCTCTGCCCTGGCCATAAAAATGCCAACCATGTGGTCTGTGGGCCAGGGCTCAGTGGCAGTGGCAGGCACGGGGAATGAGTGGGGGGCAGAATGGCCCCACTCAGCAGTTCTGGGGTGTCAGTGCCTATAAAGGGGAGGGAAGCGCTGTTCCACTGAGCCAGGGTGGCAGGAGCTGCGGGGTCTGACCCATCCCGGGGGCACACAGAGATCGGGCAGGAGAGATGGAGGGAGGAAAGTGCTGAGCTCGAGCTGGGTCAGCCCACTGAGGGTTTGTGGAGGTGAATGTGGAGGCAGAGGAGAGCAGAGGAAAGACCCCGGGATGGGCCAGGCGCTGTTCTGTGCGTTGGGAGGTCAGTGTGGCTGTGGGGTGGGGTTCTTGTGGGGTCTGCAGGCTCTGCCACCTGCCCTGACCTTCACCTCCTGTCTCTGCAGAGCTCCTGGGATCTGCCAAGCGCCTGAACGTGAACTACCAGGATGCAGACGGGTGAGTGCTCCCCTGGAGAGTGCTGGGTGCTGCTGCCAGCCCAGGTGGGCTCCTCTCCCCAGTATCCAGTCAGTCCTGCAGCTCAGGGTATCACACAGCTTTGCAGGGGAGCTGGAGAACACAGCAACATCCCAGAGCCATGGCAAGCCCTACAGAGGCAGAGCCAATGCCTGTCTGGATCTAAGCTGAGGGCTGTGCTCAATCCATCCTGAAAATCCTTCATAAATCCCTTCTGTGTCCCCTTTTGGGATGGGGGTGAGTAGGGATGGCAGCAGGTCCAGCCAGTGCCCTGTTTCCCCCTGGGCGAAGCCCAGAGGAGCACCCAGCCGGCCTCAGTGTCTGCACGTGCCTCTGTTTAATATCCCAAAGGCAAAATCCCATTGTTTTGGGGGGAGTTGGAGAAAGAAAAGATGAGGTTGCCAAGTGACCACAGCATATTTGTGTGGCTCATCACTTCCAAAATCCAAGTACTTAATAAGCTGGGTACTGAGAGTTAAAGAAACCACAAAGGCCCATAAAATAAATAAGCACATTATTCTTATTGAATTAACTCTGACCTGTCAGTCATTAGCATTGTTTTTATGTGCTGTTGTTGTACCTAATTTCTACATGTTTTCTTTTGGAGGACTCTGTAGGAAGAGGTGTCCATGATGAGTCCTAACAGGCCAGTGGGGGGGTTGGGAACCTGCAGGATGGCGCAGTCTTAAAATAATACTGTACAGATGGAGCTTAATAGAAAAAGAATTTAATAATAGAAGCTATGATCTGATTCTGATAAGACACAGGGTTTGTGCTCAGGCAGCTCCAGGAGGGCTGATGGTGGGAACTGGGGTAAAAGGGTCTGTTCCCTGCCCAAGGGACAAGGGCAGGGCACTGGGTTTCGCTGGGGCACAGGAAGGGGATGATGGGGAGGTGAGACACGAGCATGGGGATGGCAGTGTGTGTCCTGGGAGAGCCATGGTGCTGGTGGTGTCCTCAGCATCACCTTGCTCAGGGCTCAGAGAGGATGAGGTGGGCAAGTGTGGGTTTGTGCAGCCACCTCCGGGCAGAGTGGGACCCCACAGGATTGGGTCGGGGGGATTTTGTACCCCCCCCATTCACACTTTGAGGTTTTCCTGTGGCTCAAGGATGTGGTGGGTGTACTGGAGGGGGGAGCAGCCATCTCTGCTGGGGTTAGTGTTGAGACTTGCACAGTCTCAACACTAATTTGTGCAGGGATTTGTGGATGCTCTGGGACTGCAGATTATGAGGAGAGCCATGCTGGATGAGCTGCATCCCCAGCATTGGGTATGGACACTGCAGAGCCCATCGGAGCCCCACGCTGGTGCTGTCAGGAGCCCCCACGTCCCTTGGAGCTGCACACGGGCTAATCCCCGGTGGCACAGGGACTCCTTGCTTGGCCTTGGCCTTTCACGTGATGGCTCGGGGGGAGTGCCAGGCAGACAGGCCCCTTTCACAGCCCCAAGACACTGGGTTCTTTCATTACCAGAGGCCTCCCACGCTCTGCCGTGGGCTCCTGGCAGCGCTGCTGGCATGGGGAGGGGGCAGCTGGCTGAGGGGGCAGGAGTGGCCACAGGGCTGATGTGTTTGCTGGATGCGTGAGCAGTACTGGGGCTGCCTGGCTGCTCCATGGAGGGGGAGATGCATCTCCATCCTGTCTGTTTCCCCCAACAGAGGGCTTGGGGTGAGGGACTCCCAAGCACACAAATACTTGGGGTTTCCCAAGGTACACAGTGTGCCTGCATCCCTCCCTGGGGGCATGGACAGCTTGGAGGGATTTATCAGTGTATTGCTGTGGGGAATCAGAGGTACTGAGAGTGGGGAATCGAGGAGGACATAGCCATGAACAGCCGGTGACAATCCCAGCCCTCAGCCCATGTCACCATGCAGGGGGTGGCTGTGGGGACAGCACCGTGGGGCTGGGGGCCGGGCTGAGCCCTGCCTCGTGCCACAGGTTCTCAGCGCTGCACCACGCAGCCCTGGGCGGCAGCCTGGACCTCATCTCGCTGCTGCTGGAGGCACAGGCCACCGTCGACATCAAGGACAGCAACGGTAAGGGGTGACCTCGGGCACGGCCCCTCCGGCCACCAGCGCAGCCCCCCGCGCCGGGCCAGGGACCGTGTCCAGCCCTGCTGAGCCCCACTGCCCACAGGGATGCGGCCCCTGCACTACGCAGCGTGGCAGGGCCGTGTGGAGCCCGTGCGGGTGCTGCTCCGTGCTGCCGCCTCTGTCAACATGGCCTCGCTGGATGGGCAGATCCCGCTGCACCTCTCAGCGCAGTACGGCCACTACGAGGTGGTAAGTGAGAGCCCAGAGCCACCCACGTGCCCTCCCCAGGGCTCTCTGGGGTACATGGGTGGGGCAAACCCCGCCATGCCGGGTGGGAGGGAGGCAGGGCTGCGGGGTGATGCTGAGCCCCTGCACATTGTTGCTCCCCTGCAGTCGGAGATGTTGCTCCAGCACCAGTCCAACCCCTGCCTCATCAACAAGGCAAAGAAAACACCGCTGGACTTGGCCTGCGAGTTCGGGCGGCTGAAGGTGGGTGCTGTGGGCTCTTCTCTGGGGGCAGCTCTGGAACCCACTGGCTCCTCCGGGAGCAAAGCGCAGGTTCTGGCTATGTCTGTTCTCCCTCCACCACGAGACTCAGAGCCTGGCAGGCAGCACCTGCCTCCCCCCATGGCCAGACATGGCGGGATCCTGAACCTTGGAGCCGTGGGTTTTGCCCCTGACCTCACAGCAGGGCAGCGTCAGGCTGGGAGAGAAGCCAGGAATTGTTGCTCCTGGTTCTCCACAGCCTCCCCCCACCCACCCCAGCTTTGCTCACAGTTAAGCACAGATAGGCTGAGCTGGCTAATCCCAGCAAGCTCTGAGCATCCAGCCCTACTCCAGGTCCCCAGCACAGTTCATGGGGACAGGGCCACCTCATACCCTGGCCCAGCCAGCATCACCGGGTTGGGCTGGAGAACGGCCAGCCAGACTGTTCTGTGCCCCTCTGGGAGGGGACCAGGGGGATATTTCCATTTTTGGAGTATCTATAATGTCTGCAGCTATAAACAGGGCAGTAAAAATAACTCCTCTGTGCCTCTGGGTTGACCTGAGATGCTGAGAGTTGCTCTGGGCTGGAGAGACTGGAGGTTTTTAGGGCTTGGTCTGAAAAGCCTGATTATAGGAAGACTATTTCTGGCTGCTGTGACCTTTTACAGCTCCTCACGATAGTGTGGCCATGCCAAGCACTGTCCAGCTCCAGCCAATCCTGGGGCTGTGGATGGGAGTGGCAGGATGGGGAGTTGTGGGCTGGCCCCATGGATGAGCCCCTCACTGGGAGGGTGCAGGTGGGGGTACGTGCACCCTGTTGCTCACCAGTGTCTCATGCAGGTGGCCCAGCTGCTGCTGAACAGCCATCTGTGTGTCGCCCTGCTGGAGGGACAATCCAAGGATGCCACTGACCCCAACTACACCACTCCGCTGCACCTGGCAGCCAAGAACGGGCACAAGGAGATCATCAGGTAACTCCCTGCCCTATGCTGGAAAAACCCTTCAGGGCTTCAGTCCTGCTTCCTCCCAAGCACACCTTCCTCCTGCAGGCTTCAGCCCCTCATCCCCAAAGCAAATGCAAGGTGTTGTCCCCTTCCCATCGCAAAGCAGCCAAGTGCCTGCCCTGATGTCCCTGTCCTGCTGTTCATACCTCTCCCTCCTTCCTACCAGGCAGTTGCTGAAGGCTGGGATTGAGATCAACAAGCAGACAAAGACAGGCACAGCCCTGCACGAGGCTGCGCTCTATGGCAAAACAGAGGTGGTGCGGCTCCTGCTGGAGGTGAGGGACAGAGCTGCATGGGGGGACAGCCCCTGGGGGGCACCCAGCACCCCTTACCCTTTTTCCTTTGCCTCCCTTGGGTGTGGTGGCAGGGAGGGATCTGGCCTTGACCATGTCTCCTCCTGGGCAGGGCGGTGTCGATGTGAACATCAGGAACACCTACAACCAGACAGCGCTGGACATTGTTAACCAGTTCACCACTTCACACGCCAGCAAGGATATCAAGCAGCTGCTGAGAGGTGAGGTTGGGACGGCACTGAGAGGGGCTTTTTCCCCCTGGGATCTGCTTGGGTTCCCAGTGCTCCTGAACAGCCTATACCAGTGCCAGCATCCCAGTCCCCTCTCACATGTGCCCCCATCGTGGGGCAGTGTCTGGGGATTGAGTCCTTCCTGCATTATTAATGTTTTCTTCTCTCCTCTCCTTGCTCTTGCTTTATCTTTCTGCCCTCCCTGGCCTCCTTTCTTTCCTCTCTACGCTCTGGCACCTTCTTTCTTCCTCTGTCCCTTGCCTTCAGAGGCATCAGGAATCCTGAAGGTCCGAGCTTTGAAGGATTTTTGGAACCTCCATGACCCGACTGCTCTCAATGTCCGAGCAGGAGACGTCATCACGGTGAGGCTGCTCTCTGCTCCCCATCCCCCTGCCCCACCATGGCTCCAGGTACCAGCCCCATCCCTCCTGTCCCATGGCAGGTCCTGGAGCAGCATCCAGATGGCCGATGGAAGGGGCACATCCACGACACTCAGAAAGGCACCGATCGGGTCGGGTACTTTCCCCCCTCCATTGCTGAAGTCATCAGCAAACGGACAGGTCAGTGGCCATCCTGAGCATGCTGGGGACAGTCCCCTGTGTGAAACCTTCCCAGCCTTCCCAGCACCTCCTGTTGGACAGGTCCTGCAACCCTCGCTAGCTAGGGGGAGTGGAAGGACTTAGGGTTGGATACTAATCTGGGGGTTGTGGCTCAGCTCTGCCCCCCTCCCTGCCTCCTGCATGAGCTCTGACCACGCGTGTTTTGTCTTTGAATGCAGGCATGGTTGTCCCCCGCGTGGCACCCACGCAGCAGCGCCAGGGTCCCCCTGGGGCCCTCCTGGCTCCCCCTGGGGGGCTGCAGCACCTCCCCGACGAGCACCCAGCAGCCCCGAGCGGCCCAGCGGCCTTTGGCCACCTCACCCTAACCCGGACGGCCCCAGGCCCTGACAGCTCAGGTCAGGGGAGCACCTGGGGAGGGAGAGGGGCTGGGGACCTTCCCCTGTTCCCAGCCCAGCCTGGGCAGCGGCACAGGGGGAGACTCTCCCCCCACCTCTCCATGGGGAAGCAGCCAGATGAGAGGGAGCAGATGCAGGAAAAGGGAGTTTTGGGGAGCCCTTAGAGCAGCCCCTTCTCTTCCTGTGTCTCAGCCCTCAGGCAGTGTGTCCCTTGCCAGCCCAGGTCACCCTGTCTGTGTTGTGCATGCTGGGAGGTGGGAGGGAACTGATGCATTGTCTGTGGCCGGAGGGATCTTGTGGGAGACTGTTGTTTACTGGCATCACTGTGTTGGCACACAAGTCCTTGCTGGAGACCTCTGTGCCCTGTGTTACCCCTGATCCTGGGGTGCTGCTGACGGGCTCCCTGCTTACCCCGAGCAGCAGGAGACAGGAACAGCGTGGGCAGCGAGGGCAGCATCGGCAGCATCCGCAGCGCTGGCAGCGGCCAGAGCACCGAGGGCACCAATGGGCAGAGCACCAGCATCCTCATCGAGAATGCCAGGGTAGGTACCAGCCCCTGCTCCTCCTGTGCTGCTTCCCTCTGCTGGCTCAGGCTGGAGATGGAGCCCCATACGCTTCCATGGCCCCTCCTAGCAAAGGAGAGGCTGCTGGAGTTGAGCATCCTACACCAAACACCTACTTGGTGCCAGGACTCAGCAGGGAGATGCTCCTGGGGAGACCCCAGTTGTCCCCCAAAGCACAGCTGGCCTTCTTGAGTGGAGCTGGAGGCTGTGGTTGGCATCACAGAGCATCTCCACCATGTGCTGTGTCACATGAGAGGATAATAAAAGACCCTGGGCCAAATCCTGCCCAGATCTCTTGCTGGGGGCCAGCCTGTTGCTGGGTGAAGCTGTGCCCAGCAGCCCAGCATGGGGACCTCCACTCTGCTCCTGGGGGTGTGACAAAGCTGGTCTCCAGAGCAGGGTCCTTCCTCCACTCACTCCTCTCCCTCAGCCTCTGCCCTCCACTGGTGATGACCTCCAGCAACACCTTTTGGGATCAGAGCCACACAATGGGACCTCCCCGGCAGGTGAGGGCTGTCCCTACTCCATAGGGCCTTGGGGACAGCTTTCCCCCCAGCCCTGGAGGCTGTTTGCTGTGTAAGTGCCCCTATGACAGTTCTCTCTCCTTTCTGCCAGGGCCACAGGGCCTCCAGACTCCAGGCAGCTGCCCCACTGGAGACAGGCTCTTCTCCCACCAGTTCTTGCGTCCTGAGCAGCTCCTCGAAGGGAAGGTAACTGGGACAACTGGGGAATGGTGGGCTGGGTGAGAGGGCCATGTTTGGGGCACTCAGCCCAGCTCTCACTGCACCAGGGACACAAAGAACTGGGTATTGAGGGCAGTGGGAACAAGTGGGTCTTGCCCAGGGAGATACTGTCATTGTGCCTGGAGCAGCCAAGTTCTTCCAGCCCCTGCAGCCACCACCATGGGCTGTGCTGAGTCCCACCCTCTCCCCAGGATGGAGAAGCCATTTACAACTGGCTGCGTGAGTTCCAGCTGGAGTCATACACTGTCAACTTCCTCAACGCTGGCTACGATGTCCCCACCATCAGCCGCATGACCCCGGAGGTGAGGCAGGTCCTTCCCCACCCTGAGCTGCCTGCAGTGAGTACCCACTGCCCCAAGCTCCCTGGGCCACTGCTGACCACGGCCCCACTCTGCTCCCATTAGGATCTGACAGCCATTGGCGTGACCAAACCAGGCCACAGGAAAAAGATCTCCACGGAAATCGGGCAGCTTAGCATCGCTGAGTGGCTGCCCAACTACATCCCGGTGAGTCCCTGCCACTGAGGCTTTGGTCACCCTCTTTTTCCAGGTCTTTTCTCAGAGCTCTCTGACCCCAAGGCAGGACAGGATGGGGTCTGTAAGTAAATACACATTGCAATGGCTTTGATTGCATTAAAGCAGTCAGAGACATCCTAAAAACACAGTCTCCTGGGCAGGGCAGGGCAGGGAGGGGATGCTGAAGGTGCTGCCCATTCCTCAGTCCTCAAAGCAGTGGCTCCATGCTCTTTCCAGGCTGACCTGATGGACTGGCTCAGTGCCATTGGGTTGCCTCAGTACCACAAAAAGCTGGTGAACAACGGCTACGACTCCATCACCATTGTGACAGACCTGACGTGGGAGGATCTACAAGAGATTGGCATCAACAAGCTGGGTGAGTCCCTCGTGCTGGAGTGGCCCAGGGCAGCCAAGTTTCCCACCCAGGTCCGTCCTCACGCGCCGTTCTCCCTCAGGCTGGGAGGTGCAGGCATGTCCTGAGCACCCGGAA
This sequence comes from Lanius collurio, assembly GCA_020086605.1. Lineage (NCBI taxonomy): Eukaryota > Metazoa > Chordata > Aves > Passeriformes > Laniidae > Lanius > Lanius collurio. Next base: position 5,224,514 of record JACBWW010000037.1, on the reverse strand, counting down.
AGGGCAGTTCCCAGCTGTCCCTAAGAACTCTCCTTGGCCAGCTGGAGCTGGGCCCAGTCAGGTGAATGCCAGCAGTAGTTTGTCTCCTCCCATAGGCAGTGTTTGGATAACCCCGAGGCCTTTGCCCCAGCGTGTGACATAACTACTACTCTTCTTGGCCAGGAAACAAAGGCCTTGGGGGCTGGAGCTGACCTGATGTCCCTTTCCTTCCTGCAGGCCACCAGAAGAAGATCATGTTGGCTGTCAAGAAGCTCAGAGACCTCCGCAAAAGCCTCAACCAAGCAGAAGCAACTCTGGCAAGACGCAAAGTCCCTGGTTCCCTGGACATTGTCACCATCGAGTCGCTGGAGAATGGGGAGTGCCAATCCCCACACACACCCAAAATGACAACCTTCCAGGACAGTGAGCTCAGCTATGAGCTCCAGACAGCCATGTCCAACAGCTGCCACGAGACACTCGGCATCAAGAGCAGCCAGGGAATGTCACGGAGCCAGGAGAGCATCGGGGTGCGGTCGCGGGGCTCGGGACACTCGCAGGACAACGTGCTGTCCCGGCGCCTCTCCAGCCCCTCGCAGGAGAGCCTGGGCAGCGGCGAGAGCAGCAGCAGCAGTGGGCAGTCCTGTGCACCCCCCCGCAGCAAGGAGAGCCCGGTCAGCCTGCTGGGCCGGCCCAGCCCCGAGCCCTACGGGAAGCTCTTGTCCCCTGAGGGGCTGAATGGCTTTGCCAATGGCGGCGGGGGCAGCCCTCTCAAGGAGAGGAACCTACCCGAAGGCACGGATCAGTACACCCGGCCTGTGGCTCAGAAAGGAGCTGGGACTCCAGCAGTCACTCCCTGTACTCCTCCCCAGACTCCCAGCAAGGGAACAGCCCCCTACGTCTTCATGTACCCACATGTCTCCCTGAAATCCCCAACGGTCCCGAATGTCCTGGGAGCGGAGCAGCCCAAGGCCCTGGCACACCCATACCCCTCCATCTCCCCTGGACAGAAGAGCAGCCTGCAGACATCAGCCCAAAAAGGCTTCTCCTACCTGCACAGCCAGTGCGGCCCCACGGAGCCGCCCACCACAGCCCCCACGGCCGGGGAGCAGCACACCGGGGGCGAAGGCTTGAAACACAAGAAGCGCTCTCACAGCCTGAACCGCTACGCACTGTCAGATGGGGAGCACGAGGAGGAGGAGGGGGCCCCCAGCAGCACCCTGGGCTCCTACGCCACGCTGACACGGCGGCCGGGCCGCAGCCAGATGCCACGGGCCTGTCTGCAGGCGGATGCCAAGGTGACCCGCAGCCAGTCCTTCGCTATCCGGGCCAAGCGCAAGGGCCCTCCGCCGCCACCTCCCAAGCGCCTCAGCTCCGTGTCCAGTGCCCTCGCTGCCGAGGCAGATGGCGAGCAGCCCCCCAACCCCGAGCGGCAGCCCGCAGCCCCCCAGGATGTGGTTGACACGGGTAACACCCCCAGTGATGCCGGCCGTGGCAGGACAGTGAAGAGCCTGGCGACTGCGCTGGAGGGAACACCAAGTGCGAGTCCATCCAAGCCCCTCCTAGCCCCAAAACCACTGCACCTGACTCAGGACTGTCTCCCCCGGGCAGATGTGGGTGAGGAGTCCCATGATGGCGGTGACACCAGCAGTGCCACGCTCTCCGATGGCAGCAGGGACCCCTTTGAGAGTGGCAAGCCACGGAGACGGACAGTGAGTGAGCCCAGTGCTCCTATGACAGAGGTGGCTGTGCAGGGTGAGCGGGAGGATGCCTGCTCGGACACAGAGGAGGAGGCCAAGCCGGGGGTGTCCTCTTCATCATCCCAGAACAGCTCCAGTGAGTGCATCCCCTTTGCAGAAGAAGGCAATCTAACCATCAAACAGCGGCCAAAGCCCAGCGGGCATCCCAAGGCTGACACGGCCGTGCTGGACACAGAGCCTGGTTCCCAGCCAGCAGAGCCCCAGGGCTCCACTGGGAAGGAGCCAGCAGCCCCCACTGTGACCAAGGAGCCGCCCGTGCTGGAGTTCAACCTCACTGAGTCGGACACGGTGAAGCGCCGGCCGCGCTTCAGGGAGCGGGAGCCGCTGCAGGCGGTGCTGAAGGCGTTCAGCATGGCGGGGCAGGCAGAGGCGGGGGGCACCCCCACACCCCAGTATGCCCAGGCCCAAGCCGTGAGCATCGTGGGCCCCCCTGCCCCGGCACCACGGCCCACGCTGGCTGGGGATGCCTTTGACGATGACAGCGTGGAGTTCAAGATTGCTGAGATAGAGAAAAGCATCTTGTCGCTGGAGAAAGGGATGAAGAAGGCCCCAAGCCCCACCAAAGCCCCCAGCCCCACAGAACTGGTTGGCACGGCTGTGGTGAGGACACCCACTCCAGGTATGGGGGTTTGTGGAGATGTCCCCAAGGTGGTGGGGGGGGGGGTTCCCTCCCGTGTCAGTGTGGGCGGTGAGGAGGACCTGTGTCACCACCTACCATGAGTCCCCTTCATTTGCAGATGTCCCTGCCAAGCACACCTCTGTGGCATCCACTAAGCTCGTCTTCTCTGGACCCAAGACCATCTACCAGCAGGTCCTGCAGCCCTCCCGCCACACTGTTGCTCCCTGGGCGGCCACTGAGGCAGTGCCAGATGTGATCGGGTCCCTGCCCAGTCCCGGCTCAGTGACACTGGAAACGGGCAGCAAGGTGTCAGCAAAGCCTTTGTCAGCTGCCCCAGGGACCACCCTGGCCCAGCAGCGGCTGGAGCAGACCAACTCCAGCCTGGCTGCCACACTGCAGGCGGCAGAGAAGAAGATCACAGTGGAGGAGGCAGAGAGGTGAGGGAAATATTGGGGCTGGGCCCCTTGAGGGGGGTTGTGAAGGTCCCAGGGTGGGCAGGAGAAGGGCTGTGCATGGGCACATCATGCCTGCACCACACAGGGCACGTGTGCTCAAGCCCAGCTCTGTGTTGAGTTCCTGCTGCTGGGTTGGGTCCAGCCTCGCCAAACCTTCCCTGTCAGCACCTGCAGCCTTTGGGCAGTGCTTTGACTCTCTCCTTTTTTCCTCCCCAGCCACCCTGGGACTGCACACTCAGCCAAGAACATCTTGGAAGACATCAGCAACATGTTTGACGACCTGGCCGACCAGCTGGATGCAATGCTGGACTGAGGCTTGCTCCCTCCTTCCCCTCCCTGCCTCTGGCTGCTCCACCAGTGCCCCTCATGATGGGGCAAGAGAGAACCTGGCACCGAGTGGTGCCTGCAGGTCTCTCCAGCCACCTCCCTCCCCGCACTTTGCACTGCGGCTGGGAACACAGCTGCCCTCCTTGCCCACCCCTGGCTCTTGTGTCACACGTGCCAGCGTGGCCTTGGGCCGGTTTCTGAGGGGGTCAAGCATTTCCCACCAGACTGGTAGCAGGAGGAAAGCCCAGAGGGGCTGCACATGCAGTCCCGGAGGCCACGGAGAAGCCCTCGTTCCCTTGCACAGAGCTGAGGAGCCTCCACAAGGGACCTTTCTCTTTCCCCGCTGCATTGTTGAGTCCTGCCTCTTATTATTTATCCCCTGCCAACAATGTGTCACAGGAGAGACCTCCCCAGGCAGCCACCACCGAGCTGGCGATTCACTGAGCAGCCCCAGCCCCGGCCAGGCCTGACAGCAGCTAAAAGAAGACAGGGCTTGTCACAATTTGGCAGCTTGCGGAGTGAGAAGGAACCTTTCTGCTTTATTTGCCGCTTTTCCAAACGCCTCAGCGTCAGCCAGCGTGAAATCCAAGTGGATCAAAATCCCTCCAGTGGGACCCACAGATCCCTCGAGATGGGGCTGGCACAGCCTGCGGAGCAGCGGATGCTCTGCCACAGCCCTGCCGGACATGGGAGCCTTTCCACCCCTTCCCAGAGTGATGAGGATGGTGATGGCAGTGCCAAAAACCTGAGAATTTGGGCCAGTCTGTCTGGATCGCGCTGCTCAGTGGAGTTTGCCCCCTGCCAACACTGTGCCTATGCAAACTCCCACCCTGGTCCTTCCAGAGTGAAGCAGCAGCATGATTAATGCTTTTAAATTTTCTTTCTCCCCTCCCTTATCCCTTTTTTTGGGAGAAAGCAGTCCCTTTTCGCAGTACCCCTCCCTGGGGGGAGCTGCTGGCACAAACCCCGCCGTGAGCGTTGTTGGACAGTAGCAGCGTTTGGGACGTGATCCTCCCCCGCGGCTGTGCAGCCCAGCACGGGAGCTGACCCCGGATGCACCGCGGGAATTCGGCTCGGGAGGAGCGAGTTTGGCTGCCGTGGCCGCAGCGGGGGAACGGCAGCGAGAGCTCCCTGCGTCCAGGAGGGAGGAGCGGCTGCATCGCTCCGAGACACATTTCTCTCGCAGGGTCTGCTCAGTAGTGCATGGCTAAATATGTCCAAGAGCCCCGAAGTTGGCTCGCACTCGGCATGCCAAGCAAATGAAAGCATTGGAGCACCAGAAGGAAACCGAAGATTGTGCTGAAGTGCCATTTGCTACAAAAATTCCAAACTAAGGGAAAGAAAAATCCATGTATTTCCCTTTTTTTAATAAAAAAAAACAAACCACCAATTCAAAACCAAACTGGAGAGGGAGAAGGTGGCTGAGAAGGCAGCTGCTTCCCAGTCCTGTTGGGAGTTTGGGGCTGGATTGGACTGTTTGCAGCCCCTTGTGCTGTTGCACGGGAAGGAGAGCAAAGCCCACCTGAACATTCCTGAGGGTCTCTGTGCCTGAGGGCAGCTGAGCTGCAGGCAAGAGGTGCCAGCCCAGCTTCTGGGCTAAAAAGCAAAGACAGAAAGCCCTGAAAAAGACTAAAATCCTTTCGTTGGCCAGGACTTGAGGTTAGTGTGAGGCAGGTAAGACACTTCTTCCCTGGCTCTGATTCCTGTTCCACACTGAGTGTATCCACTGCCTGTGTCTGAGTGCCACGTCATGAACATGATGTTTTCAAATAGCTACAACCAGTGGCACTTTATCAAGAGGTTCACAGAAACCCTTTAAAACTGAATTTTACTCTCATGAGTCAACCTGGGACAAACCCAGCTATGTTTTTTTTCCAATGTTGATAAACTGTAAATGTATTTTTTTTAAAGGCCAATGTATATATTTTAAATGTGATTTATTATATATATTTACTAACCAGAACTGCAAGTCTTGGGTCAGGGATAAGAGGACACTGGGGTGGAGCTGCCACTGTCTGAGCCACCTGAGGGCAGCACAACGCTGCTCTCATTGTCAATAAGGGAATTAAACATTTGATTTTGCAGAAGAATGCCTATTTTTTGAGCTCTAGATCTCTATTTTGAAGCTACTGTATGGTGTGTAAGTTATGTACACTGCAACTGGGACTAACTGACCCCAGCTGCACCTGCTCCGTGCAGCGAGACAGTGAGGGGAAAAAATAGCCCATGTAATCACCAGACTGACAACAGATTTTAAACCATCTGCTCTGTTTGTGTTAATCATGTGTTTTGTTTTCCACTAACATCCATTAAGACTAAATTCTATTAAACAGTGGGGCATATTTTACCCTTTTGATAGTTTTGCCTAGTTGTGTCCTTTGTGTCAAATGTCACAAGCTTGTCTGCTACTGCTTGAAGTCAGTTGAGGATCAGCTTTGTCCTGTCCCTTGAGTGCTCCAGGGTTCCTCAGATAATGTCCCCTGGTGAGTCCCAGTCCCCTCCAGTGAGGTTAATGTTCAATGTGAGTCTCACCACCACGGCAGTAATGTGGTGACAGCACTGGTGTCCCATGCCCAGCTCTGCCTGTGGGACACCTCCACTACCCCCCTGTGCAGGGCAGAGCATTCCTCTCCTCCTGCCTGCTCAGAGTGCAGCCACTGTTACCCCCAGGGCCTGATTTGGTCAGGACAAGCAGCCCAGGCCTCCTTATCCCACCACTGCTTGTCTCCAGTGCTCCCAGTGCCTCTTCAGCTCACCCTGGCCTTTCATCCATCCAGAGGGATTCAAACCATGCCACCAGCCTCGACTGAAGCAGTGCCTGGAATCGAGGAAACCACCACATAAGCAAACTTATTCTGTAGGAAGAGGCATCCAGAGGTGGACAGATTTGCCCAAAGCTGAGCAGAAACTGGGAGAAAGGCCAGAACTGGATCCCAGGAGCATCAAGCTCTCAGGCTGTGTCACTACAACAGAAAAATCACACCCTGTGACCCCAGCAGCCACAAACATTTTTACCTCCTTGCTTTGTTGGGTGCAAACTCGTTCCCACTCTTGGGTGTTATCCAAGACAATCATTTATTGCCATTCATATACTGGATGCTTGTGGGTCTGGGTTTGGTTTTTTTTCTTTTTTTTATACAATTTACAAGTTTTAATACAAATGAAATATTTTTACATACATCCCAAAAATTTAATATAAAATATACAGCATTTAAAAACATCTCGATGTAGGAAATTTCCTTCTGAAGCCATACACCCTTGACCCTTGGACACTTCAATGGCTGAGGGAAGGGTGGCCCTGGCAAGACTGTCCAAAAGATTCCATTCATACACTTTAGCTCCCTCCAAATCTAGCAGGGGAAGGAGGATGCAGGAAAATAAACATTTGTGATCACCCAGAGCAGGAAACCTTGAAGGTGCCTCCTCCAGCGGAAGGTGTGGCCAGCAGGAAGCCCAGGAATCTGCTGCCTTTTATCACCTACAGCAGTTCATGGCACAGGGCAAGAGCTGAGGTCGGGCTGGGGGGAAAAGTTGGGACAGCAGTGAGCAGCTCTGTGCTGCCTCTGACTCCAGCTCAGCTCTGGCACAGAGGAGATCATACCCCACTTGAGATCCAACCCTGGCATCAGGAAGGAAAGCTCATTTCTCAGGGGCCAGGTGTCACAGATCTGAAGCTGGCATTTAGTGAATTGAGGCTGAGAAAGGTGCAGCCTGGTCTCCCTGAGCCCTGCAGGTGCCAGGGGAGTGAGGGCACAGTCCAGCCTGGCTGACAAAGGAGGGCAGACACTGCTGTGGTGCAGGGGGACAGCCCTGTGTTTCCCCAGGGAACTGCTGGCTCCCTATCCCATGCAATCCTGCCAGCATGGGATCTCCACATCTGCCCCCCAAGCTGCAGGAGCTGGGTCCAGGGCTTGGAACACCCCCAGCTGCCCCCTCCAGCATCCTCTGTGTGTCCCCAGAGTTCAGGGGTTGGCTGTACCCAGCTCTGCTCCTCTACCAGCCCCACAGCAGGGTGAGGGTATTGCTTAGAGACACTCAGCCGTGTCTGTGCTCTCTGGTTATGCTGAAAAGTGAGGAAGACAAGGTGGAGCAGCAGGGCAGAGCTTGGGGGTTCCAGCCTGCCCAGGAGGGACCAGCTGCCACTTGTTAATCTCAGGTACCAAAGGGGAAGTAGCAGCCAAATATTGTAGTGTTAATACTGGGACCAAAAACAGGGCTAGGATTTACCAGCTTTAGTCAGTGTTTAGAACTAGAGTCAACATCTCCATGAGCTGCAAATATTGTGGTAGCCAAGCCTGTGTGCTCCTGCGTGACCCTTGGCTGTCAGCCCACAACAGCACCAGTGCTCCCAGTACAGGTGGGGTCTGGTCAGAGCTCAGGAGCTTGTGTGCTGCACTGGGGCAGACAATAATTGGCTGCAGCCCTCAGGGGAGGGTCCCCCCAGGCAAAGGAAGAGACCTCCAGAAGAACACTGAGCAGATGTTGCCCAGGGAGGTTGTGGCTGCCTCATCCCTGGAATTGTTAAAGGTCAGGTTAGACAGGGCTTGGAGCAACCTGGGATAGAGGAAGGTGTCCTGCCCATGGCAGGGGGTGGAACAAGATGAGCTTTAAGGCCCCTTCCAACCCAAACCATTCTGTGGTTCTGTGTGAAGGCATTAGCACAGAGGGGAGAGGCTTCCCAGCACTATCACAGACAGACATGATTGGGGGGGATTCCCTGTGCCTTGGGGAGCAAGTACTGGATGCAGCACAATCCTGGGATTGGGAAAGGAGCCATTCACCAGCTCTGTATTAGTCACAACTGCAAGTTGCAGATATCCTGCCTGGAAAGACATCCCCTCCATCTAGGGTGGGATAGGAAGGGCTCAGGCTTTATCTGGAGCTATGGCTCTCTCAAGCAGGCACATTACTGAAGCAGAACAGCAATTCGGATCACAAACAGGAGAACAGCTATAAAACCTCTCTGGTGGTTGTTAAAGAAGATAAAAGCTGGTTCAACAGGGCTGCAGGAAGCTGAGCCATGCTGGCTCCCTGCAGGCAGGCAGAGCTGCCCTCCCTCTGCACCACACCAGAGGATCACAGGCAGCTTTTCCCAAAGCCCTGTCTCATCCCTCTTCTGACACAGCCAGCACATAGCTGTGACAACGACACTAGAGGGCAGGGCTGGCTCAGCCCGGCTGTCCAGAGACCCTTCCCACTGTCCCCTCGGGAATGTGAGCTCCCAGCACTCCTGGGACTGCAAGAGGGATGGCTCCTTTGCCCCGGGACACAGGGCAGGGAGGCGGGGAGGGCATGCACAGGCACACACACACGGAGAGCAGGCAGAGATGGAAAACCAAAACGGGTTTCAATAGAGATCTCCTGCTTCAGCAGCCCTACTGGTTCCATATTCTCCTGCCAGGCCCAGGAGACCCATCTGCTCACAAAGAGGAAAGGAGTCGCTTCATTTTAGCATCACCATGATACTAACAAATACCTCTAGCAATAAATAAATAAAGGAGGAGCAGCCATAACAGGCACCAGAGCTTGCAGGCTCCCATGAGAGTACCTGGCAGGCTGGGGAGGGGCTGCATACCTGTGGGGGGATCCCTGCCTGGGGCCCGGGAAGGTGCAGATGTAGTTTGGCCAGGAGGCTGTCAGGTTTGCATGTGTGAGGGAAAACACCCTGAGCCTTTGGTGCAGCCACTCTCCTGGTGGCTGTTTGGCCCTGGCTCCAGGGAACTTGAGCTGGGTGCTTTTAAAATGGCGAATTCATCCCCAACTTGGTTTCAAACTGCAACTTCTGCCTCTTTTGGTAACGGACACGGACCCTGGAGAAGAAAGAAGAGTCAGTATGTGGAGGGGTGAAAGGTAAGACTGCCCCACTGCCATTCCTGAGCTGCCAGCCCCAAGAAGTGGGGAAGCCCCTGGGCTGGGCCCTGTGGTAGCCTGGGAGGGGAATCAAATCCAGAGAGAAACCCATCAGTCCTACCCCATCCAGCTAAATCCCATCTCCAGGGACACCAGACACAGTACAGAAAGGTCCAGAAACCCTTCCCGGGAACTGAGATGGTGAAACACCATCAGGTTTCCCTGTAATCCCCACTGCTTTTCCTCCCCAGCCCATTTCCTGAATCAATGTTCATCAGCGTTGACTCCCAGCTCTGGCTGCTCCCTGTGCTGGGAAGAACAGCCAGTCACTGCCTGCTACTCATTCTTGGCTTCAGCCACTTCCCCTGAAAACGAGTCTCACAGTCCAGGCTCTGTGTGAAGGCACATTTCCTCTGCTGTGATTCAATGCCTCTCTGTCCTCATGGGACAAGATGGAGAGAACAGCCCTCCCCAATTCCATACTGGTTTTGCATAGACCTTGGCTCTCTCCCTCCCTTTAGTTTGAGATAAAGAAATTTTGTTCTCCCTTCCTGCTCCCAATCACTGCCACTGCCCTTCTCTGACCCTCCTTCCTCCCCTGTGCTTCCTCCCTGGGAGGTGGAACATGGGCCTGCACACAATAGCCAGGTGATTTACACAATGCAATCAGCTTTTCCTTTTTGTTCCCCACCCTGTTCCCTGGGCATCATTATTTTTTGCAGCTCAAGGCCAGGCTGGAGGGAGGCTCCAGCCCCTTCTCCCCATCCTCCCTTCAACCCCCATACCTGATTTCATGCAGCTTGACAATCTCATTGATGATAACCACAAGGACCAAGGAAAGAAAACCCAGGAGCCATGAGACTGGAGAGATGGAGACGTGGTTAAAAGTCAAAGAAGAATTGAGGTTTTCCCAGAGTTTCAGGTCCAGCACAGTCTGTGCCACTTGCCCCAGCAATCTAAGATTAAAAACAGACAGAGCAAATCTCAGCAGACATGACAAGCTTCCCAGGATCTGCAGATCAGGGTTCAGGCCCAGATGAAATGCTCCCAACAGAGACCCTTCACCACTTCAACAATGGAGATCAATTGCCATGTACTTTATTCTCTTCAGCACCAGCAAACTGGTGCTGGAGTGGGCCTGGAACCCTCCTTGCATCCTGGAACACCTCCCCAGGGCCTGGGGGCACTTACACAACAGCCACAGTGAGCGTCCACCACCGGTTGGAGAGGGGGCTCTTCTTCCACAGGGGCTTGGTGCGATGGACGTGGGTGATGGATATGAACACTGCAGGGAAAAGGGGATTATTCAGCATCACACACAGATACAGCACTTTACAAGGTACATCAACACCTGCCACTCCTAAGGGATGTTGGGTTCACATCCCTGGAAGCAATCTTCCATTCAAGGCTCTTTCAGACCAGGCTCCTCACTGCAATGCCAAGTCCCTGGAATGCAGGTGGGGGCAGTGCAGTGGTTGTACAGCACACAGTTATTCACTGGGAGGTCAGTTCACAGCCTGAGAAGCTAAAACAGAGCAGGGAAAGGCCCAGGTCTGGGCACTGGGACAGGAGTGGGTGTGCTCTTGTTCCACAGCTGCACCACAAGAAAGCTCCAGCCCAGAGGGAGATTTAGCCAGAGACCCAGAGCTGTCTGCATTTGCTCAGCTTTCACTTGGGCTCTTCCAAACAGCTGCCAGGCAAAGCACCCCTGCCTTGCCTTAGTGGTCTGAGGGACACAAAAGTACTGCAACCCCCTCTCTCCAAAGCTGGAGATCAAACCAGGAAGCATTTCTGTTGGACTGGACACCTGCACATCTCAACACACAATGCTCTGCCCAGCACCATGGGGCATGAGGCACAGGGAGCAGAGACCCTTTAGGGTTCTCAGGGAGCAGCTGGACCTACTCTGCCAGGCAGTGGGTGCAGGTGATGAGGATCAGCCAGGAGTTGGCTGCATACCCCTAGAGAGGGTTTTAAAAGGCTTCCAGCTCTCAAACAGTCACAGCTGCACCAGTGCCCTTTGGAGGATGGCAATGCGGTATTTCACAAAATAGCAGCAGGGATATAAACACTTTTGAGGCAGGGAATATTTTTAGAGAGCTACAGGTGCTGCTACTAACTTTCATGAAGGCAAAAGGGATTTGGCTCTCCTGGTGAGACTGGACAGAACCAGCACTTTAGGCTGTTTGGAAGCAGAATCAGTTCTGAGAATGTTGTCTAATCTGCCAGGGCAATGTTTAGTGAGACTGGGGAATTTGTGCCTGTGCTGTGAGGCCACTGCAGTGTCTGCTTCTATCAGGGAGTTTGTGCTCTGGCATACGGGGCAAAGAAAGAGATAGAGGATGCAAGTTTTCCCCCAGAGCAGGGAATGGGGTTCTGGGAACAGGGATTTACCTGTGTGTAAAACAACCAGGCCAGCTGTAAGCTTCTGGGCTACCAGGAGAGCATTGGAAAATGTCCCAAACCAGTCAGGAGCACCATCAGCATTGCTAGTGAATGAGAGGACACAGGAAAGAAGTCAACAGTGGGCACTTAACTGTCTGACCTGTTCCCACCAGGGCCATGTCCTCCTTCACCAGCTGAGGGATCTGTGTGAGCTCAGGCTGTCCTGGTACCAGGACATCAGCAGCAGGCACTGATGTAGCCATCAAGGCTACAGGGAGAGCACCCAGCCCTGGTGGGTCATGGAAGAGGCTGAAGCTTGTTAGAGAATTGGAATCAGTTCTCCTTGGAAAGGGCAAGAGCAGTAGGATGTGTGTGCCAGGCCCAGTTCCTCACCTGTGCAGCATGATGGAGGAGCAAGCTGTGAGGTTGAGGCTGGTGGTGTTCACCCCTTTGCAGGACTCATGCAGAGTGAACCCGAAGCAGATGAGGCAGGAGCAGATGGTCAGGCTGAATTTCAGCAGGAAGCAGAGCAGGAAGTAGTGCTGAGTCTGTGAACAAGGGAAAGGAAGGACACAGGCATGTCACTGGTACAACCTCCTCCCCGTGAACCATCAGGGAATCAGTGGCTGCAAAAGACAAGCTGTAGTACAGATGAGATGCTGCACTGAGGATCTGCCCTCTGGGCATGCTGGAACAGGGGATTCCCTTCCTGGCTCATGCCATGGATCAATTTACTAAACGAGCCAGGAAGGNAGGGGATTCCCTTCCTGGCTCATGCCATGGATCAATTTACTAAACGAGCCAGGAAGGCACAGGGCCTCAGCTATGCAACAACACTGGGACAAAACAGAAGAGAAAAATGTGTGGACAATTTAAAGCTGAGGGGCTACCTACCTTCTTGGGAATGGAAGTCAAGTTTTTTCCTGTAGCCATGGTCATGATGGAGCTGTGGGGAGGCTTGCCCAGGAGTGAGATGCTGGAGAAAGGTAAGTGAAGTGTCTCAGTAACATGTTCAGGCACCAGAGATATTGTGCTTTTATCTGTGTCTAACATTTGAACCCAAATAACCTACTCAGACTGCTTAAAGTACTGGAACTTATCTTTACATATGTTGTAAAAGGTGTTATTTATGGCAGGTGCAGACAGAGAAGTGACCTCCAACTGTATGAGGGAGACAAAACCCTGTGGTACCTTGATCTCCATCTGACACCCCAGACTCTCCACCACACAAGGCAGCATAACACAGCAGCTCCTGCCACTGTTTTCAAGCACCTTGTCAAAGCAGGTGCTTGGAATAATTCTTGCAGCCTTCTTAGCATGCTGTAGGTGAAGTCAGCTTTCTTTTAGCACGGACTTAGTGGGGCTGAGGGAGTGGTCTGTGCCTCCCATGTGGGGTGGGAGGAGATTCTACCCTGACAGACTCACCTGAGCAGTGGGTAGCAGAAACAGGAGAGCCACACAATGTCTGTGGTACTGAGGATGGGTGGCAGCTGCACCAGACAGGAGAGGAACTGGACAGAAACAACCCAGAGTGAAGAGCATGAGCAGTGCTAGGACACACTTGTTATCCAAAATGCTGCTGTCTTCCCCCAAAACACTGGGATGAGCTGGTAGCTGGACTGCCACTGCACAGCCCCTCCATATATTCCCATGGCAGGAGTTGCAGGGGATGCTTGTCTCCAGAGAAAAAGTGTTTGAAAGTAAATGTAGGAGGGTCAGGGAGCAAGGGCAGTACAGGCTGAGATCACAAAGTGTCCCTCTGTAACTTCCCCAAATGTGCTGTGTAAACCTGACTGAAGGCCACGTTCCCCTCTCGAGGCTGCCTCACTGCAGCCATCCAAATCCATGGGAGCCCTCCTGTCCTCTGAGTTAAACACTGTCCCCAGCTAGGCCAGGACTCACCTGAATGACAACCAAGGTCAGCTGGCACTGCAGCAGGAAGAGGAAACACTTGCGGATCCCATAGGTTGCATGCCTGGCCTGGAAGGAAGCACAAGCCCTCAGAGCCCTGCTGGGAGCAGCTGCCAGCCAAGAGCAGTTATTGGCAGGCAGGGGCAGAGCATGTGGCCTGCAGGGGAAGTGGGAGGGGAGAAGATCTGGACACATTGAAAGCAAAAAGGGAAGGTCTCTTGCCCACACAGAGAGGTTCAGCAGGAATTTAGTTTGTTTAAACTCTTGGCTTTTCTGGGGTTACACTTCTCCCTAACACTGCATTGTTGTCTGGCTAGGAATCTCTGCAAGATTATACTTCATCCAGATGAACAATATTCATGTTCTGTTGCCACAAGGCACTGTTCCCAAACCATCCACTACACCTTGGACTAGGAGGGCCAGGCAGGAAGATTCTCCTTTTTGTTCTTCCTGAACAAAGGCCAGGAGACACAAGCAAAGCTCCTGCTTAGCAGCACCATGAGCACCTCAAGCAGAATGCTCATGTGAGCTCCTGGCTCTGCTCCTTGCAGAGGGGATTGCCTGGCTCACCTGCTCTATGAGCCTGATGATGCTGGTGCTCTCCTCCTGGCGGAAGGACATGGAGCAGGGCAGGCTGTTGAGCTGCCCTGAGAGCTGCAGCGGGGTGAGCTCCTCGGAGCCATTGGTCAGGGTGGTGCTGGTGGCATAGCCAAAGGTCTCCCAGGAGCAGCGGGATGGGTAGAGAGGGTCCAGGGCTATACTGTAAGGACAACACAGAGTGTTGGTGAAAGGCCTCATCCCAGAGGAGAAACTGTCCCACTGCAGTCCAGCTTGGAAAGTCACTCTGTGCTGTGCCATGCTCTGTATACAGAGAAGCCTGAACTATGACATGAATTTAGGATCAATCTCCCTAGACTTTCAGTTATCCACAGAGAAATTATGAACATATTTGGGTTTGTGGCACAAGGTCAACAAATTGGCTGATGGAGAGGGGTATTTCCACTCCTTCACCCAATGGGAAGCATCTGTAATGCCAGTTGGGGCACAACAGTCCAGCCTGCAAGAGAGTATCTTCCTTTCAGACATGGAAATACCTCTGTGTGTCAAAGGCCCTAAGCAGTCATCCCATCCAATACCCCCAAATCTCAATTTTGAAGACAAAAGCAGCTAAAAAATGGGCAGAGCAATTGTGAGCATCTCCCTGCACAATCCACAGGTGTGGTGTGACCCATGGCTGGGTACTTGCTAAGATTAAGGCAAAGGCAGATGGAAGATGAATAGACCCTGCCCCACCTGATATCACTTTGCAGGAAGAGGCAACTGTTCCGAAGGTTGGCAGAGCTTCCCAGACAGCAGGTCACCTCCCCATACTCCTGCATGATCTTGATCATCTCACACATGGCTGCAGAGGGACAGAAGGAGCAACAGTGTGTTATGTCATTATGCACCCAAAAATCCAGTGTTCCACACCCTTTCCAATCTGGATAACTAACAGATCTTTTAAAACTGCCCCAACTGATACTTGCCAGTTATGTACAGGGAGATCCACAGTAAAAGCATAGATAGTTAATGAACTGCAGGCCAGGTGCTCTGTATACCTGCCACTGCAGGAACTGAGCTGTAGTTCAGAGAACTGTGACCCAGAAATTTGCATTTTTCAGATCAGAGCTGTAGGTATAGCCTGGGTGCATGAAACAGCTTCAGCATCAAATGGTCTTGTTAGAAAACAGCAGAAATGAAATAAACCTAAAGCATTCAAACTGAAAACAAATACAGTGTTTCAAACTGTGCTCAGCAGCACATCACTAGTGTTGTTGCAAGTCTAAAGGAATAGAGGGAACATAAATCACTCCAAAAGCAGGGCCATACTCAGAGCCAGCCCCTGTTCCTGCTCTCCCACCCACCACCACCTCTACCCTTTATCAATATGTTTATCAACACCCCTGGGGCCTCTAAGTCAAAGCTGCTGTTTGATCTGATTTTAGTTTTGTAGCTCTATGCACAGTGCTCTGTGTTCATGGATATTCCAGAATGCTCCAGACAGAAACCCCCAAGCCTCCTCTCTGCAGGTTCCCTTGTAAACACCTTCTCTGGTGCACAGAGAGCTGCAGCACAGCGATGGGATGGGTCAGGTGGGGAGCTGCCACCTCTGTCAAAGAGGGAGAGAGGAAATTTGGGCACTTAGTGTGAAGGCAGACTGGACTGTGATTGACACGCTGGAAATTGTGACCAGAGGTACTAAAATGCCAAATCATAATGATGCCTCACACTTTTACTGGAGACTTGGCAGGTATTAGCTGAGCACTCAGCCCCTTTCTTACATAAAGTAGTACCTCAGAGAGAGAGAGAGAAATTTTGTCCTTTCTGTTTTCTGCAATCAAAATCTGCAAAGCAGCAGAAGGTGTTAAAAGCAATTGCCAAGGGAAAATTCTTCGGGGAAGTGATTTCTGAGTTATATAACAGCTGTGAGCAGAGATCAAAGTCTCCTGGTACACTGATAACACTTATTTAATGAAGGGCAGTAGCATTTTGGATGTTTACTTTTGTGTCTCTTACGAATGCAAATTGAAAGGAGTGGTTCTCAGCCCAATTCAGTAGCTGGGCAACAGCTGCACTAAAATTAAGTTAACACCTGGCTCCCAACAGGTAGCAACAGAGGGAAATTAATATCAATTTGACCTTCTAGATTTCTGGAATGTATCCCCTTCCCTTCACCCATGTCTACTCTTGGATGAGCCAGACCAAGAATTAATGGAGAGGAGTAGGAAAGGCCACTTACTCTCTGGGGTGCAGTCTGTGAACAGGGGCACCAGCAAAGGCACGTTGTCAATGTTCTGCAGGTGAGGTCTCACCTGGTGAATTCCCCGGGGAAGTTTGGCCTGAGAAAGCACAGATAAGGCAGGGAGTGTGAGGGAGAGGCACTTCAGAGAGAACTGCTGAAATGAGAATGATGATTCCTAGAATTATGCAACTTCAAGATCAGGTACAAATTCATGTTCCTGCAAACAGAACTGGCTTTCCTGAGCCATTGTCAAAAGTCTTCTGATAAAGTTCTACATTGACCTGCCAAGCTCCCTGTGCTTGCCCTCAGGGTTTGTAAGGTCAGTGAGACAAACCTGTGCTCAAGAATTTCTAAGGACTTCTTGCCTGTGTGGAGAGTCTAATCAGACACATCTGCTGTCTCCCAGCAACTGGATCTACTTCAATTGCAGCCACATCAACCTGCAGCAATGCAAGAAGGGTTCTTGCCTTCTAAAACCAGGCCTAATAGATTTTTTTTTTTTAATCTGTATCTCTGATATTCCTGTAATCTTTGCTGAGGTCTTTATAAAGCAGGAAGGGCTTGTCTCACACTCTCACCACTGGGCAGCACCAGTCTGTGGCTCACAGCTGGAGGACAGTGTTTCTTCTGTGTGCATGGAATGTTCTCACACCCTGCCCAGCCCCATGGGAACTGAGATGCAGCTCTCAAGGTTACCCCATGTGGAGTAACCTCCATTCCTCCAAAGCAAAGAGCTGTTCAGCAAAATTAACTAAGAGAACCCCAGATTTCCCAGGCTCTAGATAACCAAGCTGGAAGAGGGTGAGGGAAATCAGGAGTCCCAACGTAAACCAGTCAATCTGCTTCGAAGAGGAATTTCCTCTGGGATTAATGAGGTGACACTCCTGACCATGACAACAGTACAAGGTGTGCAGGGAGAGGGGCCCTCACCCTGTTGCAGTCCTCCAGGAAGCTGGGGATATCACTGTCTGTTGGCTGAAAGCTGATGAGATCCGAGTGCCCTTCCTCTTCCATCAGCAGAAGCCCCTCCACATCATCTCGAGAAACTGGAGCAGAGAGAAGCAGCATAAACAATAATCACAAACCTGCCTCTGCCACCCCTGTGCCACCCACGTGGGACATGCACGTGGTGCTGCAGCAGCCAGGAAACGTGAGGCCTGATTTTCTGGGTTAGCAACACTCAGATCTCCCACTCAGTCATCTAAAATGCAGTATTTTTAGATGACTAATCTGTTCAGAGGTAGATATGGGAGCCTAGTCACTGCTCTTTTGAGACATGACACTTTATCTGTTCTGCTGTCCTTCTAAGGGAAGAGAATAAAGAAATCCCAGCTGAAGTAAGAAAAAAAAGAGTAATGCACAGGCAAGGGACTTTCAATGGATTGACCAGGGCCCAGCAAGAACCAGAAGCACTCATGAGGACATAAATTCGTGGCAGCTGGTGCACAGAAGGATGTCTGTTTCCAAAAACTTGGTACTGGCTGGCTAAAAATGCTATAAATGTCAAGTGCTGTCGCTCACACACACACACACACACACACACACACACCTGAGGCCCATCCAGTTTTGTGCTCAAAGCTCTGATGGATCAGGTAGTGGACACAGGAACCTTTGAATGGGTTTAAAAGAATCACCCAGGTACCACATGGCATTCAGTGTGGTCAAGGCACAGTTCTCACCCTGGTGGAGGTCATCGTGCAGGGAGCCAGCATGGCTGGGGCTGGAGGGGGGGATCTCTGAGCCAGGCACGTCACCATTGGGTGTTAAGGATATGTGGCAATTCCAGCCAGTCTCCAGACCCATTTTCTCAGCAAACACCTGTGGGTGAGCAGACAAAGGGCTTTAGGGGGGCTGCCCAGGCCAGAGCACTGCAGACTGATGCCATACTGGAGCACAGGTACCTTCTGGACTCATTAGTGGGCTCAATCAGATTAACCTTAGATTGCACTGGAGCTAAACTCTCTGGTCAGACAACGAGGGGCCATGCAAGGTCAGGGGGGTCAGCAAAGACAGCTTACCTTGCTTTTGAGCTCATCTTCCAGGGAGAAGTAGACAAAACGAATGCAGGCATTGACCAATCCATCAATGAGGCGAACAATGTCAAGGCGGGCCTGATACTGAGATGAGACCATTCCCATGAAGATCTGTCCACTCAGAGCCTGGATACAGTCTTCCTTCTCCATCACTTCCCCAATCCCTTCTTCAGGCATGCAGACAACACGCAATCACATTGAGACATGAGGGGCCACATGTGCATCAGACAAAGGACACAAGGTGGGGAGGCCACCAAGGTGACACCCAAGGACACGTATCCAGACATAGAAATGTGCAGGAACACAAACACAGGAGGAAAGATGAAGAGACATCCATTTGTCCCAGCATACCCAGTCACAGAAGTGGTTTTAGAACATCCCCACACACAAGACCAAGAACACAAGTGGGAAACAGCAAGCGTGGAAAGGAAAAAGATAAAACAGAAGGCAGGGATCAGTCACAAGGAATTTGGGTAGAAAGGTCAAGGATGTGTGCTGCATAATGTTCACATGTGCATTTTAAACACATCCTACTGTGCCTAAACAACATGGTGAGTCTAGCTGAGGCACAGTGGCATCAGAGCACGAGGGGCTGATGCAAACGAATTGAATCATGTTCCCTGCAGACACTTCCAAAGAGCCTCCAAAGGCTCTTGGACAGGGTTCCTTCACCATCACCACATCAGCCTGTGGTGAATGGGGCCTGGATGCAGCATGAAGAACAAAATAATAAAACACTTCACACAGTTGCAAGGCTTGCCACAGGTGGGACTCAAAAGTGTTCTGAAGTCCCCTGCTGTTGGAAATCCCACTAGTCACATTTTGCAGAATGGGAGACCACAGCAGAAACAGGTCAAGAGTGGTTTTCCAAAAGAGCCTCCTGGATTTATGTAATGGTACATGCTTCTTTCTCAGTTTCCACTGCTGTTCTGAAGGACATGTACAGTTCATCTAGTGCAAACAGTTCCTTCAGTCCAGCAACAAAATCCATCAAGGGATAATAGTTGCATAGCACCACAAATTTCATTCCTTTGGAAAGCCCATCACATGTGATTTCCATAAAATCAGACAAATAGCAAATCAAGTACCGAAATACCCAAGTCTTGACTCTCAGTAGCCTGCTTTAGAAAAAGACTTCCCACAAGGAGAATAATTTCTCTGCAAGCTTCAATAACTTAACAAGAAATGCCCCTACCACCTGCCACATCGTTACTTCCTCTGAAATCGCACCAACACCAGAAACCCTTCCCTCCAAATTTCCATCTGCTACTCTGAATAACACTGTTCTTACAGCTCTAGACTGATCAGATCCAGCCCCTGGGCCAGCAGCAGATCTGCTGCCAGCCAGGACTGAAGACACACGTACCATCTGAGCTCCAGCTGTTCCTCCTGCTGCTCTGTTTGATGGGAGTGGTCCCGGGGAGGTCGCAGCACGTGAAGATCGCGCTCTGCCCCGGCACCTGCACCAGCTCTATGCACTTGCCATTGAGCTGGGAGGACAAGGCACAGTGCATTGGCTTGTATGCAAAGGCAGAGCAGTATCCTGACAGACAGGCTCGCTGGTAGAAATCCAGCACCTTCTTCCTATGTGGAAGAGAGAAAAAACAGGAAAATTAGCAAAAAATCTGCCATGTTTCTGACAATGTATGCTGTAGTTCCATGTATCTGGAAAACTGTCTTCCACAAAGAGTGGTTAGAAAGTCTGAAGAAGCCTTTCCCTACTGTTTCTGCAGGCACTGCAGGGCAATGAGAACACATATTCCAACAGAGCAATGGTGAATATTTCTGTTTGCTCATCAGACTGATGGGTATGAACACGGAGCTCTTTGAATACACTTATTAATATAATATGCTCTATATGGCTGCCAGATGACTCCAAGGAAGTTCATTGCATGACAGAAGCAGCTTAATTCATCAGACATAATTTATCTGTAGGGAGATAAACACCAAGGAGGGAACTGACAACTCTGACAACAGCATCTATTGCATATATAGTTGCAGTAGCAGACTTTTCTCCCATCTCCCTTCAGAGCCTGGGTCCCAGGAGCTGTATTTAGTCAATATTGAGTCACTGAAATAAGGTAAGGTTCCTTCTCTAAGTTGAATTCACAAAGGTAGCAAATTAGACTCTACATCAGATTTTTCATTTGCTTGTAACATGATCAGTATTCCAAAAAAGATCAGTGGGAGTTTTTTCACACCTGAGGATAAGCAGACTTAGAAGAACAACGTGAAAAGTCAGTGAAACTAAACATTACTGGTCTGCTGTGCCAACAGGAACAGCAATTCAGGCTGTAGATGAAAATACAGCACTGTCAGATACTGCAGCAGGACTCCAAGGGTCTGATGCATTGTGTGGACTGGTTCAGGCACAATGGATCACTTTGCATTTCATGTAAGACAATACATTTTTCTTGAAAGACAACAAAAATTCTCTGCCACCAGCATGACCTGATTATAATTCAGTCCTACTACACAGTATATTCAGAATCCACTTACAAGAGGACAATATCCCAACAGACACAGTAGGAAGTGGCTCACTCTTACAGTCCAACTGCATGCTTGTTGCTGTCTAATCTCTTACATTGCTATAACAATTAATTACAAGCAGAGGTGGCTCATGTTCATAACCTACCTGAAGCTCTTAAAAAGCTTAACAAGCATCACAAAAAGAATTTTAACAGAGTGACCAGGTTCCCTTTGCATTTCATCTGCAGCTTCTGAATGCCTCAAATGAGAAAGCTGCCTACCTGTCAGAGCCAGAGAGGGGGTAGATATCAGTACCATCCCAAAAGTCAGTGCAGGCCTCAAGGATGATGTCAGCTGTCCCATGAGAAAACATCTGCTCAGTGCCTGAAGTGTAGAGAACAATGAATCAGCATCACACACACAGCTCCCAGGAAGGGGATATCACACCAACTGCTCCCTTATTTGTTAAAACATGAATGTTCCCACAAAATGCTTTGATGCATTCCAGATACCCCCTTTTCCTCTGCTGAAAGCCTTCAGTCTCCATCAAGAAATTATTCAGGATTGGTGATGCACCTGCAGCTGCCCTTTGTCTAATTGTGGATTCAAACAAGGCTGTGATAAAATGTGAGCCATGTAGTCCCTTCCTATTCTCCCCTTACCCTGTGTATCAATCCTGCTCCTGTAAAGGCGGGATAATATCTTGCTCCTGCATCCCACAGAGCAGAAAAAGAAAATTCCTTTGTGCCTCTTGTCATGAAAGTACAAGAAGCAGTGATGAGCCAGGGATCAAAGTCTGCCTACGCTGCAAAGCACATTCAGTTTTAGGCCAGACGTGGAACTAAAGGGTAAGAGCTACTCTTGAATACTTTTCATTCAAGTAGTGGAAAATAATTTGACAGTGTGACCTGCCATAAAACAGCCTGCTCCACATTTTCACCCTGAAAATGTGTTAAATCAGGATGGGTCAATAGTTCAACATAACAGACTCTAAGAAAGTAACTCATGTTGTCTTTAGGGAAGAACTGAAAATCAATGGACACCACAGCTTGTTCTGTTTTTCTTTCTCCCCCTATTCCAGTCTTTAATACAGACTCAAAAATCTCTTATTCCCTCTTGTAGACAGAGGTGTTAAAAAGTTTGTCTCAGAGGCATGTGACATCACTGATGCAGGTCCCAGGCATAGGACACAAGTTCAGGGATGTGGGGCTGCCTCCCCTCCACACCTCCTGCTCCTTCTCATTTGTGTTGACCCATTAACATTTCCTGCACGTAGAGTCTCCCTTCCCTCATCCAGCTGCTCTGTGACTTTGCCTCCAACAGCTTCAAAGCTGAGCTAATGAAAAAAAAAAAAAAAGCTAAAAAAAAACCACTGCCAAGAAAAATGAGCCCAAAGGCTTCTTGCAGGCATTGTTGCTGACTGCTAATGCTCACACTGGCTGGTGAGATCCACAGCCAAGAATATCCCCTCAACACAAACCAGGCAGGGACCTTCAGGAACACCAGAGGATTTTCCAAAACATAGCAGCTCTCTGCTTTTGCTATAAATAGTCATCACAAGCCAAGTTTATCAGCATAACAAACCTCCAAGACGAATAAGAGCTGTGTGTGAAAGAAGGAGCCTGTCTCAGGGACACAAAGGAGCACTTGTGCAGAGCTCTGGTTAATTTTATTGTATAAACACCTAATCCTTCCCACCTTGCTCCTAAGGTCAGATAGTCCTTGCTAGGAAAGAGGGAACAAGGGATGTTTATCCATGTAAAACCTATGTGCTGGACACAGAGCAAGAGCTTGCAATGATCACATGCACAGTTGTACTGACATTGGTGCCTGACAGCAATTGCAATCCATTTCCCATTCATTCCCACCAGAATCACACACCACAGCCCTGCTAAGGGGAAAGTGGCAGTGGCCGCAGACATTATGAACTGCAAAGAGTTCACTGAGCTGTCCTTGCCAGTAAAATGAGCTCAGCACTTTCCCTTCCCAAATCATGAACTCTCAGGCCAGAATTTCTCTGGTAAAAGGAAAAAAAAAATAATCAATAGGGCAGGGAGTATGACCAGGCATTGATGGCTGCTGGGGCTCATTGGGAAGAACCAAACTGCTCCAGCTGAGCCAGTGAGACAGAGCAAAAGCAATGGAGCAGTGCAGCTCCAGCAAAGGAAGACAGAGATGGTATCGAGACGTTTTAATTTGCGGAAGATGCCGGTGAGCCCCTCATTTCCATGTGGTTACTATGGATCTGGGATGAACACTGCCAGATGGTGGGACATGTATTTCAATGGAATAGTAAGGGAACATACAGATAAGTTGCCTCCTATTTCTGCTACAGCTGTAGAATTTATTATGTATCTCCCTTTGACTGCAGCGTGTCATGGGAGTGGGTGGATTCAAAGATTTATTCACAAATAACGTGTGGAGAGAGGTAAGTTATGATCATCTGGTCTGACTTCTGCATAAACTGAGCCATTTGACTTCTCTCAATGTTATCTGCACAACCCAGTATTTCTGATTCTAAAATGGCAACATTTTAGGAAGTTTCAAGGGACAAGACTATTGTGTGAGAGGTGTTCCAACAATTACCTAACCCAACTGGCAAAACTCCTCTAAGAATTTACTCTAGACAGCATAATCCAGGTCACACATATCCGTCTGAGCTCCAGGCTCTAACCTAAACTGTTTAAAAGTGAGGATAAGGAGTTGAAATGAGGCAACATTAAAGGTTTTTTCTCTACACTAAAAATCTCAGCATCGAAATAATTCCTGCTTATGAAGGCAAGATAGCAGCAATTGGAACAAATGAAAAAGCTCCTTGCCAGAGAAAGATAAAAATTTAAGAAGCGGGTGAGAGAAGACAGTTAACCTGGTAATACTCTGGCCAGCACAATGATCATATTTCAGATTCAATAGTGAACATATGTCAGCTCCAGAGAGCCAAGTTCAGTCGATTTAAGGAATTATAAAGAGACTAAGAGCTCTGACAAGCAAGCTGTTAAATCTTTCTGAGGTGCTTTAAGACCTCAACCAGCTGTACATTGTTTCCATCCTAGCCCATCCCTACCAGAGTAGGAAGGAGGAGAAAGAGTGGAGAAGTCTGCATGGCTTCAGGTGTGGTACTTCTGGTCACTGTGAGTTTACATGGGAGTTTTGTGATTTCTTCTTATTATGCAATATAGGAGTGTGCAGTGTAATGTGTAGACAACTCACAAAGATAATGGTTTATGATTTATCAGAAGGATGAGCATCATTAACTAAAACCCAGAGTGATATTCAACTGTGCAGTATTAGTTGCACTACCATCATGAAGTCTATTAAAAACCCAATAAACCCCTACCATGCTCTGCACTGCCATTTGGTCCCAGTAAACAGGTCTACTATGTGCTATCTTTTTTTTTTAATTATTTATGGTTCCAGAGTGAGTCAAGGCTGGGAAGAATTCTCCCCCTCAGTATACCACAGATGATCACTGAGGTTTGTTAATCATATCTGCATTGGCAATGAGCAGAGCAGGGCCATCACCCACAAGGACTCCAGGCTCTCCCAGCCTGACATTTTCTGGGCTCTTTGAGGAAAAGCTCCCCCTGTGCCAAGTGGATACTCAAAGAAAGAGGCAGCCTTACTGGTAGTGGTGTCCTTCACAAACAGGTTAATCATGTGGCTCAGAGGGGGTCTCCTCTTGGTGATGGATGAAAGCTTCCCCAGGATGGTTTCCTTAACCATCTCATCACTTGGCAAGCGGTACAAAGCCAAATAGTTCTCCTGCTTGAAAAGATCTTTAGCACCTGGTGTGAAACCTGAAACATGAACACAAGGAGGAGGAAAATTAGGCTCTAATCAATGCAAAAGAAAAGTCCCTTCTCCTGCTTCTGTGCCACCAACTTTGCCTGTGCTCATTCTGACACCTCCCCAGCAATTGGTAGGTGAGCTGTCCTCATTGTGCATCTCGTAAATATGGCTCAAGATCTAGGACAAAAAACACTCAAAAGGACCAGATTAGTAATTACAGTGTTCATGCTCTTGTTCACTGAAGAGAGTAACTGTGACATTGCAGGAGAGGCACAGAAATGAGTTCAAGCTTCCAGGTTTTAATCCTAGTGTTACCTCTAACCTCTTACATCCCCTATGCCTCCATTTTCCCATCTATAAAATGAGCTGAGATACACTACAACATTTATCCCCACACTCCCTGTAAAGCCCTACTGTAAAGACAGGACAGATATCTGTTCATTAGCAGGTATTCTTGTCTCCTGATGAGACTGGCAGACTCACACCAGAAGAATATGAAGCCTAGCCAGGGCTGGCTGGCACTGTCCTTGATGAAATTTGTTCCTTGGATAGTGCTGACAACGTCAGAACTTGCCAAAAGCCATCTCTTTAATAAACTCTTTTGGCAACCAAACAACAACAACAGAGTCAGCTCTGTATTTCTACCTCCTCAGCTAACAGCACTGGGGAAATATTCTGCTCTCTAAGGATTAAGTGTCTATTGACAGCTCTGATTTCTCTGTGTCTGCTCATCCAGTTCCTCCTCACCTATCAGCCTGGCAAGCTCACAGAGGCCCCAGGGCACGTGGACAGGCAGCACAGCATTGTGAGTCTCCTGTAGGGCGATGTTGCAGAGGTGGTCGGAGAAGCGGCACAGCCGCTCGGTCACGCCGGCGTTGCACAGGTTGAGCAGCACGTTCAGGCCCAGAGGCTTGAGGGAATTCAGGTGCATGTGCCAGTTGGAGTCATCAAACTGGATGCAGGAGGGATTCTGCTGGTCTTGGGACAGGCTGAGCATTTCCAGGTGGTAGTCACACACAAAGTCTTCAGCCTCACAAGCCAATGCCTCGCTGTCCCCAGCAACCTGGTCCAACAGGCAGAGAAATTCTAGTTGGTTACAATGAATACAGCTTGAGCCTAGAATCCTGCAGGGAATTCACAGCTAAATTGCCCAAAAGAGGGTACTCTATGTGTTTGAGTAGTTGTTACAGCTCCACAAAAGCCTACTTATGTGCCCCTCCAATATGTCTTACCTGAGTATGTTCCTCCTCTCCACCCTCTGTGTCCTTGCTAAAGCTCACGTTAGATCCAGAGGGATGTTTGCTTCTGCTGTTTGGCTTTCGGTGGGCAGAGGCTTCAGGAGCCTTTGGAGCATCACCAGACCAGTTGTTCCTCTCTTGTTCATTGGCCATGTGCACTGTGTCTGCCAAGGGGCCAGAGAGCAAAGCATCTCTTTCATGGGGCTGTGGGAGACCAACAGAGCAAAGGGTGGTGATTCAGTGGTTGAACACAAAGCACTGCTGATTCACCTGCTGCTTTAAGACTCCTACAGAAAAGGATCCTTCCTGCTTCTTCATCTTTTGAGCAAAGAATTATGGCACAGGACTTCTCTACAAGGCTCCTCTATATCCCTTTGTGTGCCAGCCAAACTATGATTGCAGCCAACACACTGCATTATGGATTATGGATCACTCACCTCATCTTCCATCTCAGGATGGCAGAAGGACCGTGTGGAGAGCTCATCAGTCAGGTCTTCGTGGCTGTCATGAGGTGGTTCCACCTTCCCACTGAAGAACAGAACAGTCTCTGGGCTGGGGTTTGGCCAGGAAAGAATCCCCTGCTTGTCTACACAGCAGAGCACCTAGAACATCCCACAACACCCCCAAGAAAGCAAAATCTTAGTGAAGACATGTCTCAGTGTTCATGCTTAGTTGTAAATATCATTGCTTTATTAAACACATGGGAGGATAGACAAGTCTGTCCATCACCAACTTGCTCTCTTAAGAAACTGCAAATAATAACACTTCAAGAAATCCAAGAATTCCTTGTTTTAACAAGATTGATGGGTTGTTTAACACCAATTTTACCTCAGCATATAACAAAACTAGGCATGAAGACCAAGGGAAGGAAGCAACTACTCAACCTCTTTCACCAGCTACTACCCTACCAGGACCCAAACCAGCTGGGTCTTGCACAGGAATCAAGAGGGTAATTTGACCAGAGCTGGAAAATACAGACATCCTGTCAGATGTCACAGAGTATCTCAAACCCTTGTTTTAGCCTGTAAATGTGCTTGGACATGACAAGACAGTTATAAACTCTTCTACAAAGACAGGTGCCTGAAGGGTTTCTAATTCCAGCACAGTGAACTGACTGCAAACAGTCTGTGCTCGGGGAACGATGCAAATGAAGCATCCTCACAGGGCTCCTCTTTCTGACAACCCAGCAATACTCACAGTGACAGATCCCAGACTGTGGAGCAAGCTGGAAGTGAAGCTCAGAGTTGGGGATTTGCCTTGTAGAACACAGAGGAAGTGGCTCCAGATACAGCGTATCATTTCCTGACAAGAGAAGCAGAGGACATCAGCCAATTAGACACCCATTCAGTGGAAGATGAAGGGAGAGAAGGAAAAAAGGGAGTATGACATTACCTGCTTCCACTTTCAACACAGGGATACACTGTAAGATAGACATCAGTCTCTGTGGGAACCTGTTACCTGATACAGTGCTGGTGTTCTCAAGGGAAAAGCATTTCTTCCCCTTTCCACTGATTGCTAACAGTCACTCTGATTCACTGAAACTACCTCTGTCTACCCAAAAACAGAGAAAGAAATTATGAAGTGAGCTCATTTTGAGTGAATCAGTTGTCACCTCTTAGTTTTTTTTTCCTGAAGTAACTCAACCCCTCGGATTATGGAATTTGAGGCCTTTGGTTTCCCACCACCAAGCTGCAAATCAGGTAAAGGATGGGGGCCCTGTGGTGAGGTGACTTGCCCAAGCTTAGGTACTGAGGCAGTGACAATGTTGGAAATAAAGCCAAGGTGCCCTGGCTACTCCATCATTACAAAGGAATTGTAATGAAATGGAAAGAAGGGGATATTTTGCAAAATTAAAATGTCCAGTTGGCACCATTCATTTTCCACACAAACATGTTTCAGAGGGAGTCTGGATGGCAGCAATCAATCCAAGCACCAGAGCTGTGTGTTTTCCTCTGTGCAATCCTAAAGCCAGCAAAACCAGGATGGAATTACTGTGATATTTTACTGCTTTTTAGCTGTTATTCTGGAATACTGTCACTGCAGAGCACTTCCCCCAAAGCTCCTCAAATCATGTTCTCTGGATCCTAATGGTTAGTACAGCAGTAAGCTCAAATGCAAAACAATCTGGAGCTATCACAAAGGAAAAAAAAAGCTCTTATTTAAACCAGGTTCTCCTAAGCAAAAATGGTACAAAAGAAAAGAAACAGATCTGTAGATGCTAAAAAGCTAAAGCTGGAGAATTTCTCTACTTTAGCTTTTTAGCATCTACACAGATCTTCTCAACAAGGTAGGTCAGCTGAAATCACTCCTATTTAGTACCTGAAAAACATCTCAGCTAAATGATGAACTGGCACAGAAAGGAAACAAAACATTCAGCAAAGGAAACAGGTGTGTGTGCACCCATGTGGATTCCTCTGAGTGACTGGGAGCAAGGAAACAGGAACTGATTCTTATAATATCTAGAGATTTTTAATCACTCCTGGAGTCCATCTGTCTCCTTATGGAAAGGGGAATCTTAATGCCAGATTAGACAGAGAAGTATCTTTCCTCTACCCACCTGTTTAATCTGGATGATTTATAGAGTGGCCAGGGCAGTTCCTTCCCCAGAAAAATGGGATCCTGAATGTTTAACTGCCCCAGCTTTGGCAGTACCAGTAATGTGCTT
Source organism: Lanius collurio (assembly GCA_020086605.1). NCBI lineage: Eukaryota > Metazoa > Chordata > Aves > Passeriformes > Laniidae > Lanius > Lanius collurio. Next base: position 5,196,255 of record JACBWW010000037.1, on the reverse strand, counting down.
AAGCCTGATAAGGAGCCTATGGAACAGGATCAGACTTTTAAAAAGCCTGAACATTCCATGGTCCCCTCTGCAGTTTGGCCTCGGTGCTGACCACCATTCCCTCTGGGTTTTAGTTTTGGCTTGAACAAGGTTTGTCAAACCTTGTTCAAGCCAAAAGCAAAATACTTCCCTTCTTTCAGACATACACCATAAAAAGTTTATTTTACTTCTGGAACAGGCCTTGAAAGAGGTACTGTGTTCAGGATAGAAAATGTTGATTTCAAACTATTTGCAATATTCAGAAAAGCACAACTGGACTCAGTATCGAGGTCACCTCAATCTCTGGTCAGCAGAGCAGTATTTACATGGGGAGGTGGAGGGGAAAGACATGCAACCTGCATGCACAGCAAATTAAAGCAACAAATGAGTGACAATGGACAACTGACACAAGTAAAAAGGGTCTAGCAACAAGCAGGAGATCAGAGAGGAAGGGAAAGGATATCATGAAGTTCTGCAGTGAAGATGGAGGAAAACAATTCATAATAATAGTACCTGAGAAGATACCATCTCTGTGTAGCTGCTGAGAGTGTCCTCTGAAAACTTAGCAAGCTGCAGCAAGAGAAGAGACCAGTTACTATAATTGTGCCCAGAAATGTGCCATGAGGAACATCCTTCCCTCAGGATGTGCCTTCAGGGAGGAGGAAGCAGGAGTCCTGCTCTGTGGCAATCACTGTACCAAGGCAGACCGATAACTCAACAAAGCAATTAAGCCTTTAATGGACTCTGTCTTTATCTACTTGTGAAGCACAGGCAAAGTGCTTGGTGCTGTACATCACAGAGGAACACACAGTCATTACCTAAATGTCTACAGAGAAAATAATAGCAATTAGACCCAGAGGAGGCTCTTTCTGTGTGGCTATTTTTAGTCAGAAAAAGCCAGGATTGAGTGATCTGATTTTAACTTATATGGGTCAGTTACAGAAAGGGAGCTGGAAGAGGAGTTGGAAAAGCAGGTGCCTGGAACACAATGGACACAGAGGAATGAGGTGATACAAATGGGATGTGGATAGCAAATGAAATTATAGCACGGCACTACCACAGTGCTCTTGGAATTACACTGAGAAATTCACTAACTCATAAGTTTTGCATTCAGCACAAAGGTATTCCACACCAGATGTAATTCTGGAAAAGTTTAAATTCAAGTGTATTCATAATTGTAAGTGAACACGGCAATTACATTTATATGTAAATAAAACTATAGCCCAAATAATAATGCATATATCTGGCACTTCAAAAACAAAGCCAAAAAGGGCAAGAGAAATCTGTCAGAAATCATTCAAACTGAGAACTACAGAGGATGATTAGGAACTGGTTGAGAATATTTTGTTACAATTTTCAAAAGCAACAATCTCATAGTAAAAATAAGAGACCAGTTTTGAGTGAAAGTAAAAACAGAAGTAAAAATTAACATAAAAAATAAGGAAAAGTATACCAGTAGGTAACTAAAACCAGGCCAATGCTTGTTAAAGACAGTGAAATTGCAAATGACATTGTAGGCAAGGCAGATGTGTTAAATAAATATTGCTATTCCTTTTTCAGTGATACAATCATACCATATGATAACTATGAAATATTTTCCATTCCAACACCAGCTACTGAAAGTAAATATGTTTAAATTAGCAGGTCTGGACAATGACTATTACTGCTGATTTTGCACAAGGCTTGAACTATGGATTAAGTCCCAGTTCAGTGGAAGTGGTGCCAATGCCCAAAAAGGGAAGGAGAACCATCCAAGCTACCACAGGACCCCAGACAGACTTTGATTTCAGACAGAATAACACAGTGGCTAATATGAGACTCAATTAAAAGAAAAGAAGTGGAATAATACAACCAGTGCCAAACACCATGACCATATAAGCAGCAAAGCTCCTCAAACTATTGAGATATCTGTTTTGACAAAATTACAAATTTGACTGATAAAAGTACTGCTTTTGACATAGACCATTTGGTAATTTGACTTGATTCTAAATGTTTGACTGGTTTTCTAACAAAAATACCAGAGAAATTTGGCCCATGTTAGATATATTAAAAACAGACTATCTGTAAATGGAACAGAAACAGAAATTATTTGCAATAACGTGCTACTAGTTCAAGCAGGGACAAATCTGGGTATTTTTTAATAGCTACTAAAAACAACACATTACTGATAGAGACTGTAAACACAAAGTTTGGGGCAGGGTGCAATGAAAAGAGAAAAGACCACTGTCACAGAACAATATGAATTGCTTGGGAAATATGCAAAAACATGTATCTGAACAGGCACAAATCTAAGGTTGTGTATTTAGGTGCAAAAATGAAGGCTGGACTTACAGGACAAGGACTCTCAGAAAGCAGTAACTGCAGACTATCAGCTGAATAAAGCCTGGCCTTTTAAAGCAATGGCTAAAAGATCTAATGGGATCCTTTGTTCCACAAGCAAGGGAACACAGAGCAGAAAGTCCAAATTTTTCTGAAATTTATCAGAAGCACAGCTATTACTGGAATATTTTGTGGGTTTTGAGATTCATAACCCCACAGTGATCCTGAAACAGTGGAGAAGGCTAAGAGGAACTCCAAGTGAAAGATTAGAGGTTTGAAAAATATGTTTATAGTGCCTCAAGGTGCTCAAACTGTTAACTTAACCAGAGATGGTTAAAGGGAATGTGAGTAGTTACAACAGACCAGAATTTTGATTGACGTTCTCTTTGCTCCTAAATCTAGGAGACAAAAGATGTAAATGCTCCAAAGGCTGGAAATCAGATACTGCAAAAATTCCCACTAATGCAGAATGTCCATTTTTAGCAGTGAAGGTAAATAATTACTGAGACAACCTATCAAAGGCAGTACAAATGTTTTCAAACCGACAGCAAATTCCTTTCCAAAAGGAATGTTGCTGCAGTCCAACTGTAGTAATGCAGCTTGAGGCAGGGGCTTGTTTAGGGGGGCACTGGTTTGTGTCCTTTCAACTAGGCACAAAGGTCACCTCTAGCCTTGAAAAATTGGAAATCAAACAACTTGAACATGATAGGAAGGGGAAGAAGTGGCCAAGTCACCACCAAGTAGGCCAAGTGATTGGAGAGGAAAAGGGTCTTACCTGCTACATTTTGAACAGAGAAGAGAGAAAGGAAGGAGGGAAATAGAGGCCAAGTGACTGCCCTGGTTGGGAGGTGAGTGACCAAGGCACATGACAGCAGCTGTTCTGCAGCAGCAAGGATGGAGGATCATGTCTGAGATGCCACAGAAAGAGCTGGCTGGACAGACAGGGGTGCCTGGACAAGAAAAATGAGAAGATAGGAAAGAACAAAAGGAAGGTGCAAGTATGAGTGACAGGGCAAATGGGAATGTTGAGAATGATGAAGCAAGGAGGCCAAGGAGCTCTGGCTTTTCCCAGCTGAATACCAAATTGTGAAGGGAAACAGAGAGGCTTCAAAAGTAGAAACCAAGTGATGCTGAGAATGGGTAGGAAAAGTAAAGTGGAGAAAACACTGGTAAGAGATTCTAAAGGTGCAAATGGTACTATAGGATGTAACGTGTTCTTCCTCCCTGGGCAGTTTAGTAATGTACATCTAGAGGGAAAAGAATAGAAAACACAGACCCAGGGCCACAGAGGTGAAGGAAGGACAAGGAGAGAGAAACTCTGTCCAAGTAACAGAAATCAGCACAGAAGAAAAACATAGCTCAGTGCATCTCACCAGCACTGCCACCAGGACAGAAGGGACAGCACATCCAACTCAGGATCACACCCCATCAGACCACCAAACTCCACTCCCCAAACCAGCACAACCACCAGAAACTGCTCTTACTCCCTGACCTACTCAAAGGCCTGCAAACAAAGCCCCAGAGTCTCAGGAAAGAACTGTTCAGCCCACAGGATATTGCAAAGGGTATGATGTATCTCATTCCTTCTCAGTGGCTACGCGTTGCCCAGATATGGCCACCACAGGGCATTTATCTCCATGTTGACCCCTGTGACAAATTATATTTATCTGACAGAAAGCACATGCCTTCAAGAGTTTTATGGAATCACAAGAGTTTCCTATCACCTGGGGATATCGAGAGGTTGAAAAAATTAAAGCATCTGTTCAAGAAGTAATATTGTACCCCAGGGAGAGGGAACAGCTGGGACAAAGAGCCAACAAGGTTTTATAATTATGCAGACACATCTGCTGAATTTAGTGTGGTCACTTCACAGAGCCTTTTCATCTCCTGCCCTTGTCTCTGCAATGGTTTGATGTGGGGAGAAACCTACCAGTGAGGTGGATGAGGCCTTGCTCATCTGGGCCAAGACTCTGGCTTCTCCAAAGGCTGTAGCAAGAATCCACAGGATAGGAAAGAGCAACGGAAGGATGGGTAAGACACCATTCACCTGAAAAAAACAATTTGTGATCACCAACAAGCATAGAGAGACAAGAAGAAGCAGAATCTCCCACATGACATCTCTTCCACCACAGAGAGAGGATAAGGACAAAAGGCCAGGGCAGGAAGGAAGGCGACTGGAAGCAGTGCTAAACAGTGCACACCTTAGGGGGGTTTACTGAAGGAGGCCAGGAATCAATCACACCAACTTGCAGCTGCTTTTTCTGCTGAATTTGGCATAAAACTCTAATGAGTTTAAAGGCAAAGGATACCATATATATGTTGCTGTTACCCCCCAGGAACAGCGAGATCACGACATGAGGCAGGTCAGAGGGGCATGGCCAGAGCACAGCTCAGCCATTTAATGGAAAGCTTCTTTTATAGTGTGGTTCACAAATAAGAAATTACATTACTGGTCCAGGTTAACCACCCATCAAGACTGACAAGCAACATGGCAAATCACCCATTTCTAAATATTATTCTTAGAGTAAAGAAAATAACTTCCTGGTTCTCAAAACAACTCTGCAGGTGCAAGGGTAGAGGACACAACTTGCCTTGGCTGTGTGTGAAAGACATAATTCCCACAGAATGTGAGAAAGCTGAAGGATTTCTCAGGAAAACCTTCTCTGTCAGCTTTTTAGAAACGATATATATACAGATATAGATAAATAGATATAAATAAACACATATATGGCAAATGAGAGAGCAAAACACTTAAAGGGAAGTCTATAAGAAATGGCCAGGGAAGTTCTGTTGTCCTCCTCCACTGAATGCTCCTGGATCCAGCATGCTTCCAGATCCAGCAAGCACAGGATGCTGTCATGGGATGACTTAAGTCACTGAGGGAGGGAATCCCTCTCTGGGGAGGAGTTATAGTGAAGCTCAGAGCTCTCCTTTACCTGCAGCTGAAGGAGAGTGTACTGCCAAGAAGCAATTCCAGGAGCTTGGAAAATGAAGCGCACGGCGTTGGTGATCAGGAATCCAGCCTGCAATTCAGAGATAACACTGTCACCTAACTACTTGCACTTGCAAGGAAGGGGTTTTCAGTGCCTTGTAACATTCTCAGGCCTGGGAAAGTATGAAAAATGTATTTATGATCTGCTGCTGCAGTTCCTCCCTCCACTCTCATGGCTACATGGCTCAGCATCTCTGAACTGCCCAAGGTACACACAGAGTCAGCTGCATGAGTAAACCTGGCCACAACTTCCTGTTGATGGCTGCAAATTCTTCACCTCTATTGACAAAACATGGCTATTTTCAAGGACAAAGGCTTGGAATGAGACCTACCAGCACGATAGGGACAGCATATTTCAGCATCACTGACTGTACAGTGAACCTCTCATTATCCAGGGCTGTCACAGGCCGTGACAGAGCCATTTCCAGGCACCACCTAAAAAACAGAAAACAGCTTGAAATTTCAGCAACTAAGACTCTAACCCTTCACTTTCCTTGGGTAGAAGCCTCATAGCAGACCTGACTAGAACACTGTGCTCAGCCTATACTATGAGGGACGGCTGTCAAAAGAGAAACCAACCTCCACAATAAGAGTGTGGCACTTGCCATGGTAAATTTTCAGTGTTGCCAAGCAAACTCCTCAGGTCCTCTCACATGCTTAACAGGAAGGCAGCAACAAGAACACAGACAGCTGGGCAGGCACTGTGTCCTGCATTTAACCCACCTGACATTATCAATTATTGGGGTCTTCAACACACGGAAGAGACGATAGAGCTGAGGGTTCTGAGGTCCCTTCTTCACTTCTCCCCTTGGGGAGGGCGGGGGTGAGAAGGGTGGAAATAGATCTCCAGGCTCCAGAACTATGTGCTCATCATCCTAGAAAAAAGGTCAGAGGCTTGTGTTCAAGCACATCTGGTTATTTCATGAGAATTGGCAACTGGAGTGAAAGTTACAATCAAAACCACCAAAGGTAAATTTCAAGCTTTAAACTTTTTCCAACCTTCTCCAAACAGTAAAATCTTTGTATAGATCTTATAAGTGATTAGTTAATTTACTTCTACCCCTGGTATTTTATATTACCTTCTTTTATAATAAATCAGTAGGAAGGAGAAGGTCAAAGCAGACAAACTTTATTTCTACACATAAAAAGCAGGATAAAGGACGGGGTTTGTATGTCATATTATCTTACTGGATAGATTCACTCCACTTATATTTAGCAGCACATTATGTTTTCCCCTTGACCTGGGAGAGGAGGAAATATGGTGCTTTTGTACAGTCTCCTGTCCAGTGGGTTTGGGAGTTCATGGAGAAGATGCAGCCTGGCTAACTATGCACTGTCCTTGACTGAACTGGAATTTCAAGCTGTTTTCAAGGTCAGAAGAAACCAAATACTCCAATAATCTGTACTCTGGGAATTAAGAATATTAGCAAGAAAAACCTGGGAAATATATTGTTACAGGCCAGGGAAATTAGACAAGCAAGTTACCTTAATCCCTCTCAGAGAAGCAAATGACTCCTGGCCTGGCCTCAAAGCAACAACATCTCCTTCTACCAAGAGGCTCACGGGCAGGTTGACAAGATGCCCATCCCTGTAGGCCCAGTGAAGGGACCAGGATGGGGCATAAGGCATGTGAAGGTCAGGGTACATGGAATCTGGCCATTTCACTTCTTTGCCAAGTGTATCTGAAAGCACAAAGTGTGAAAGAATGAAGTGGCAGCAGTTCTGGATTTACATCCTGCAGTGGGCTATAGGGCCCCCAGCGCTAAGCTCAGCCCACTCCCATCATCTTCTATCAATCTCTCTCTTCCTCCATTATGACTTTTCCCTTCTTTCTCCACCCAGTATTAGCAACTGAACAGTCATTTAAAAATCTGTACAAGAGAAAAGCTAAAGGCTGGCCTTGAAACTGCCCCACTGGAATGAACTGCCCCCTCAGGTGCCAAAGCTCCCATTGAGACGATGCTCACGCACAGCAATTTATTTCCCTCTGCTCTGTGTTGCAGTACAACCCCACATGTTCTCCCCTCATCATCTGCTCAAGGCAGATATTTTTATAAGGATATTAGGATTCGAATTACTCCAAAGCACAGCCATAACAGACGCCCACCTGGTAGCACACAGCTTGGAAGCACATGGCCACATGACAGCTCAAAATAATTATTTTACAGGACAAGCATGAGGAGAACACACTTCCCACAGCCTGTTTCTGTGCAACACAGGGGAAGGTTAGCAAGCTTAATTAGGAATGCATGTGATCAGGTTTGGGGAAAGAGTCAATGGGAGGAAAACAAAGTGCAAATGGGACAGATGAAGGAGACCTCACCATTTATCTTATCAACGATGGTTTGAAGCCTCCTCTCCACCTCTCTGCACTTTAGCCTCTCTTGACGCCCGATCATGAGGAGATCCAAGAGGAGCAGGAGGAAGAGTGCCAGTGCATTGACTATCTCAGCACCTTGGCTTCACACAGCAAAACAGGAGGAAGCAGAAAGCAGATGAGGTTTGAGTAAACGAGCAGAATACACTGCCAGACACCCACAGAGATAAACACACAACTGCCTGGTTATTTATTCCCACATCTCACAGATTTATGGTTCAAAAAGAAATGCATGATCACACTTTTTCTTTAGGATAATGACACCAGAGAGCTCTGGAAGGAACCATCTCAATTAAAAAATACTTTACAAATATGGTCAAGGCATGTATGGCACACTCATTTCTGCCATCAGCCACTAAATTCTCCAGTTTTAAAATACTTCCTATTATAATGCCTTAAGAGTTTTAAAAGATCTAGGAATGCTGTAGAAAAAAAATCCCTCAGTCTCTCCATAGGACACTTCCTGGGTCTATTAGAAGCAAAATTAAGCTGGCTGAAGTGCTGTGGAAGGGATTGATAGGGAATTACCAGTGTGAGTATGCTGATATCAAGACATCCAGACAGAATGAAGGACAACACTTCTGTCAACCATATATAGTACTAAGATGATATAAAACTACCACCTTGCTTCAGTTAAGCAGCACAGGAAGCTTTGCTCACCTCCCCTGTGGCTGGCTCCCATAGCAGCACAGCAGCAACAGCACTGCCAGCAGCATCAGAGACGCACCAGGCCAGTGGAAACAGGAGCAGCGGTTACCATGGTACAGAAAACTGCTCCTCCACACCTCCTGCAAAGGGAGAGCAGCAGTCAGCACTCATGGAACACAGAGCCAGACGTTTGGAAAAGCAGAGTGAGAAAGGGTGAAGGCAGCAGCTGGTGCTCCAGGGAGAAGAGAACTTTGCAAAACCCCTGAACACGACACAGAGCATCCCAGATGGGTTGTGTGAATCCCACAGCACCAGTGGATGCTCAGATGGTGAGTCTGGGTGAACACTCTCTGTTTTTCTCTTGATTGGAAGAATGAAAAGGCTTCTGTGCCAGGCTGTCCCATTGTCTCTGACCAACCAAGAAACACTTTTAAGCCAGTGCATAAACACTGGCACTTTGTATTCAACACACACGCCAGGCAAACACGGTGGACAAGGGGAGACTGTTAAGCTTCACAGCTCTTTATCTCCACCTGAGATGGAACCCTCTAAGCTCACTGCCCTTAGTGGCTCTTGAAGACCTCAGATCCTTCACATGGCAAGAGGCATCTTCCCACAGAGCTCTGGCATCCAGGAGAGAAGTGCTGACAGATGCACACCCTTAGACAGATTCCTTGCTTTGTTCCCAAAGACTTTAGCAGTTCTACACCTGGACACTCTGCAGCTGCACTCTGGAGGGGAACACAGCCAACTTCTGTTTAGCTCTCATCCTTACTTTGAGAAGGGGAGATTGAGTGCCCAGCTTGTGCTGTTTGGTGCCTCACCTTCCATGAAGTCCCTTTTTTCCGTTCCTTCTGATGCCACTCCAGCAGTGCTGACAATTGGTCTCTCAGGATCGTGAGGGCTTTCTTTGTGGTAAGACCCAAACTTGAGGTCATCTCATCCTGAGGTGCCAGAAAAATAAACTGGTTAGTGCTTCCCTATTTTCCTTTTAGGCTTTTTCCTGATGGCTGACAGAGCAGCTGACTGTGAATGCCCTGTACTCAGCAGCAGCAGCCTGATTCTCCATTTTCCTGAAATCATCTTCCCTCCTGTGAACTTTGGACTGCTGGCTGGAATTAGAGCACTTAGATAGTATCAGGTAAACAAACCAGTCCTGACTATGCTGATAAATACTTTATCAAAGCACAATACCAAGTAATTTCTGTGAAACAAGATCTAATCGGTCGAGGCTGAGGACAACAGAAACAGAGGTTATGCAGGCTTGAACTGGTATCAGCTTGTAGAGACAACAGAATACAGTTATGGTACAATTTTAATGATACAGGATGAATTTGCTAACAATAGTAACAACTAAGTAGTAGAGTACCAGCAATTCAAAACAAGAGTGGTCCAATTTCCACAGCTGCTCGCTACAGATTTTTGTTTGTGAGGCCTCTGTGGCTACTTTGATGCAGAAGCTCCCAGATTTAAGTGCTAGGTTATGGATCAATTCAGGACCAGACATGACCCTGCCATCAACTCCTCCTTTTACAAGAGCAAACACTGGAGTTTTAAGTGCTGAACTGCAAGGGAGATATCTGGACTTTCAGGAAGCACAGAGTTCACAGCATCTCTCCCTCAGCGCTCAGCAAAGAGGCAGCAGTCCCAAAGGACACATCCCAGGAGTGTGCCATATGGAAAACACCATCATAAGATGCTGATAACAACAAAGTGGGCTAAACACTTGCATTTCTGGGGCAGAAGCATGAGCACTTTCCTTTCTTTCAAATCACAGATTGCAGTGAGGTACTGTGGGCACCAGATCACTGACAGCAAACCAACAGGGAAGAGCAGGCTGGTGTCCATGAGAGGGCTACAGCAGGGAAGTGGTAAATAAAAGTTCCCATGGGCATTTCATGTTTTAATACAAACACACTGAGCATGTACAGCACATAGGATACCCTGCATGTTGGAAATGTTCAGGTGTGTCATGCTGTGCACAGAGTACAGAACTGCTGAACGCAAACAGGCAGGAAGTTTGTCCCTCCTGTCCCCACCAGTGTGATACAGCCCAAAGCTCAGGCAGGAGCTGCAGCTCTTCCTGCTCTTGGAGCTCTTCCCAGCCCTGCCAAACCCACCATGGTCTCAAACTGCAGCAGTTCTGCTCCTCAGGAGCTGCTTGCACACACCCAGCTCTGCAAGTGCAGCTTGGCTCTGATCTTTTCTTCCTGTTCCTTAACTGCATGGTTTCGTGATGAACATTTACTGGAAACTAATCTTGGACTTCAGACTCATTTTTACTGATCCAAAACTGTAAAGAATTGTTGAGGAACAGCACATAAATTCTCTTTAAAATACCATCTACCACACACACACACACTCTCCCTGCCTATCAGGGACAACCTGCAACAGCAAATTCTGTCCAGGCAGAGTCCAGCAATGCTGCTTTAGCTGCACTTTTACAGAACTAAAAATAATCCTGCTGCAGTTTTCATTCTGTGTGTCAGTTTTAGGAATAGAGGAAGCAGTTCTGTGTTGTTCTTGGAAGCAACCCAGGTAACATCAGCACAGGACTAAACGTAGGAGTCTCTCAAAGACTCCCAGAGGAGAAGATGGCAGTGGAGCTGGCACCAGCCATGCTGCTGCACCGCAGAGTGCTGCAAACAGCAGTATCTGAGAACCAAGAGACAATCAGGCTTCTCTCTCTTGTCTGGCTGCTGCCTGTTTGGGGCAGAGCAAGGCACCCACAGAAATATAAATCCTCTCCAACAGAGGGAAAGCAGACAGATAAATAAAACACACAGAATGAAAGGCAGAAAAAATAAGAGGGACTTGGACTGAAAAGCAAAGTCTGCTTAGCCACCGAGCTGGTTCCAATGGCCACATCAGAAGCTACAGAAGAAATGAGAGGAGAGCTGCACTTAATGCCAACCTCTACTACAGTCACACCGTGCCTGGAAAGAGAAACTGCCACAGCACAGCAGGCAGAGAGCACAAAAAGGCAGCAAATCCCAAGGTAATCAAGAAAGGTTCCTGAAACACTTGCCCACCTGCTCCAGACTTTACACAGGAGTTACTGGTTTGGCATAGTGTCAGTCAAGATAAGAGCAGCCACAAAGGAACGAGGCTGTAGCAGGTGACAAGTGTAGCGTGGCAGGGCTGGGGAAGAGGAAGGGCAGGAAGGGCAGGGATTGTTAAACACCCATCCTGACACTCAGAACATGGAGTATTTGGCAAAGGAGGCAGAGTCAGTCTGGTAAACAAACACTGTAATACTGCTGGGGGCACTTAGGGAACTTGCTGTGGGTGAGCATCAAGGGCAAGAGCCTGGGACCCAAGTGAGAGGGACAGGCAAGAAGAGCCACCCTGAGCTCCCAGCAAGGGGCAGCTCCAGGTTTTCACAGCAAGAGCTGCCCTGCTAAGTCATCAACTGCTAATGAGGCATTTTTCAAATGCCCTGAAGTAAACCTTTGTATATGGCAAAGCCAGGCGCTCTGAAACTGTCCCAGAGGGATCTTTCCAGCCTTTCATCAGCTGCAAGTGCTCTTCCTGCCACAAACCAGGAAGTGAGCACCCCAGGGTGAAGAAGCTGTTCACAGGAGGTGTCAGTTCATTAATAAAAAACCTCAACATTCACATCTTTGCTTTGGAAAGCTACATTGAAAGAGAAATTCGCTAATTTTCCGGTCCAAACAAAAACAGCAAGACACCTTCCCACCCAGCTGCCTTAGCATAGGGTTTCCTGTGAAGAACAACAAAGAAAGAGCAGACAGTAAATTCTAGTTTACAGTGAAAGCAAACCCCTGATGGGTATCAGGAGGCAATTTAAAAGGCTTTACTTTCCTTTTGTCTGGGCCTAAAGGCAAAAACTCCTAAGGAGAAAATGAGCAGTTGCTTCCTCCTTTGCCCTGGAGAGCACAGGAGCCTCTAAGTGCTCTTAGGGCTCCTCTGGAGCTAACCCCTGCCCTGGCCATCCCAGCCTCAGTGGGAGAGGCACGGCTGAAGCCAGGTAAAAACGGGATGATTGCATCCTTCTGCTTTGGGATGATACCAGGGCTCTCAGGAGTTGTGATCTGTGGGATGGCTGTTAAGGAAAAAACAGTGCAGGACATTTCCTTTGAGCGTGTGATTTTATTTTCTAGAGAGAATGAATGTGCTGAGGTGTGGACTGGATGGAAACATGAAAAGATGTGCGAATTTCTCCACTCGTAGTAAATATTCTACATGTTAAATTACTGCTTAGCTTGCCTGAAAACAGTAGGGAAAGGGAACCTGACAAAGATCTCGCAAATGCCCAGGTTTAGGAGCTGGTTTGGCTCCTCAGGAAGGAAATAAGAAGCAGCTCAGAGGCTGGAGATGAGGAATCAAAGAAACTGTAGACTTTTCTTTGCCTTGTCGTTTCAGTTGAGCCTCCATAGTTTGACAGGGGTAAATTAGTTGTCAAATACTGAGGAGCTTGTTTAAATCCATAGCCTTGTCGGGCTCATGGCAAATAGGTTCTCTTTGCCTTCCTCAGGGTTGCAGGAGCATTTTCAGGCTGATAGGCAGGAAAAGTGTGGTTATTTTCTGATTTTTCCTCCCACAATGTGAAGTTGTTCCTGAGCAACACCACCCCCCCATGTCTGCTTCCTGCAGCCCACCTTCATCCTCACACAAATTCATCGCTGAGCTCTCTTCCTAAAATTCCCATCTTGTTCTTTTACACATAGAACTGTTTAAGATTACCTTAAAAGTTTATCAGCTATCTCACACTCTCTGCTATCTGATGAAAGACAGAGGTCTTGCAGCTTCCTTCCAGAGGAACAAAGAAGCAGAGTCCAGAATGTGTACAGAGAAATGGACACAAAATATTAGAATACTTAAGTCCTCTTATATTTTCCCATAGCCATAGTAGCATATTTATTTGTTGTACCAGTAAATGTTGATATATTATGAGCCAAATATTTTTTTTTAGTAATACTGGAACACAAATATATTCCTTGCTTTCCAGAGCAAAGTGGGTTGAATCATCCTCCATCCTCTGTGGATTCAGTCTCTTGCAGAATAAGGGCTTCTCACCAAGACTGCTGTACACTTGAATGTAACTGGCTTTACAAAGACTGTTTAAACAAATAAGTGATCAGAATACAAAATATTTGCTACGAGTTTCAATTCTCATAGACTGCAGATCCACCCCTCTGATTCAGAGTAGTGGAAAACCCCTGCAAGGCAGTTGTCAGACTGTTTCCCTCTTTCCAGGCTGCACTCACTAGGCTCCTTTTATAACACCTCTACTCAATTGCTTTTCAGATCTGAACAGTTGGAGGTGGGAAACTGGGCAGCAGAATGTTCTTCCTTTTTCTGAGAGCTATTTTGCATTCCTTAGCAGAAAAAGAAGGCAGTTTTTAATTTAACAATGACACTTTGCAGGCGATTAATCTACTACAGGGATTACACCTCCTCCAATGTAAGTATTATTCACAGGTTCAAAAACACACAATAAGGAGTAACTCCACCAAATATATTTGCATTTATTACTGTAAGTCCAATTCTTATTTAGGATAAGTCACAATATGACACAAAGTGGGGATTTTGGGTCTGATCAGAGAGGATGACAGACATCAGATACATGACAGCACACAATTTCTTGGGGTAGCATTTCATACAGCAGTCTAGTGCTAGAGAGAGATTTATTCTTGTTCTAAAGCAAATCACACATCAGGATGCTACAGCTCCTGTACACCTGCAGCTGTTGATTTAGTGCTTGGACTGCCTGAAATGGCTCATCCCTGCTACAGAGTGACACAGATGGAACCAGCAGAGCCAATGCATCAGTCACTCTGGGCACAAATTTCCCTTTATTACCCCATCCTTTGTCCCAGTCTTGCTTTCTGTCTTTCTTGATGTTCTCCTGGCTACTTTTCCTATGAGAACAGATCCCTGAGTCCAAGCAAGAATGTTTCTGTAGTGACCCAGGCTACATCAATTATCCCCTCTGACACATTCCTACTCCATGGGATGAACTTTTGATTAAGATTCTGGACTGTCAGGACAGCTGGAGTCTCTAATTCATTCTGTTACTGGTTTCTGCATGACAGTGGGAAAATTGCATACTCCTCTGTGCCTTAGTTTCTCACTCTGTGATGGGGCTACCAACTCCCCATCAATTGCTGTAATTGTGAAGATTATAACATTCACCAGCCCACCTGAATGCTACTGGAAAGCTAAGGAAAAAGAAACATATGTTGATATCTGCACAAATCAGGTATCTCCACCAAGCAGACCATGGCTCTGTGGGGACCACTGCCTTTAAACCTGGACGTGCTGGGAAAAGCACCAGAAGGCACAAGGAACACAGCTATTAAACTTGGTTTGAATGCACCTGACATGAGTTTGGCAGCCACAGCTTAGCTGTTGGTGGCCTCAAATCAGGTGAAACAAGCCAAGTCTTCAGCACAGCAGTGGCCAAGTTAATGGACAGAGCAATATGCAGCAACTATCTCTTCCCCCTCCCCATGCAGCCCAGGATGAAAGGCAGCCCAGACCTTCTGCTGCCCCCAGACAAAAGAGCCCCCCAGCTGGGTAACTGGGTGCCTGCAGGGGCTCCAGTGTGGATGCTCTGAGGCTCTCCACAGCTTGTGACTAACAGGGCCTGAGACTCCCCCTACAAAGAGACAGAGGTGCAGGAGCACTGAGCTCTGAGATGTGGCCAAAGCTGCGCTCGCCAGCCTGAATCACTGCTGCACTTTGCTGTGCACAGGGTCTATTTTAATCCACTCAACAACATCCCCATTTTATGCTCTCTATAAAGCATGGAGTAAGATGCCCACAGGCACAATCAACCTTTCTACACAGGTAATGCAAAGCCCAGCACTTTACTTCTCCCCAGTAGCAGCCCAGCAGCAAAGAAGGAGGCGGCTGCTCCCCAGGAAACAGCCCAGTTTGGAATTGTACATTCCTCAGTCCGTCTCTTCAGCCCTGTTTGCAGCAGCAAATCCCCAACCATAGCTACCTGTCCCACCAGGCTGCAGGATGAGGAAGGGTTTATGCAGCGCTTTGAAGCACTACACAATTATTAAGCTTTAATTACTGTAATTTAGCCAGTTGCATTACTCCTCCAAGTTCAGAGAGCAGTTAGGGGTCTGTATTTATCCTGGCTTCAACACGCAGCAGTTCTTTATGCCAGTGCAGAGATCCCTCCAGGGAATGCTAATCCCCTCCTGGAGGCCAGCAATGCTCAGAAATCCACAGAACTTCAGCACATTATCCCCTTGATAGCCTCCTTCCCATCCCCACTTCTTCAGCTGAAGACTTTGGGGACTAAAATGATGATCCAGCCTGGCAGGTGCACTGCTGGACGGATCCCACAGGGATAAGGAGGTTCAACAGTTACAGATCAAAGCCTATAGAAGCAACCAACAAATTTAAGCTGTGAGGCAGAGGGGCAGCAAAGCAGAAGTCAGCAGCTAAAATCCTGTGTGAATCTTCCTGTTGGTCCTGGGGTTAAAACTGCAGTTTAAAACAGTTTCTTTTCCCCGTCACTGCCAACAAGAAGCTACTCCCTAGCTAAAATCATCACTCTGTTTCATGTCCTGCCATAACCTCCTTCCCCAAAACCTCAAAGCTCTTCATGCCCCATCACATCAGGCAGGATGCAGGCTGGGGAGGGAGACAGGGAAAGCCATTTTGAAATTAAATGTTAAGGGAGAGGAACTTACTTTGCGACATTTGCCTTGGTGGGGGATCCAGAGATCAGCCTGTTTGAAGAGCATCTGGGCTAAATTCCTGCACCACTTCCCCAGCAACTTGCACTGCTGCTGCTCTCCAAAAATGAGAGAGCAAAGAGGGAGAGCAAGACTGTGCAGAGCCCAGCGCTGCAGAGAATGAGACAGAAGCAGCAGAGTGAAGCACCAGTCTGCTGATTAATTCAGCCTGTTTCCAGTCACGCTGCAGATCCAGCAAGGAGGCGGCGGATGGGGGTGGGGGATGAGGGAGGATGAGGGATGGAAAGGGGGGAAGAAAAAAGCAGAGAGAGAAGAAAGTTTGCCCAGGATAGCACCAGATGTCTGTGAGAATGGTTCATTCATCAGATGGAGCCGACACAGTGAGGATCCCTGGGCTCCCTGCCTGCAGAGCTGCATATGCATGCACAGGAAGGAATGATGCTGACAGACAGGGGTCTGTGCAAAAGCAGATGGCAAATTAGGTAGGACAAAGTGCTATAAAATACACTACAGGGGAAGGAACACCTGAATAGGCATGGAAAATGACTAAATTGAAACCAAGAGACCCTGGAATACTAACTGCCCCACAGATGACTCCACAGCTTTGGATTCAAGCTCAATCAAAAATAAAAGTATTTGCTATTTAAACAAGGTGAGATGGTTACAGGTCCCATATGAAGTGTTCCCTCCCTCTTCGCTTGTTGACAAAGAATGCAGCAAAAGCCCCTCTCAGCAGCCCATATTCATCCTGAACCCCACAATCTGAACTAAAAGGTGCAAATAAATTCACCATAATCATGCCTGGGGCTCCACATTTACCTGGAAATGGCACACAGGAGGCAAAGGATTAGTGTAGATAGAGAAGAGCTGGATAGAACAACAACAAGGGAATAAAAAGGCAAAGAAGGAATGAGCCTTCTCTCTCATTCTCATCTTTTACAGGAATGTTTCCTTCTGATTGTTGGAGGGACACACCTTTATAAGAGAATTTTTATACAGCTCCTGCTTCAGTGCTGTCCTAATTCTGTCTTGGGCTTCCTAGTTCTGCAGAGTAATCACTAGAACAATTGCTTTCATTCCACACAGAAAGGGGTAAAGAACTGGCCCAGCCAAGCACCACCTCAATAACTTGCCAAGGATTATAGCTAGCTGGTACCAAACAGCACTGCAAAGGTTTCCAGTCTCAGCATATTTTGCAGCCCTGAAGACCATGTACAGGTGTCAGGACTCACTTACTCTGCCTGGACAAGCTCTTCACTTCCTTTCTTTTCCTGAGGGCTCAAATACCTCAACAGGCACAGCCCATATTCTATGTTTTAAGCCCGAAGGGCAGAGATTAAATGGCTTCAATATTCACAACAAGCCAAACAGAGGGTCTGGTTATCACCTGTGTGTTGGCACTTGCACATCTATGTGTAATCTCACAAAGCTCTTAGAGCCAAAGCTGAGGGGAAGCAGACACTTTGTATTTATTTAATGTAACTTCCGGAGAAAGCAGAAGAGAGAAAGAGACGAAACATCCTTTATCCTTCTGCAGGGCATTTTGTTTCCTAGACAACAATTTTAAACTGCAGAAAACAAGAAAATGTCCTAATGGCACAATTTTCCTTCCTGCCTGCTGAGGAACTACTCACCTACTCCTTTCAACAAAGAAAAAAGGAGAGAAAAAAGAAAAGATCAACAACAAAATGGAGTAAGAGTGGATAAACCCTCACACAACATACTCGTAAGATCCCTTCTTTATCACAGTGCTTGCTGATCTGTTTGCCGTGGCTTTGTACCTTTGGAGACTGTAATGGAAGTGAATAAAACAACTTGCTTGTGCAATCCCAGGAACAATACTTGTGCTTCATGCAGTTAGAAGTCCCAACCTCAAAACCTCCAGCTTTAGTCATGGACACAAATGGAATTGGATCAAATTGCTTCTTCTTGTTTACCCCACTGCTGAGAGACCTTGCTCTGAAGTGTTCTGTGTAGGGCAGTAACTTGTACTACGTCGCTTCCTTCTGATATCAACTGGTATCAGAAATTGCATCTGGAAATGCATTTGTGCATTAAATAATAGAATGAAAGAGCAGAAGACAAACACTTGGGATCTAAAGATAAAACTGGGACTTGAAATAAAAGGCTGAGTACAAAGGCAGGGACTGACCTATACAAAATCTGCAGCACAGATGAGAGACGCATGTGGAAAAAGGATCAGTTTTTTAAAAAAGCCCTTGGAAGAAGAGCTGAGCTTCCAGAGAACAGCAGGGAATGAAAACACAGACAGAGTCACTGGCAGGACAAGAAGTGGCAAAGAACTTGGGCTACTTTTCAGTCCAAAGGTAGGACTGTAGCCCTTGTTAGGCAGCCTGGAACAAGGACCAACAGTGCTGGAGCTGCAGCGATGTGGAGCACAGCACAGGCTCCCTGAATACGTTTCCAGGCTCTGGCCAGGAGGCACGGTGCTGTATCCAGGCTGCAGCAATTACACTGGGATAATACAGCTCAGTTGTTATGGGTAACTGTGCAGTAGATGATGTCAATAATTTTTATTAGTTGTGTGGCTGCAAATCCAGCCTACGTCTAATGCAACACAAACTCAGGAGTCTCCCACTGTCCTGTGGCAACCAGTGCTGCTCTCTTGGTATGTGCTGAGTGGTCTTGGAGCAGAGATTCTGGCACCTGTCACAAGGATTAAATTCACTTCAGAAATACATAGAAAAAAAAAATTTAAAAGTCAGAGGAGAAAGAACAAGATATCAGCCCACTTAATTTAAAAAGGTTTTGGCTCTGCTCCTAAAATACTCTCTGCCTTTCTCTCTGCTGTCTGGTTTCTGGCAAAAACTGGAGGGCAGCCTGCATTACACCTGACAAACTCTGATCCTCAGCCATTCCTGACAAGGGAACTTATTAGCCAACTGGAGCCAGAGGACAAGTCTCTCCTCTGAGTGACAGATGTCTGTGCTGCAGCAGTGCTCCGAGCTCGTCTCCTGCTCCAGGAGTGCCAACTCTCCATCACACACGTATATTGAAAAGATTGCTTTCAACCAGATTTGGGACTGATGTTTTCACGTGGGTTCATTTTATTTTTAGCATTTTAAAATAAACCTAGCACACTGAATTTACTGCTGAGGTTACAAAGCAGGTTAATTTGTTCCCTTATCAGTGTATACGTGTCCAAGTTCTTCACTCTAGGAAGATGGATTCCACCTTAAAGGGGGTGAAATAAGGATTGGCAGTATTAAAAAAAAACAAAAAGGAGCAAACCCCTTAGCACCAAATAATAATTACAGAATAGTTTCAATTGGAAGCCACCTTAAAGATCATCTAGTTCCAAGCCCCCTGCAATGGGGCTGCTAACAAGAATAAAATCATTGTCTTTCCTCAGAATCCAAACAAAATTAGTTGTAAAATGTAGCTTTGTGTATCTGTGGGTTTTTTTAATTCCTATTGAAAAGACTGCCTTCATTTTTAACTCCCATTCAGAAAGGAGGGAGAACAAATTTCAGGAAGTCAGGAAAGGAGGTTAGGGCTTGAGAACACCATGATTCTCCCCTGTAACCTCCTTGTCAGGACACTTTCCTAAAAGGCCTTTTGAAGGTCTATTACAATACTGTCCATGCTGCTGCCTGTCCAGCAATTTGATATGATCTTCCTGCATTGTACAGTGGAGAATGTCATATGAGAAAGATGAACCAAAGACAGTGACCTATAGTGAAAGTGTCCCCACTACGCCCTGCTGTGGTGCTCTCAGATCCTACACAGAACACACCCCTGCACAGAGTGGTAAGTGCATCATCTCTTAAAATGATCAGTATCAGATTAGCCCATGATGTCATTAACAAGAGAATGAGTAGATAATTGTCCTCATTGGAATGTTAACTCCATGGTAATAAAGCGGTTTGATATAAAATAACAGGTCAAACACGTCCTCTGAGCACTCCAGCACCAGGAGGTTTGGGCAGGAGTGAGCCCAGGCTTTCCTGGCCTAGCATACTCAGAGCAGAAACTCAGCAAAGAAGCAGTTAAGTAAGCAAGTTCTACAGCTGATGTGAAAAACTGACCTTTAAAAGTCACTTACACTGCTGTAGTATCTTTTAGAGCTGATCTGAGTCTAGGTGAGTCCCTAACAGGTACTTTGCACTAATGAACAAAACCACTTCTCACAGCTGCAAACAAAACAGCAAGGAAGGGATGCATGAAGAAAACAGAGACAGCCAACAGATGAAAGCTCACGGTGTGGTGGGGAAAGGGACACCAGAGGGAAAAGCCAAGAGTGTTCTCTCACCAGAGCTGGCTGAAACCCCAAGTTACCCCCAGCAAAACTGGACTCAGATGATTTCATTGCCTTGGTTTATTTAAAAAATCTTCCCAGTGAATTCAGCCTCTCAAGTAAAGCAGAGTTGAGTGTCCATGGGAATGGAGCCCCAGCTTAGAGCTCGAGAGAGTCACAGCAGGTGTGACACTGGACAGTTCCAGCCTGCAAACAATTTCCCTGCAGATACAGGGATGTAAAGAACTCTCAACTTCTATACTAACCATGGACTACACCACCACATAATAATGCCACCTGGTGAATCCAAAATAATAAAGACATTTAAAAGAATTCAGCACTTAAACTGGGTGTGACTGTTACCAGCCAACCTACCTGACACTTCTCCTTGAGGTCCATGGCTGTGCAGTTCTGTAAGCATGTCCAGCAAAAGGGGACTGCTCCTCAGGGGAGAATGTCTCCTAGGTAGAGAAGAGCTTGGCTACATTTACCACATCACCATCTGTAGAAACAGAAGGGGAAGCAATCAAGTCTCCCACATCGCTTCCTTTAGGATAAGAAAGTGATGAAATTCACAAAATTCAAATTACAGGATTGGTATTTAAAAGAAGGAGAACTAGGGAGATGAAAGTCCTTCTAATAGTACATCAACCTACCCCGTAACTCGGAAGTTAAGCTAGGCTACCTCTCCCCAAAATCTGCCATCCATAGATGAATTAACTTCCCTGCAGTGCAGAATATTATCACAGTCCTGATAGGCTTTTGGGCAAGCCTCCAAAAAAAGGCTGACAAAGCCTGGATTCCACTAGGTGCTGGAGCAAGCTGTCACCCACTGCTATTTGTCTTGTTACTCTTATCTACCAGGAGCTTTGTCCAGCTATTCTCTAATGGAGCCATCAATGTCTCTTCCATTTGCTGAACATCACATCCAACCTTAGACAAGGTGCTGGGCTGAGCATGGATCTGATCACCAGTGAGTAGGCTGGAAGTCCTAAAAACAATTCCAGATGACCACAGATCTAGGCCTTTTCTCTTTTTAGCAAAACTGGGACTCTTAACAGAATTGAGGTAGGAAGCAGCTCTGGAACTCACATCCTTCTTCTACCTAACCCTCCTCTACCTCTCATGGCACAAATTTGTTCTCCTTTCACAAAATGTCTTTTCTGGTCAAAACAAAGGATCTGTGTACATTGCTCCAGAGGGCTCTCTTACATATAAAGACAACACGATCCATAAGATTATGATATGATTGTCTTGGGAAAGTCTTTCTGTTGGTTAGTAACTCATGGTTCTATTTTTTAATATCACACAGAAGCTCAGGGTTTGGACATATCCTTCTCCTAAATCCAAATAAACAAGGAAGCAGCTAGATATGCAAATCAACCCAAACCACCCACACATCTCCTAGATACAACGGGACTGGCCTTTGCCAGCTGGGATTTACTCCCCTGGTTTATACAACACTGCCTTCTTCAAAGAAGGATTCTGGAGAGCCCATCCTTGTGGCAGTCACCCACAGCGCTGCTCTGACAATGCTGCATAATTTCAAGGAAAACAAAAGGCATCCAAAGCTTACTCAGAAAGCCACTCTGTGACACTCTGCAGAGTTAGGTTTCAGTATTTCCTCTCCTGAAGGCAATCCTGCACCTGCATTCTGGGGGGGGAAGCAGCAGGCATTCAATATTCAGAGTGCTGGTTATCAAAGACCTGCCTGCAGAACCACAACCAGCACCTGCAAGTGCCATTTTCTGCCTGCCAGGCTGGCTGGCATGAGCCACCAGTCTGCACTCTGCCCTACTTTTCTGTTCTGTGACCCTTTCAATGTGCACACAACGAGGGAATAAAGTTATTTTCAGTCCCTTCATATCCCTGCCAGGCCAATTAGCAACTGCAAAATGAAGATCAGACAAAGTTACTGGAGTGAAGCTGACAAAGAGCTCCCAGCAAAGGGCTGGGAGTGAGAAGGAGGAAAAAGTACTTTTGGGTGTTTGCACACATCAGTTTAGAGCCTTAGCATCTTGTCTTTAATGTGAGAATGACTTTAGTGTAAGGGAAGGCAAGACAAGACGATTTTAAGGAGAAAATGGTCACTAACAACAGAAGGACTAAGATAAATCCATGATTCTTCTTTTTAGTCCCCTCCGAGAGAAGATTTGTTGATCTACTGAAAGGCTTATGCCCCATGCTCTCACTTGTTCAAACAAAACTAAGAGCCTGAATTTCTCGCTGGTTCTGGATTTCAAAAGCATCCAGCAGGCTCTGGCTGGAGGGCAGGAGGCTGAGCTGGGCAGGAGGCAGGATTTCTGCACTGCCCTCAGTGACATTCTGGTTCTGGCAGCAAACTGAAATGTGATCCTGAATGCAAAACACGCCATTCCCTAAAGTTCACAGCACATCATCTGCATGCTTAGGAACACAACCCTGGAGTCCTTCAGGGCTAGGAAGCAGGAAACACACCAAGGGTGTTAAAAATACAAAGGATTGTTTGGAAAGAGTGAATATTCCCTGTTTAGAGAAATTCAGAAGCTGTTATAATGGACAATATAACAAGAGCTTGTGAAAATAATCTGTGGTGCACAAAGCACTGCTTTTTCATCATACATGTTCAGGGCTTCTCCAGAATTTGAACACACTGACCAACCCAGAAGCAGTTTAGTTTTTCTCACATCCCCAATTTGAAGTATCAGTAATGCAGACTGTTGACATTTCACACACAGAAAACAAGAAGGCAAGTCTTCCCTGTGCCAATCTGGATACACAGAACAAGGAGAACATTTAATTTTCCAACATTTACAAGGGGTTTTCATTTAGGACCAAAAATTCCCAACACAGCTAATCCCAGATTGGTTGGGATATCTTAGTTTTGGGTTAACTGAAGCCAATTCAAAGACAGGCAAGGATGATGAACCAACCTCCCTCAGTTTCTGCCCCTGGACTGAAACTAGAGCCATAGAAGATGTGATTTGAATGCTTCCTTTTAAATTCAGAATCTATCAAAACAAAACTGCAAGAATTTTGTCATTCCAACTATGCACCTCACATGCATTACAGAGATCTTGAAAACACTCAGGAAACAGCTCCACACACTGAGGCTGCAGCAATTCAATAAATTCTGGAGGCAGCCTGTAATCTGCAAAGTTGTGCATCCACTCACTCCTGACTCTGCATGGTCTTTGTGTGCTCCCCTCCCACATTCCTCTGTTTCAGGGACTCCTGCAATTCCCACCTCCAGACGTGTCTCTGATCATCCCTACCCTGCTGCAAGGACTCTCCACACTCTGGACTCATACTAGTTTCGTGCACTGCTATTCCACACTGGAATATCTGCTTCCTTCTGCCCTCCCTGTTCTTATCTCTCTTCTGTCTGCCCAGGCAATTAGTCACTCGACATGTTACACTCTGCAGGACAGAAATGAAGTGGGGCTGCTTTGCTGGGACATGTTGGAGGGTGTCAAATATTCAGCCACAGACCATCAGAGATACTTGAAGCTGTGGCTGCACTAATCAGACACCACATGCTCCCAGTGCAGCCAGTTTACCCCTTGCACTTTCCCAGCACACTCCATTCTCCTCAGGATTTTCAAGCCTAGAGCAGTTTGTGAAACTTGGGAATGGCTGGATGTGGTGTTCAAGTGTCATCATGTTGCATTCAGCCTGAGAAATATTTCCAAATCGTTGGGTAAGAGTGAAACCCAGGAGAGGGTTCACCAAATAATCCAATGCTAACAGCAAGCCAGCTGTCTGGAAGTCCTGTATGCCAAACCCAGCCAATGGTTATCCCACAGCTGGAGGGAGAGGTCTGCAATCCACTTTAGAATATCTTTGTTTTATACAACTGAGTGAGTTCAGTGCCTGGGTTGCCATGTGTGACTGATATCCTTTTCAAATTGAAAAATACATCCATATCCCCCCTGCAACTTGTTTCCATTTGCACAGAACAAAGAGCAAGTCTTGTGGCTTGATCTGAGTATCAACAAGTGTTTGAAACATCCCTCTGGACAGCAGAACTTTGCAAGGCTCCACTCACCCTTTTCTTTACCAGATCATCTCTTGAATACCAAGGTGTTATGCAGCCAGTGTATTTATATAGGTAAAAAATACTATGGCTCAGATTTTCTTTTGAAATCCAAGGATTTCAAATCACTTCACCATCAGTGTGAGATAGCAGTGTTGAATTTTAATAAAAAACTATACAGCATGATACATTACTTACTGAATTTCTAAAACAACTAGCAAACAGAAAGATCAGGTAATTATAGAACCTATAGACAGTTGGCAAGAAAAATATGTTTCAGAAGATGCTGTCTTTAGGGAGAAAAATAAATCAACCTAACGATACTATTTTCCCTAAAGTGTTCAATCACTGATGCTTTCATGTTATTTACTGAAAATCCCCAACACAGATTAGTCTATGAAAAATGATGGGGAGTGTGAACATTTCTTGCTGCCAAAAGTGAATTCCTCAAGAACAGAAGCCTGATCTGTCACCGAGAATAGAAACACGGGGGAACAGATAATAACCAAAAAAAGCAGCTGCCTTGAGAAAATGGCTTCGATTTGAGCTGATTGTTTTGATATCAGCAGAACTATACAGTCTTCCTACTCATGAGGAGCTGATGTCTGCCTGATAATTTGCAACATTTGCTGATATATGGCCTTCCAAAGGTGCATGGAGTGATACTGTCAATTGCTTTGAGACCCACTGAGAGCACAGAATAATTACAGCAAGGGAGCTGGCAGCCACACGTCTTGGCTTCACTATCTGTCTGTGAAAAAAGACTTGTCAGAATTTGGGCCAGCTAAACATTCTCCGCCTCAATAACCCCAGATTGTAGATAAGAATATGCATATCTGCTTCAGAGGGAGACTGTGAAGTAAATTTATTAGTATCTGTAAAGTGAGATCCTCTGTAATACTGTTGTATATGTGCTAAGTATTATCAACTCAGTAGCAGTCAAATATCTCATTTGAGCCTGGCTGTAAAGAATCAGGAGCTGACTTCACACAGGCTCTGCTTCCCTTCCTAAATGACAGGAATCAGAGAGAGGTCTATTCTACACTGAATCACAAACAAGATTAAACTTGAAATGAACTCAAGAGTTTGTCTTCAACTGACAAGTGTATCTCTTGGAGGTGAAATTACTTTTTGTTTAAACCTTACTTGCTGAGAGTTTTCTAATAAAAAATATCTGACTCTTTCCTTCTTTCTTCAGCACATTTGGGACTTGCACATTGGACTGTTACAAAATAGAGTCATTGCTCAAAACAAAACCTGAGCAACAAAGAGGGAGAAAGGGAGTAGGGGATGGCTTTGGCACACTTTTAAGAGTCAGACCTTTGGTTTACTTATGAGATTGATAAAACAAGATGTTCCATAAGTGAAAGAACACTTTTATTTTTGTTTTAATTTCATTCTGGTGAGCCGAGAAGCAATTATCAAAAGAAATATGATCAAAAGAATTATAAAGCTAGTTTAGTCTACCTTACTGTTTCCACAGGGGCTGATACTGTCTCAAATTAGGGTATTGTAAATCTGAAAAGTATTTGCTGTGTTCATTTTTCTTTACTTGGTTAAAAAGAAAAAAGAGTGTTTGGGAATTGTTTTATTTTTTCTGCTTCAGGTACTGCCTGCCACAGAAAGACACAGAATGCAGAAAGTCTGAATCAAAGTGAAAAATGCAACACAAGGCACAATTCTGAAAGGGGGAAGGGCTCCTCCAGCTTCTGCAGAGAGATGAGACATTGTTGTGGCATGATGTCTTGAATATAAATTTTTACAGCAAATCTATGGAAGAATTCATTGCAAAAGTGACAGCTGTCATTCATCATCGTGATATTGGTTATTATGGTAACCAGGATTGCATAACTACCTCCATCTAAAAAGAAATAATCCTGAAATGTTAGAAAACCACAGAAAGACAATGGCCCAAAATAAAATTTAAAAAGCTTGTGCTGTATTTATAGGACCTTTTAACAAATAATTTTTGCTGATATACACTGACTCAGAGACAAAAGTGCAGCTTTCCCTCTTAAATCTAGATTATAAATAAAGGTGTTGTATTCATAGTTTATAGTAAATCTAGATAAAAAGCATTCTTACCCCAGTGTTTGCCATTTGCAGATATTTTATAAAGATTGTACCAATGGGAAGGTGTTCTCTGGGAGTTCCCCAGAGCAGACTCAGCACCTGAAGGCCATTCAGGCCAAGCTCAAACACCCACTCCAAGCATAGCACAGCCCTCACAGAGAAAAGACACTGAGCAACTCACAGATTGTGTATTCTGCTATTCTCACAAGCCCCACGAAAGCTTTATGATGAACACATGTAGGATGAGCCATGCCTAGAAATAGGGCAGTGAGCTGCCTCACTCTACTGTGAAAGGAAAACAAGAGCTCTCTGCACCTCCTGAAGAACTTCCCCCCAGTCTTCACTCAAGAGCATTCCAGAGATCCAAACTGCCCTACTTAGTGTTCAAACAGTGCCACACATTATCACAGATGTGAACCCAACCAACCCAAAGCAAATCCTGCTCTCACAGGTCCAAGTGGAGGATAATTCTGCCCAATCCCAAGCAGGTCACTCTCTCTGGCCAACCCAACCAAAGGATTTGTCTTTTGGCCAATCCCCCTGGCCCCTGGCTCTGCTCCTAGCCAGTCCCAGCTAGCCACAGGGGGATATAAACCCTCCCTCTGCCTGGCAAAGGTTGGTCTCTGAGTAGATGCAGTGGCTTCCAGGACCTAGTTTGGGTAGGGCTCTGACAAATCAAGATGTAAACAGAGCTGTAATGTGAAGATTAGATGACAAAGGTTTGTTTTCTCGCTTCCATCCATGGCCCCAATATTGATTTGTTTGGTGAGCAAGGCTAGAAGCACTAATATCTTAATCTTCTCATCAGATAAAAAAATGTTGGCAAGGTGTTTATTTAAAAGGTCATGGTTAAAAAGAATATTATGTAAATTTTTTTCAATAAGCTTGAGTAAAAGATGGGAAATATAAACCACTTCTCTAAAGAACACAACATATCTTGCATAAAACCAGCACGATGTAGCTATTTCCATGTATGCCTATATTAGGCAGGCTTCTTGGAAAACAAATCTAGTTTGCTTGCTAGGGTGTTCAAATTTTACTATATCTGAGCAAGCCCTGTAGATCAATGCAGTACAGCAGCTGTTGAGTAACAGTTTGTTTATATAGAAACCTGCATTTCTAAGTAACCTCAAGTGTTTCATGGAGCTAGTGTACTACTATTCCATTGTGTTCC